>OX578146.1:118850550-119106565 GCA_951213105.1 Amaurobius ferox
CTCAGAAGTAAAATTACCGACAACTCCATGCTTTGCTTGTAAATCATCAATTATAAGTTAAATTCAAAGCAAAATTATTGTTTAAAAGTATCGGCTATTCCATGCAGACGAGCAAATGAAAACCGATAAACCCATCCATGGGTGATATTATTTGCAACGGGTTAGATATTATTTCTATTTTAGAATTTGTCTAACTTTAGCGTGCAATACAGATGCATTTATCATAGAAAATAATAGAAAAGGGTTACTTCTAGGTGATTCAAACCATGGCTTCACATGAGGACGATGTCGAGACTCATTGAGCTGATAGAACGTGAGCCTGTTTCATAGTATTGCATGGTTTCGTATAGTTTTTGCATGGAGTTGAGTTATTGTTATTGCCTGTTTCGTCCGCTTGCATGCGCCGGCGAAGCGGGCGTATAGTTGTTACATGAAGTAGTGTTAAATTTATTGCGTGTATCATACGCAGATTGCACGCGCCTGGACTGCGAGACGAAGAAAATCTAACTGGCTTCCACGACGGGTGTAACAGTAGTTAATTGTGCTATCATTCTCTGTGTGAGCTACTGATGTTAACTGCCATGAAAAGTGCCTGCTAAAAAGGTCACCGCTAAATAAATGACTACTAAAAAGTGTCCGCTAGCTATGAGCACAGCAGCCAGTCGCCATTTACATTGTACTGGACAAAACTTTTTAGAACTGTCCGTGATATTAAGAAAATGTATGTTTTAGGTAACGTAAATTCCATCAAAATGAAAACTTGTAATTTTGTTAAGTAGATTTGTTTTGTTAGTACTCTTTCCTCTTATGTATATGTGTGTATGCAAGTATTTAATAAAGTGTAGTGGTCTTTCGTCCTAGGAGTAATGGGTCTTTCGTCGTAGTGGTTATGGGTCTTTCGTGGTAGTGGTAATGGGTCTTTGGTCGTAGGGGTAATGGGTCTTTCGTCGTACGGGTTAGGGCTAATGGGTCTTTCGTCGTAGAAGTAATGGATCTTTCGTCGTAGGGGTAATAGGTCTTTCGTCGTAGGGATAATGGGTTTTTCGTCGCACGGGTAATGGGTCTTTTGTCGTAGGGCTAATAGGTTTTTCGTCGTAAAAGAGTAATGGGCCTTTCTTCGTAGGAGTGATGGGTCTTTCGTCGTAGGGGTAATGGGTATTTCGTCATAGGGGCAATGGGTCTTTCATAAAAAAATCCAATTATCAAATAAACATTTCTATTTGATTTTTATATTTTTCATCGATTATTTATAATTTTTGTTTATAATTATTTATAGGTTATTTTAAAATGCAATGTTTATCGCATTTTTAACACAGAGTTTTGAGATCCAACTGTTCGAAATGTTACAAGATTTTCATAGAAATTCAGAAATTCTAAATGTGCTTCACGGCGCAGAAATATTTAGCGAGCACTGCTCTAATTTATATAAGCATTCATCTTTAAATTAATCACTACAGAGTGATGATTACAGAACATTTGATGTCGTCATTTGTCCAGTAAAGTATCGCACCTTTCAAATTCTGGGAGGAGCTTTTCCCTCTACTCGTGCGTAAAATCGTTCATCATCATTTCTCAATTCGTGGCAATGCGACTCGTGACCCGTCATAGGCGTCATGATCGGCATTTCCTTTAATGACGTCTCAGAAATACCTCCATGTTCTAACCTCTCAGTTACTAAGCTGTGTGAAAGAGAGGGTTAATGTTGAAAGCACTCTTTTCAAAAGAAAATGAATTCAGTACATTTTAAACGTGTCATAAAGATATCTAAAAATAACGTTTTAGTGCTTTTGCATATGAAAAGTTAAACACAGATGAAAAAAAAATGCTCAAATGGGCTCTTTAATGTTTATGGCAGAAACATTTTAGTATGCAGAGGTGAATTAGGACTATCAAATAGGTTGATGACTACGCGAAAGTGAGAGGGACAGTAGCGGAAAATGTCCATGTGAGATTTTTCTGGATCCAAACCTGAGATATTTTCCCCCACCTACACAAATAAAATTGCAGTTGCAAAGTTTTAAGTTTTTAAGCAATGAGAAATAATTTTTAAGAATTTGGGTGGGGCAAGATAGGCCAGTTGTGAATTAAGGATATGATTACTGCTTATACTAAAGTAATATTGTTTATTCAAAAATATTCTATTTCGACATTTTAATGAAAAGCAAGTTTTGAAACCCTGTAAACACATTTCGAACACTTGTAAATGGAAGTATGTTCGTTTGTGTATACATATGAAATGTAACCACGGTAATTCAAGAGCGAATGCATGTTTTGCTATGAATTTTATTCATATATATAGTAGATAACTGTTTAAATAAAGAAAGATTACCTTTCAATGGATTTGAACATCTTTTGCCAACCGTAGTTATGGGGTTTGATAGTCTTTTAAGAGTTATTGGTGGCAAAAAAGAAATTGCCACATTATCGATTTTGATAAAAATTTTTGTGTAAAACATTTATTTCCCAGGATCTTCTGCGAATAGACTTTAGATGATGGCTGATATAGATTCAGCTTTAAATTTGGGGATACATTGGCTGTTTATTAAAGATTTACACTTCCCGGTTTTTCTATTTTCGGTTCAAACATATTCAGTTTACTTGAAACATGCATTTGTTAAAACTGTATAGAGCTTAGACAATAACTTATATGGATTCAGCTTCAAATTTAAGAGGAGATAGGGGGTATTCACTAAGGATTTTAACTTCCGGTTCTGGAGATGCCACTTCCGAATTCTCCAAAAACTCGTATGACTGAAAGAAATAAAGTATGCAAAAAGAATGAACATGTTTAATAAATAGTTCCGTAAAAATTTTTTGCTTGTAATTGCACATGAGCAACTAACTTCCCGGTCGTCCAAATAGTTACTCAAGTCCTCTGGACGAGTCGGACGGCCTGGGGTTTCCACATGAGCAACTAAAACCTGGATGTTAAATCCAGTGAAAGACAGAGGTTTGAAAAACATCGAAATTTTCCTGTGATTTATAACAGTTTCACTTAACGGTGTAATATTAAAAAAAATAAAAATAAAATAAAGAACAACTTGCAAACGAAACTTCGTGAAAAGATGATTTTTTTTTCATTCTTATACTATTAATTATACAAATAGCGTGAGAGATATGAATTATTAATATTCGAGAAATTCAAATGGAGACTAGATTTAGACATTTACTATAAAATACTTTTACGATGCTTCCACTTTCGTAACAACTTCCTGTTTAAACTTTTACTTGAGCTGCGAGTACCGCGACACGTCATGGTGAGCCGCATCCAATAATTTCCACAAAATCGAGTGGCAACACGATAAATCTGATCTCCATGATGTTTTTCTACAGATGAAAAGCGTTGCCAGAGAGCCTCGACAAATAAAGTTAAATGGTCGGAAACCGTTTGGCGCCAACCCCTCACGTGACAAGGCGATTTACGGCGACAACCGATTTAGTTTATTCGTGAGAAAGCAGCTCTCCAGTGAAACTTTAGATAAAGGAACAAGGGAAATTGCAGGTTATATATATATATATATATATATATATATATATATATATATAATTAAAATATGTTCGTTTGTCTGCAAATCCACACTTTTTAACGAATTCTTTTCAAATTTGATATGTTTGTTCCCAGACAATGTTTCAGGACATTTTTAGCCGGGGGACGAATGAAATTTTAGGGGGGGGGGGAGGAGTTTCTATTTGTCCTATACGTATAAATATATCTAAATGCTGTCACATATATAGAAACTAAGTTGATATAAAATGTCACCGAACAGGAGTAGTGTTCGCCCCCCCGGATGTATGCCTGAAAGAAACACTGTATGTACTTCACTGTGTTGAAATGTCGAAAACCCAGACAGTCGGAATCGTCCTAAGACATGAGAGTAAGTACTTCACTGTATTCACTGTGTGTACTTCACTGTGTGCAATCTCATACATTTTCTGAGTATTGAGAACCAGGGGTTGTTAAGATCTAAAAAACGCATAATTAAGCTTCCATTGCAGACGATTCTTCTTTTCTGAAAATTTAATTGGAGAAAATTATATTGCTTAACTGTGGTATTTTATCAAATATGTTTATACGGGAGTTTTTTATTCAATTTATATAGTTGAAAAATAATGAAATTGATGTTATAAATTATATAAGTTAAATAGATTATATAAACTATATTGATTGTATAAATTTTATAAATTAACCGTTTTATATATTTTACTGGATTTTATTACAGTCTTGGATAACGGGTACTATTAATGTTTCCACCTGTTTTGGTTTGGCAAAGATTTTGCAAAGTGTACAATATATTTTGTATTCTGTTTAACCGAATGCTGAAGCAGAAGGAGAGAAATGATAGTATTACTTTATATATATATACACGTATAATAATACGGAATGCTTCGACTATTTTAGCCTCTTTGTCGTATGTTGAACAAACTTTAAATATTTTGTAAATTTGTTTAAGGACAGGGCCAGGTTTTTTTATTCTTTGATCTTCCTGTGCGGATATTTTTGCATGAAGAGAACACAAATTCTTAAATTTCTTTTTAGAAGAATTAAATTAAATGTTAACAATATAATCTACTGCGAGTATACAATTTACCGCGAACAGTATAATTTAGAATACTACCGAATTTTGTATATATTTTAAATCACGAGCAACGCCGAGTACATCTGCTAGTATGTAAATAAAATGATTCTTAGAAATGCATTCTGATTACACATATAACAGCATCCTTGAATCGGTTTTCTTTAGCCATTGAATAGCTTATGCTTGTAGTGGTCAAATAAAAATTAATATGTGCCACAATTTTGCGAACTGATAATACTATATCACATATTTTTTCTAAATGTGTGTTAATTGTGTGATGTAATTGGAAATTATATTATTCTTTCTTAAACTGTATTAAAAAAACTTTAATATTTTTTTGAAAATTTGAGAATTTGACGGAGTTGTCTCTTTGAGGACATGAACTCATTTTGATCACCTTTGGAATAATGACCATCTGAGCAATTGTACAAGTTTGTTCGTGTGAATATAACTTTCTGAATGTCTGGGTGCGGGGGGGGGGGATGAAATGTAGATAGAATCCTTGAAGAATATATTTATAATGATTATATAAACGAGCTTTTGTGGAGAGATTTGTGTGTATGTGAGGTGTAAGTATGGTAATGGTAACTCACGAATATTCGAACCGCTGTGAAATTTTATGTGAATATGTTCGGTAAAAAACAAAAGCTATGGAGAATTGTTAGAAATTTCGTGATTAGAATCATATTCATTAATAATAAGAAGGAGCACCTGGCATAGCCCTGGTTTTAAAAAGCAAACCTGTGATTAAAATTAAACCGGAATTTATAGCGAATTTAAAAAACAATAGAACTCTTTAAGACTTATGTACTTCACTGTATAGAACTATACTGGTAGTAGTATAGTTTCTATACTGGCCAGTATAGAAAGAAATAACATATTGTGACATCAAAAAGCCTGAGAATTGTTGTGGGAGACCTTGTTTACGACTATCTTTCTGGGTTGATTTCAAAATGGCGAATTTTTTAGACGCATTTAAAATATCATATGAAATTTAGAAATAGTGTAATTTATTTATTTTTTCATTAAAATGCGAAGATATGACTCAATATTCATGATAAATTTTTAATCGTGTGAATCTTTAATTCTCCGATGCGTGAAAGCAAAAGTGAAACAGTTTAAAACATGAATATTTCGACGTTTTCAAGAAAAATAAAATAAAATAAAAATAAATTGTTTTGCGGATTCGGTTCAAAGCTCGCTAGAAATAGCTTTCTCCGATCTTTTGGATGGTGACAACTTTGCGACAATAGTTTTGATCGTCAAAGAACAAACAAATCCGTGTAAAAATAGCTCAAAATTGTATTTTGAGTTATTTTTAAAAATAATAATTCAAAAGTAACTCATAAATAATGCATATTCATAAATAACTCATAAAATAACTAAACACCTAATTACCATTTGAAAATAAGTCTTTTAGAGCTTGAACTGAAGTATTAAATTACTAAATATGTTAGCAGTGGGTTGCTTAAATGTTTCGCTACGCAACCAACAAATGATAGACAAACATATTTTCATAGCATTTCCTGTGGTGAAACAGGATAATTCCCAGAACATTGATAATAGCATAGAGATTACTGGAAAATGATAGATTTAATTAATCCCAGGATGTAAAGGGTTCTAAAAACTGGACATTTAAATATATATGTTAAATAAATATAATTTAGCAGTGTAACAGACCCGCCTCCCACTTTAAATTTTTTTAAACCTTTTAAAAGAATAACATAAAAAAGAAAGCTAGTAAAAATAATTTTTTGTATTTTAATGGTAATAGAAACATATCTAAACACTACGAAATATGAGTGAATGAGAAAGTCGAGTGGAAACTAACACTTCAAATCCTTTATACTTATGCTTTGATGAGACAAAATAATTATAAACTTCTTATTTATTAATTTAACCAGTCTATTTATTGAAAATAATATATATGTATATTTACAAAACGTTTATTTGTTTTTTATTGAATTATTATATTAAATAAGATATTTAAATTTAAGTGGAATGTATTTGACATACTTTCCATTTCTCGAACTACTACATGTCTTGGTAAATCTCTTCCATTATCTCTTAATGAATTCGAGTGGCAACACTACAACACACGATTTCAAATGTGTCTTCCACAAAGCTGAAAAGAGTAAGGACTTGCGCAGATTTTTCAAGTCACTTGACAGGTTACAGAGAGAGGAGTTTTGGTTTGCTCTTTATAAAGCATCTGTCCTGTATGGTACGAGTATTTACGTAAAGAATTACTCTAGACATGACGTAATTGCGCATAATTAAATGTTATTTTTAATTGAGTGGCAACATTTAAACAATATGAGAGCCTTGCAAATGAAGTATTTCTTTGTTGCTTTGTAATTATTCATCAAATATTTTTATTGCATAAAGAAGGTGAAATGAATAATTTTAAAAATTATGAAATTTCAAATTTTGAAGATAATTTTTCATTTGGTGAGTTGGCGCATTTTAAAGTGAGTCAACTTTCTAAAAATATAAATATCTTAAAAACAGTTTATCTTGGCTTGAAAGTGATAGGAAAAACTTTCATGCAAAATTATATACCAAATGAACTATTTGCCCAAGAAAGTTAATTAGTACACTTGGTGCTTCATTTTTTTTGATTTTGGTTGGCAATTTTTAAAACGTGATTGATCTGTTTAAATTTTCTAATCAATAGGGTGACTATGTGATATCTAAATCCGAATGTCATGAAAAATTTAAAGGACATTTTTTAAACTAGAGTTTATACATACTTCCAATGTGAGCGTACATCACGTAAGAATTAGTTTGTTAGTATGGTAAGTTGCTTAAAACTTTGTTAGCTTACTTAAAACTTTGTTAGCTTGCTTAAAATACATATAATACTATGTATTTCAAGGAAAGTGGAGGATAATAATTAGTTTTCCTATAAAAATTTAATATTAAGTTTTACTATCTCTAAATGTTAAGGTAACAAAACATATCTTAGTTTCAATTTTTTGTTGTTGTAAAAATTCATTAAAATAAAATTTATTTCATTTTGTACGAAATAGTATAGTGAACTGAATCTTATTCACTACTACATCGATTTTGTTACTTAGTTGCCGAATACAAAAACAAATTATGATATATATAAAATATTTTATAGCTACAAATCATATATAATTTTAAATAAGTATCCCATTTTTATTTTATGCGATAAAATATGAATTAATGCAACGTGGAATATATGCGAATTGATGAATATGAGTCTGTCGTGAACGTTGTATGCTGGCCACATCAGATTTTTTTTAACGTGTTTTTGAATTTCTTGATCCTTCAGAAGCCCCTTGTAGATTACATAGTATTAATAAGGGGACTATATATTTGCATACATATTATTGATAAAGGAATAAAACCTCTGTCTGGTTTTCGTTTCGCCCCACCCCCTGGGGGGCGTAGTAAAGGGGAAGTTTCTCGAAAAGTTATTTTAGATTCTACAGAAACCCCGCCCCCTCCCGGTGACATAAAAGGCTCAATGTTTGCATACTTATAGTATAGACCACGGGACAGATTCTAACGGAACCTAAAATTTCGATCCCTCTCGAGCATTTCGAGGGAAGGAGAAAATGGGAAATTCTTTTTAGAACTCTCCAGATAAGTTAGAAAGCCGAATCTTCGAATACTTATAGTATCGGCCGCAGTATAGCATCTAACGAATCCGGATTTTTGATTTATTCTAGGAAGGTTGACAAAATAGAGGAGGGTCGATAAATATTTCTTGACCCCCTCCCCCCCCCCCTACAAGATCTCTCGGTGACCAAAAAGATTGAAAGTTTGTAAACGTATAATATTGATACCGGGACAGAACTTAACGGCTAGCATTTTTTAAAAATAACACAATTTTCTGCACTGAACTACATACATTTTTAAATAGAATAAAGCATATTAAAAAAAGTGCAACTTATTAAGAGTTTTATAATTCTCTGGCTTTGAGAGGCTTAAAAAATAAATGCATCAAATTACTTTGAGCATTATTTTATAGATCCTTATTCTTACAGCAACACAAGAGGAATCCGATTTGAGCCGCCTTTCCGCCAACATGTGAAAGGAGTGACGATGAAGGGTTTGAACAAATAGATTTAAAAGGGTGGAAATTGTTTGGCGCCAACTCCGCCCACGCCGTCAGGCCACTGAGATAGGTCTTTGAAACGCAGACTTCTTCTTTTATCTCCAATTTAGCATAGACAGAGAACTGAAAATAAATAAACTTGAGGAAATAATTTATCCAGTTCAAGTGTGTATAGGTATACTCTACTAAAATATTAGGATCAAGCTGATTGTTATACTGATTGTGTTGGCTAGAAATTGAACATAAGATATTCTAAAACATTCTATAATTTTTAAATGCAATAAAAACTTGTATGTTCCTAAAATCTGAAAACATTCAGAAATAAACTAAGAGTGTGCCATAAGAACAATTATTCCTAAATGCATAAAATTATGCTAACCTGTAAAATATTAAAATGGAACTTTCCTACAAATATAGAACACATTAAAGTAAGAGAGAGACACAGAGTTTAAGTTTTCAAAATCTAACGTTTATTAAAATTTTAAACTTCACTTTTAAAGAACCATTGAAATTTACAACTTTTTTGACATATCATTAACTGAACGAATTAAATTAAACATCACAAATAAATTAAGTAAATAAATTGAATTTATAACGTGGCCGGTCGTATAGTGATAGTAAAAACGTTAGAATATTAAATTTAAAGTTAACAATGTTAAAATTATACAATTATTTGCCAAACTACAATTTAGAATAAAAAGAACATTAGTTAGCCAAAAAGGAAATTTTGAATATAATAAAACTTTCAACTAAAAGGTTAAAATCCAAAGAAAAATTACCTAACAATAATCCAGGATTGGGAACTTAAAATATATAAGGGGTCTTATTCACGTCAATTTAATTTAACTTCAAACTAATGTTAAACTGACAGAAACAATTAGAATTTAAAGATATCACTCGGATGTAGAGATCCGTCTAGGAACACACTTGAAGTAGAGATCCCAGTAGATGAACCCAAAATGGAAAAAAGAAAATCCAATTGCTAGGAACGGGGAAAAACCATCCACTCCAGGTCTTCAAGCTAGATCCCTCACACGTTAGTACGCTCCTCAACGTCATAAAATTTGATCAGCACAAATATTAATTAATGATTTCTTCATCGGTAACAGTGGACACTTCTTCACTCATCTGTACTAAACGCCGAGCATAAAGTTCATTAATCACACATGGAAATGCCGCCTCGATACGCCATTTAAAGAAAGCACACTGATCAAGAGAAAAAATCGCTTAATTGTCATCATCGCGCTTCTCAAATCTACAGGGTAAGCGAGCAATTCGTAGACTAAATAACGCCTTCCTTCACAGACCGCCCGTTAGAAACATTCGAAGACAAAACATTGTTCAGTGACGCTATTTATCATATTCAATTATGAGGACTTCTCGTGATGTAAATAAACCACATCATTCCGAACATGGTTGAAAGTAGAGTAGTGCAGTTACCCACAAGGTCATTAAAAGAGCTGAGGCAAGGATATTTCGTTCCAATGCGATGGAACGAATATGAGCGCAGTAGCACAAAACAACTTAATTGATTACATCTTGAGATCTAATCAAAAGGGGGCAGAAGAGAGAAGAGGGTCTGAAAAGAGCGCGAATGTATTTATATTCTGCTAAACATCGCTGCCACATATTGTAAACAAAATTATCGATGAGCGATAAAATAATTAATGACAGGCGATTTTAATATTGCGGTCAACCAATCAAAAACTTGAAATTTTTAAGAAGAGAACAGGAATTTTAAAGCAGACGAAAATAAAAAAGAAATGAAGTGAGACGATTTGGAATATACGAATTCGGTAATAATTTAAATATGAACGATTCTGAAAAATTAAAAAAACTGAAAATAGAATAAAACTGAAAAATCGCGATAAATCAACGAATTTTTAACCGAGAACAACAAATTTAGAATCAAATCAAAGGGAATAAAAAGGGCAATAAATGGAATCACAAATTAGCCAATTTAAATTGCTGAAACCTAAAAAGAACGAACTTTCGCCATTTTTAACATAATAACGATGGAACTATTTGGAACAGAAGAATATAAAAAAACTGAGCAATTGGAAAATAGATAACTAAAATGAGTAAATTAATTAAATAGCCAAAAGTAACCGAACAACTCCTTCGAATCTCCCCAAAAAATTTTCATTTGAAAAATGAAAAATTTTCGCTAACATATGACAAAATCCGCGAAACGAAGGAGAGAAAAAAAAATCAAAATTACATCTGTAACATGAGCCATATAAAAGAAAAAAAATCAAATTCCTTATAAGTAAATCAAAAATAAAATATTCATTTCACTAAGCACTTTCATAGCATCAGATCACATATTTCTCAACTCTAAAACAAACATATAGATTCAACATTCAACTCTCCAACTTCAGTATAACTCCACATTATTAAAAGTTCATCAATTCATTTTAAAAATGCTCCAAATATGCAATCAAAGAGAAGTAGTAGAAAAATAATAAACAGAGCTCTATATCATTAGCTGTTACGAAAAAAACATAAATTTTAACAAAAACTTTGAACCAGCCAAAGAATTCCAATAATCTAAACAATAATGTTTGAAATGGATCCTTAAATAACAACCTATAAACATAAATCATCAAATTCATCACCAATCTCTATCTACTGTAGAAAGAAAACACAATTATTTGAAGCAAAATTACTCTATTTAAGTATTAATATCAAAGTTGGCTCAAGTGACAAACAAAAAAAAATTGTGGAATATTTGCCCCAAATAATTAATTCAATTCCCTAACAATTTGGAACTGAACATGAAAATTAACAGACTTGTTTACAAATTATACTATAAACTGACTACTTGGCGAATTAGGTCGCTTAAAAGACATATATATTTATATTAGTAAATGAACGCGATTCGAATAAATATAGTGCAATATTTTGTACTCTCAACAACAATAATTCTCAATACCATAACTCAATACCATAACTGCGTATCTGGAACTCTAAAAAAATTCTCATATAAAAAAAAATCAAAAACTAACCCGAGGGTTGTGAGTCCTCATTAAGGTTGTTGTTGTTGAGACCCAGACCGTCTGACCTACCAGAAAGGTGTAAGGTGACCGTTTGGACTGCCGGGAAGTGCCACCCAATTTAGACCGGAACCCATTGGGGGACGCATCCACAGGGACCGTACCCTCCTTCCCCTACCACCAACCTCTCGGAAGGACTTACGGGCTCACATGTTTAACGTGATCGTACTCCGCATGAACACGGCGGCAGTTGTGGCAGCGTGCAAATCCAGCGCGCAAACCACCGGGTTACTGCGCCCGAAATGTGCCAACAGCATGTGGTGTTCCCAGGTGGTCATTCACCCAAGTACTAACCGCGCCCGATGCTGCCTCTCACTAAGGTTGTGAATCTTTTTTGAACCCCCCCCCCAAAAAAAAAGCACAATTCAAAATATCCATCAATATATATCATGTATAAGTGGTACATTTAAATTCACTAACTGCCAAGTATATCAAATTACTTTAAACAAAATACCAAAGGAAAAATCAAATTACATAAATCCCAATTTAATTTTTAAAACCGAAAGAACTCAAATTGCATTGTACAATTTGAAATATTCTACAAAAAATCTGATGTGGGCAACACATGACTTTCCTTATATAATGTAATGAATTTACTATTTTAACAGTAAAAAAATAGGTTTTTCTTATAGTAGATACTAATATTCTTTCCAAGATATTGAATTTTCGACAATTAGTCGTCATTTTCATTGATTTAGCGTCATTTTTATCCATTTGGCGAGATTTTCGTTAATTTGGCAACATTTCAAAAAAGTCGCCAAGTTGGGGACATTCCGCCAAATTCGTCGCCAAAATCTCGCCAAGCGTTATGCACTAAGAAATAAATTTTTCTTAAAGCAGATAAATGACTATTGGCGTTCAAATACAAAAGTATTATTCAAAGTATCTTTTTTCAAGAATGGAACGAGCTAGATCCACGAGAAGGATGTCACTCAATTTATCGCATGGTATTACATATGAAAAGTAAACATGTTTCTCAATAGGAAATATTTTTCTTTTTATTTTATGACTTTTTGATAATTTTTTTAAAAAATGTACAATATCTCAAGAACGGTTCACGTTAGCGTTCTAAAATTTATGTCAATCGTTTTCTAATGAAAAATTACATAAGAAATGTCTATTTGCGTAACTTTATTAGTGGTTTTAATTTTTTGACGATTTTTTCAAAATTTCATTCGAAAATTTAGGGGGGTTCTGAACATTCGATTGCGTATAAAAACAATAGGCTTCCAGTGTTTACGGATTGTGATTTTTGTACCAAATTTGGTTCGAATCGGTCCATTCGTTCGTCAGTTATCGTCTCCACAGACTCACTGACACATACACACACATACACACATACTTTCACACACACACACACACACACACACACAGACATCACTTCAAAAATGTTTGATTCGTGATCAGGGATGCTTGAAACGTGCTCTCCCGTCGAAAACTCGAATTCGAATTTTCGACCCCGTCACAATACTTTCCTTATACATTATGTATATAAGGAAAGTAAAAAACATTAATTTAATCTCCTATCAATAAAATAAATTATTCACTTTAACTACCAAAAATTTAAAGACAGCATTAAAATAACAGATTTAAACCTAAGAACAAGCAATGAACTGATTTCTGTCAACACTCTGTTTGAGTGTGAAAATTAAACACATGATCAATTTCAAAACAAGGTAATTCAAGTAAACATTTATTTCACACTCATATTGGAGTGTGAAAAACTACTGATATTATCCATTTTTTCAATCAATCAACATTTTCATAATCACATTCAGATTTCAGTGAGCATATCAATCTCAACTCTAAATTAGAACATAAAAAATTCCAAGTAGAAAAACTACTGCTTTAATTCAATACTAATAAAAAAAAAATATTTATTCAATTAATTTTATTCTATTTTATCAAAATAATTCTAAATATTGCTGGGAGCGTGGGTTACAACAACAACAAATAATAATAAAAAAAAACAATTGTTAATAAGATGGGATTAGAACAAAAAATGTAAATACTGTAAACAGTGTTCTTCAAGTACCTATAATTTCCCAAACTTATGAATTAAATTCAGTTTCAAACTACATCAAATAATAAAACTCAAATCAATTTAACTTAAATTAAGGCATGGTTAAATAAAAAAAAATTCTAAATGAAAAAGCCAAGTATAAAAACTCATTTAGAAGTTTTCTTAAAAACTTCTAAATGAAAACATTTAAATCAATCTTAAAATTTCAATTTCAATCAAAATATTAGAATAAATTCCTCAAGTTTAGTTCAAGAACATTCTGCGGTATCAACAATTCAGAATAAACAGGTATGGAATCAATTTACTGAAATTTCATGTTTAAGAATAATAACAACTTTTAAGAACAACTTTTACATTTCAGTTGGCATGAATAAACCCCTAGACTGGTCAAATGGAGCCAAATTTTTCTGGTAAAAATTTGCATATGATATACTAAAAACGTTCTAAATACCTAAAACATTCTAAATACTGCAGAAATATCTCTGAAAAGTTCCTAAAACCTGTCTGAAATAAATCAAAGTGGATCTATTGATCAGTTACTCTAAATTGCATAACCACAATAACCCAGGTTCGAATCCTGGTCACGGCACCAAATTTGTTGGGTAGAAATTGAACATAAGATATTCTAAAACATTCTATAATTTTTAAGTGCAATAAAAACTTGTAAGTTCCTAAAATCTGAAAACATTCAGAAATAAATTGAAAGTGTGCCATAAGACCAGTTATTCCTAAATGCATAAAAATATGCTAACCTGTAAAATATTAAAATGGCACTTTCCTAAAAATATAGAATACGTTAAAGTAAGAGAGAGACACAGAGCTTAAGATTTCAAAATCTAACGTTTATTAAAAATTTAAACTTCACTTTTAAAGAACCCTTGAAATTTACAACTTTTTTAACATCTCATTAACTAAACGAATTAAATTAAACATCATAAATACATTAAGTAAATAAATTGAACTTATAAAGTGGCCGGTCGTATAGTGATAGTAAAAACGTTAGAATATTAAATTTAAAGTTAACAATGTTAAAATTATACAATTATTTGCCAAACTGCAATTTAGAATAAAAAGAACATTAGTTAGACAAAAAGGAAATTTTGAATATAATAAAACTTTCAACTAAAAGGTTAAAATCCAAAGAAAAATTACCTAACAATAATTCAGGATTCGGAACTTAAAATATATAAGTTAAGGGGTCTTATTCCCATCAATTTAATTTAACTTTAAACTAACGTCAAACTGACAGAAACAATTAAAATTAGAATTTAAAGATATCACCCGGATGTAGAGAGCCGTCAAGGAACACACTTGAAGTAGAGATCCCAGTAGATGAAGCCAAAATGGAAAAGCAAAAGTTTAATCTTTAGGAACGAGGAACTACTTCAGTTCATCAAGTCAGACCGCTCACACGTTAGCACGTTCCTCAACGTTATAAAATTTGATCAGCACAAACATCAATTAATGATTTTTTCATCGGCAATGGCGTCTACGGATGCTAATGCCTGCAAATGGGGATCGAACTGCTTGGGATAGTGTATGTCAAATACCTATATCTTTGCGAGGTTCTTCGTTTGGGAGCGACGCTGTCCCACCAGTAAGCAAAAGATTAAGAGGGGGGTGTTCCATGTCAAGAATTTATAGCCCACAAATAACAACCCACAGATATAGTAACCCACAGATTTAATGTGCCCATACTTCACGGGGATAGATTTAGCATAGTTCTCTTTAGAAATGTGCCTTACCGATAGCATAACGTGAAATTTAGTGTAAGGGTAGGTGGTAAGATGAAAAAAAGTGGAGGAAAATTAATGTGTTTCAATATTTAGTATTTTAAAAGTAGTCGGACATCTTAATGTTCAATTTGACGAATCAATCCTGAATTCCATCGTTTAAGTGAGATTTAGGTTTAAAATAGTGTGTATGGGTAAAGAATTCGATAAGGTTCATAGGAAAAATTGAATTGTTCAAATATCTGTTGATTTTGACATTGCTAATTCTTAAGATATTCGGTCTGTTCATAAGTGCCTGTTTGATAAATTATTGGAGGTTACGGAAATTTTAAATCGAATGATCCCTGCATTTTTCAAAATATTTAGATATAATTTAAATTCATTTAGTCAGATTATTTCGCACAAAATGACGTCTGAAATGCTAAAATGAAGCACATTATAGTTCAGTACAGAGATATCTATTTTTTTCTCTACATAATTATTTATTTCGTATATATATATTTTTTTTGTAGACGTAAGATTATTACATTATATACAATATACAGATACTATGTAAATTATACTGTCTCAATTATAAAAGTGAAAAAAAATTGAATAATTTATCTTTAGGTATTATTACCAATGTTAAAAATGTAAACAAATTTATTTTTAAATCACTTCAAAATTAAAATCTAAATTATTCAGAATACAATAAACAGTCTGAGGGATGCATTTCTATATAGACACTTTATATATAGTAAACGGGGAATCAGTAATGAAAAACTTGAAGAATTGGTAATAAAAAACAATACTTTTTGTATATATGCGTACATTTTTCCCCAAAAATACGCACAAAATTATTAGGGGTTCGAGAAACCCACAACGAAATTATCGAGGATTCAAACTAAAAAAAAATATCGAGGGTTCAACAAAATTATTGTGGGTTCAAAATTATTGAGGGTTCAAAAAATATCTCTAACCCACGAAGTCGGCGCTGCTGCGTTAGTTTTTAAAAAAATAAGTTAAATTAATTTTCTAAAGCCAAAACAATCTTTAAGCAATATCGTTTTACATACAATGCCGTTTTAGATAATACGCAATCGAGTTTAATAGCTTACAATGCAGAACGACAACACATGTCAGTTCCTAAAGACTCAAATTGCAGTGAGAATTATTATTCTTTTTACTTTCCTTATATGCATAATGTATAAGGAAAGTATTGTGACGGGATCGAAAATTCGAATTCGAGTTTTCGACGGGAGAGCACGTTTCAAGCATCCCTGATCACGAATCGAACATTTCTGAAGTGACGTCTGTGTGTGTGAAAGTATGTGTGTGTGCGTGTGTGTGTGTGTGTGTGTCAGTGAGTCTGTGGAGACGATAACTGACGAACGAATAAACCGATTCGAACGAAATTAGGTACAAAAATTACAATCCGTAAACACAGGAAGCTTATTGTTTTTATACCCAGTCGAATGCTCAAAACCCCCCTAAATTTTCAAGTGAAATTTTGAAAAAATCGTCAAAACATCAATACCTCTAATAAAGTTACGCAAATAGACATTTCTTATGTAATTTTTCATTAGAAAACGATTGAAATAAATTTCAGAACGCTAACATGAACCGTTCTCGAGATATTGCACATTTAAAAAAAATATCAAATAATCTTTAAATAAAAAAAAATTCCTATTGAGAAACATGTTCACTTTTCATATGTAATACCATGCGATAAACTTGATGACATCATTCTCGTGGATCTAGCTCGTTCCATTCATTAAAAAAGATACTTTGAGTAATACTTTTGTATTTGAATGCCAATTTTCTGCTGTAAGAATAACTTATTTCTCCGTCCATAACGCTTGGCGAGATTTTGGCGACGAATTTGGTGGAATGTCGCCAATTTGGCGACTGTTTTAAATGTTGCTAAATTAACGAAAAACTCTCCAAATGGATAAAAATGACGCTAAATCAATGAAATGACGACTCATTGACGAAAATTCAATATCTTGGGAAGAATATAAACATCTACTATAAAAATAATCTATTTTTTTTACTGTAAAAGTAGTAAATTCATTGCATTATGTAAGGAAAGTCATGTGCTGCCCACATCAGATTTTCTTTAGGTATTATTACCAATGTCAAAAATGTAAGTAAATTTATTTTTAAATCATTTCAAAATTAAAATCTAAATTATTCAGAATACAATAAACAGTCTGAGGGATACATTTCTATATAGACACTTTATATATAGTAAACGGGGAATCAGTAATGAAAAACAATACTTTTTGTATATATGCGTACATTTTCCCCAAGAAATACGCACAAAATTATTAGGGTTTCGAGAAACCCACAGCAAAATTATCGAGGATTCAAACTAATAAAATATCGGGGGTTCAACAAAATTATTGCGGGTTCAAAATTATTGAGGGTTCAAACAAATATCTCTAACCCACGAAGTCGGCTCTGCTGGGTTAGTTTTTTAATAAATAAGTTAAATTAATTTGCTAAAGACAAAATAGTCTTTAAGCAATATATCGTTTTACATACAATGCCGTTTTAGGTAATACGTAATTGAGTTCAATAGCTTACAATGTACAACAACAACATATGACAGTTCCTAAAGCCTCAAATTGGAGTAAGAATTATTATTCTTTTTTATTCATTAATTTGAATTTTACACGAAGTCTGGCATGTATCATTCATCAATCTGAGTACTGCATTTTGATAATTTCCCTTGCAAGTACGTCTTTTTATTATATATCTTCTATTGTACATCGAAAGGATAAATTAACGTTGAGAATAATTACAAAGCGTCTCATATTAATTAAACGTCTTCATCCGGAGGTTGACACAAAATGGGTCAGTAGCTTGAAGCGGCAGGTTGTCTTCCACTTGTCACAACGTGGCAGACAAAGAAAGGTCGAAACTTAAGGTTAGAGCATTCATTCGTTGAAAAGAGAAGCGGATATTTTGAAAGGAGCTTTTGTTTTCTATTTATGAATGAATCCGACTTTGAAAATTACGATCTCTTCTGCGAAATGTTCAATGTACTATATAAAATGTTTTATTCAAAGATTGAAGCCATTTTTAAAAATAGAATAGTTTTTCGTTATGCAGTCTGCGATATATTCTTTTGCACTCTTTAAATTTAAGCTAGGGTAGGATAGCAAAGTGGTTAAGTCACCAATTTTCAAGAAATGGATGTTCTCGGAGTTCGGGAATGTTAAATCTATGGGTCCGAAAGTCCTTCTGAGAGGTATGTGGCAGGGGTAGGCGGGTAGGGTTCTTGTGGATGTCGCCCCCCAGTCGAAATTGGCGGGCTAAAGGTTGTAATGTAATCCTATCTTTGTGGTGAGCTGGAGCAACGTTGTCTGGCGGAAAATGGCTCAAGCTTCGGCAGCTGTATAGGCGAGTGATTTAGTTCAAGTGTCTAGGTCACTGGAAATACAGAAATTAACTTAGTCTGTTGCTGATTTTGTCAGTGTGATTCAAAATTTTGAGGCTGTAATTAATCGGGCTGCATTTATCATAGTGACATGACATTTTGTGTGTCGTCTTTTGTGGCGCGTTATTGTTTTTTGAATTTGAATTTTGTCCCGTTTCTTTGGGCCCGTCCTGGGACCACCATAGGAATGTACTCGTTTTTTGGAATAACTCGAGAGCTGGAGTTGGTAGAAAGCTCACATGTGACACATCGCTATTTTTCATGGTATATATATATATTTGGGAGATATTTTGAATCTTACCGGCCCAGCTCGTCTTGGACCTGCCGTACGAATATACTTGCGTTTGCGGAGTTACTTGAAAAACGTAGCAGTTAAAATGTTCAAGTTTAGTATGTGGTTGTCTTTAGCTATATATTTTATTTCTTCAGATTTTATACCTTATCTGACTATCCCGTCCTGGGTCTGCCATAGATTTGTATTTATTATTTGGGGGAAAACTGCAATATCTAAGCTTCAACATAATTTTCATACATTTAAGTTAAAGACAAGGAAAAAACAAAACAAAAAAAAAAAAACTAAGTGAATATTTTAATATAAACTAAGTTTTTCGTTTTTACTTTTTACTTCCTCATACTATTGTTTAAGGTATTAGTTTCCTGAAAATTTTGGAGTTGCAAATTTTGACGGTAATGCACAATATAAGATCTCGATGCAATTTGAATACTAAAAAATATCGCTATCTGAGGCATTTTATGTGTGAATACGATAACTACAGAGCATTTGTTCTTGGAGCTGGATAAATTGTTCAAAATATTCAAACTATAAATTTAAAATTTTGCTCATTCTGCTTTCAGAATTAATCTATAATAATAAAAGGAAAATGAGATGTCTGTGTGCTTTCCGCGTCGTCTGTACCAGAAAATTTAAGAAATGTACAGCCATGAAATTTGGTGCCGGAGTACCTTGGCTTCGGAAGAAAACGCTTCTTAGAGGTTTTGTAAATCAAAATTAGTTTTCCAGGTATTTAATGTTGAAGCTCCATTTTGAACGAAACTACTATTTAGCTATCGAAACTACTATTACAGTTGTTTCATCTTAACACTATCGGAAGGATCAAAGAATTTTCTTTCGAAAAAGTTTTAAGCGGAATTTGTACTATCAATAGCAGGAATTTTCGTTAATTTGAAAAACATGTATACTTTTCGTGTTTTGAAAACGTAACCTTTATAAAATTCCGGTATAGAGAAATTGACTGACAATCCGATCTTCATAATTTAAGAGGAGTTTGATTGAATATATTACACACTGCTCCAAAAATTTTTGGATCACCTGTTTAATAATTATGAATTTTTGTGTAATTATTCATAAATTTTCAAAAGACTTCTAGCAACTTAGGAGACCGATCTCAGTCATTCATCCTTGGGTTCATATGGGTTTCAAATTAATACCGGTTACAAAAATGAAGAATTTTCCTTTGTTCACTTCACTCGAAAGCGGGAAACAATCTCTAGAATTTTTCGAAAGTTGTGATGTCACAGCAAGTTTATTTATTTATTTTTTGCTCTAAACGACCGTGTTGTTTGCTTTTGGAGAATTCGTTGTGCCTGTGAGAATTTTGGTGGCTTACAACATTGCTTGCTTATTTATCGTTTGAAATGTAAAATATTTTGCTCTATTTTGTATTTCGTTTTTTCGATGTAAGGTGTTCTGAAAACAGCATAATGCTACAATTTTCAAAATTGAAAAGAACAAGCAAAAAATTTGTTTGATTTTTGTGTGAAATGGAAGTAATATCTTATGAGGTCGTCTTAGATGGGCAAAGCCGATTATTAGGCGCTTATTTTGGATGTATTGCACGATTGCGTCTGCGTGGTTGGGCCTCTCTCGCCAGGACTGAGAGACAAAGCAATCACACCAGCGGCCTATTAGCAGACCATTACGTTTTGATAAACTTTCACCTGTTCTAAATTAGGGGTCGACTTGGACGTGAATATACGTAGTACTTCCGAATTTTTTTCAAAATATTTTCCTTTCTATTCGGAGAATATTATAATGTTATGTTTATTGTAATACGTTTCCGGGCATAATCCAGACAGCCGAAATCCCGACAAGCCAGAATCCCGACAGCCGAAATCCCGACATGCCAAAATCCCGACAGGGTCGAAATCCCGATAAGTCAAAATCCCGACAAGGTCGAAATCCCGACAAGCCAAAATCCCGACAAGGTCGAAATTCCGACAAGCCAAAATCCCGACAAGCCAAAATCCCGACAGCCGAAACCCACTCTTTCACAAACTAATACAAAACTTAGGCGGTCATCGCAGTGACGTCACTAGGGTTAGAATTTATTAATCAGCATCCCCCCCCCCCCACGTACATGCGCTGGACTCACGCTGAGCTCAGGCACATGGCTGTCTACACCTATATTATAGCTTGATCAAAATTATCGGCTTTTTTACATCTCTACATTATACAAATTAATAGTTTTAATCACTAAATCATAACAATTATGAAATTACCGAAATAAATTTTGACAAACTGAAATGACAAAGATTAAAATGATATAACAGGTCGGTATAAGATTTAGGAAATGCATTTTATTAAAAAAGAAAAAAAAACACATTCTGCATACGTTCAAATAGCATATTCAAATAGCATATGGCCATTGTCGTAGCAAGCGGATGGAGACAAGAGGGAGCCTGAGTCCAGCGCATGTGCGTGGGGGGGGGGGGGGCTGATTAGTAAATTCTAACCCGAGTGACGTCACTGCGATGACCGCCTTAGTGTTGTATTAGTCTGTGCAAGAGTGGGTTTCGGCTGTCAGGATTTTGGCTTGTCGGGATTTCAACCTTGTCGGGATTTTAGCTTGTCGGGATTTCGACCTTGTCGGGATTTTGACTTGTCGGGATTTCGACCCTGTCGGGATTTTGGAATGTCGGGATTTCGACTGTCGGGATTCTGGCTTGTCGGGATTTCGGCTGTCGGGATTACGACCCAGACCCATTGTAATAATAGTTTCATTTCGTTTTACATAGGAATTGCATATGCCAGGTTGTTTTATTTGCCACAAAAACGCTGAAACTGGAAATTAGAAAATGAATCCATTGCAGAGAGAGAGTGTAGGAGGGGGGATTTATAAAGAATTTTTGGCTTTTATTTCTGAATCGGACTTGGAACTTTATGTTCTCTTACTTGGAATTTAAGTTCTACATTACGTTCTATTGAAAGTGAAAAGTTTAGGGAAGCTTTACGTTTCGTGTAAAAATAACCAAGTAACGTTGAAAATGAAACGTTAAGACTATTTGTCAGATGAGAAAAGTGCATTGTTGAAATATTTGAGTGTAAGTGGAATAGAATATATCTGTACTATGTTTTCCTGCATATCATTGTACTTTCATTTACGACACCTGCAAAGTTGGAGTGCGTGTTAAATAAAATGAATTTATGTACAGCTCAAATTGTTGCTAAATTAATGAAACTGAAATAACTGTGTTAAATATAATTTGTTACTATACTTTTTTGTATCACATGCTGCTTTCAACGACGACATTTTAGTTTATAAAAATAATTTAATCTGGGTTGCAAATTGATATGCTTTCTTTTTTTAAAATGTGAAACCAAATGACGAGGAATCAATGATGAAGCATTTTCTGTAACTGTTTATTAATCGAAAAATAATTTAAAAAACAGTTACAAATAGATGTGCAACATGCCGAATTTATTGCAGAACATTTTTTTCTCTGTATTTTTACCTATATCTATTCGGATGGTTGAGTTTTAGTATCAAATATACGAAGTGTTAGTCTCTGCTTAATTTACTCATACATGCATGATCAGTTATCATAGTGATCACGTTATGAGTTATCGCGTTGCAGCAATAAGTAAAAATTAACTAGAGTGTATCAACTTGACTTTCCCAACGCTATAATTGTGAATTGAAATATTATCTTTTCACGCTATAATTGTGTTCATTTGGACCCACAGTACCGATATTTCAAAAATTTGCTTGTAAAATTTGTAAAAAAAAATAGTTACTGAAAATGGATTCTGGTATGAGAAAGTCGAGTTGAGTTGTACTCCAGCTAACTTTTCTATGGAACAAAGCTAGAGGGTGTGAATATTTAATTTGGTAAATATAAGTTACATATTATATACTGATACTTATATGAACATTACATTTATTTAATAAGATTTAAGATATTATAAAAATTAATCTTCATATTGGGTAAATTGAAAAAAAAAATAGAATAAATTTCAGAAATTAGTTACTTGTAATAACCTAAATTTACAAACACAATATTTAAAGTTTAAACATATTCGTTTAATATTTTACCTCGCGGGCCAGACTAACACCGTTCGCGGGCCGCCTATTTAGAACGAGAGGAATAAAGATTTATCCGCCATATTCGAAAGTGAAAACTTCTAGAAATACTCTTTATTATCAAATTTCGATATCTTTTTGAACAATGCAAAATGTTGAAAATGGCGTTCTGCCATCTCTGCATCAATTTGAATTTAAATGCTAAAATTGTGAGCGAAGGACACATTCTTTTATTTAAAGTTACTTGGTGGAATATACATGTGACAAAGAAGGAAGAAAATTGCAATATTTGTTCAGCGGTCGGCTAATTAGAAATTCAAATGACTATTGTGCTCCGTTGGCTCTTGAAAATGTGTAACTGTATTTGAAATTTCATTTGCATTTAAAAGAGCTTTGAAATAACCCTGAACTTCCATGAATAAGAGAGAAGTCAAGAAGAGCTGATAAGTATGTAATTAGAAATAAATGTAGGTTACTTTGACGTGCATTTTTATTTTCTCACACTATTTATTAAGAGAGATCTGTTTTATTAGATTTTTGGAATTTCAATTTTTGAAAGAAGAGTGTTTTATTATCTATTAAAATATTTTGTAAATATTTTCTGAAAGATGTGGTCCCACACCGTAAAACACAAACACATATCTCAGGAACGAATACGTGTATTGCTACGAAATTTTATGTGTCAATACAATGTAGAAAAAGCTTGAGTAGATTGGAATATAGATTAAAAGCCTTGTAATATAAAGTTTATTTTTACAATTGGGGACGTAAAAATACAAGATAAAAAGTCTTAGCTTTTTTGGTGCTAAACGCACTCATCGGAGCAGGGCTGTAACTACAATTTTTGAGCTCACAATCAAGAATATTTTGAGTTGTCCCCTCGTTTTTAGGTGAAATTATTTTTATGTATTCTGAAATACAACTGATGAATTTACTTATTATATGAAAAAAATAATGTATGACATAAATATATTAATAAAACATTTAAATAATTTTCTTTTCGTGCCTTTTCTGCAGCAAACTCAGTTTTGTCATATTCATGTTTTTGGGCTTTACAATTTTCAATTACCAGAAGGGCTAAATCAACTCAATCGCGATTTCGTTTCAATTAATTAATGATCTTTCAACGGAATCTATGGTGACCTGCAGAGTGGAAAACAGCAACAATACAGAGCACACATTAAAAAAAAAATTGATTTTCCATCGATTCATGTTTGTTAATTAACATTTTGTTGAAATTTTAAATCATTATCTGCAGTTTTAGATTTTTTTAAGCCATGTTTTGTTTGTACCCAAATAATTTACTCAGTACGAAATGATGTTTAAAAGTTAATCCACATTGTTCAGAAGACATCAAAGATAAACACACACATTTATTTTGCACTGTCAAAAACAGTTTAGCTTGGATAACTTTTACTTAATTAAATTTATGTCACGTAATATACGTGCATAGATGCCATGAATGAAAGGCCTCCTTCCAAAGAGACTAAATTATGTACGTATTATTGCACAATTTCTACAGAATCAATTTTCCCAATTTCTCTTATTATAATTTTTTTTTTGTGAAACATATAATGCTTTGTAGAATTGCCTAAAATATTTTGAAATATGAAAGTAGCGCTTTTTTACCGCTATTTGCCCAAAAGAATGAAAACAGGTTTTTCCAGTATGTCCAAGATCTTGGCAACAATCCAAATCACTTCAGAAGAATTCAAGAGCAAGGGGAAAAGAACAGTCAAATCTTGATAATGACAGAACTTTTCTACTTTGATGTTAAAGAGCTCTGTGTTAAACAGAGGGTAACGTATTGAACAAGATCTAGTGAAGAGCGTATGTTCAATGCATTTGATAACTTCCGAACAGATTTTGTGGCTGAAAAAACTAGCACATGACTTACCATGCAGATAATTGTAAATTTTTTGTTATTTATTTCCATTAAAATGAAATAAAATGATATAACATTTTTTACATCCATTTTGAAATATTTAAATTCTTTTATTTAATAATTTTGAATAAAAACGCCAAAATTTTAAAATTCAGAAATATTTAAAAGAAAAATTAATTATAAATTAAAAAAAGCTTTATTTGCAATGATCTTTTCTTGGTTCATACAGGGTGTCCAGTGCTATCGGTGCCCAATGGCTATTTCCTCAACCGTTAGTCACAGAGATATACTTCCAATTGCAAAAATGTTTTAAATTTAAATATCTATTATCTTAGAAACAATTTAAATCAATAAATACATTTCTGAAAGAAATACGAAATATAAATTTTTATACGGTCCCCCGGTCCTACCAATTATATTTAGGAAAATCATACTCATACAATTTCATGCAAAATAAAAAATAATCTTTCTTTTACAATCAAAATTCATCGTTATGAAGCATTAAACTTTATGACTTAAGGCGCTTTTCTACGCATAAAAATATCCCGTTTCAAACAAGCAACCAACCAATCAGGGACCGTATCGACCATTCTTAGCAAAAAAAGGGTCCAACTTTAAACAGCTATAAGTCAGTCAATTTTGTTCGTAAAAGGATGATTTTTTTAAATTTTTCATAAAATTGTTTGAGGATGATTTTCCTAAATATAATTGGTAGGACCGGGGGACTGTATAAAAATTTATATCTTATGTTTCTTTCAGAAATGCATTTATTGATTTAAACTATTTCTAAGATATTAGATTTTAAAATTTAAAACATTTTTGCAATTGGAAGTGTATCTCTGTGACTAACGGTTGAGGAAATAGCCATTGGGTACCGATAGCACTGGACACCCTGTATATATAACCAATAGTTAATATATATCCTGTTAAGCATATTTATTCTTATTACTTCGTTTACTACATATAGTAATAGGTAGGCAAAGTAATGCACTTGAAGAATGATATCTGCGTATGTCTATGCAGGCTATATCCCAAAGACCGGTACGGTCGTTTTTTTTTATTGCGCCAAATCGGCGATAAGCGGAGTGCTATATTGTGAACTCTAACTCTTCATAATCATGGTAACCTTGCGAGTTGATTACTATGGCAACTGTCTAAACTAGTGTTATTCTATGCTTACTTAATTCTTATGCTGGTTTTTAGTGTTTGTTGGATGTTTAGAATTGGATGTCTAATTGGAATTTATTCTATTATTTTATAAATCTGCTGATTTTTTAAAAGTAAATCATTTGGATGAATCGAAAGTTTTTCTATATTTATTTAACTAATCCGGTGCTTGATCTCAGAGGTGACGTAATTTGAAGGAATACGTACAAGTATTGGTGAAGTTTCTTCGATTTGTTTTGTGTGTGCTAAATGGCTGTGAAGAGTGAAAGATATAGTATTGGTTTGCTTGATCGTTTGATAGATAGTGGTAAAATGAAGGTGATTAAATGGTGCATGAATCAGGGGTTGATTGCAAGTGGGTACGAATGTCCTAAATGTAAATCGCCTATGCGATTGTGTGAGAGAAATAATAGTACGGAAGAGTGTGATGGTTATACGTGGGTTTGCCGTGTTTTTGGAGCGAATGCGCATTATGTGAAGAGGAGTATAAGGAATGGTACGTGGTTTGAGTATTCTAGATTGAGTTTGATTGAGATTTTGAAAATGACATGGCTGTGTGGGAAAAAGACTCCGCATGATTGGATGGTGGATGAGATGAATATGTCTAAAAATGTTTTTTTAGCGGGCGAGCGTAGCGAGATTAGCTCGCGAAGCAGGCGTAAATCCATGCTCTAATTGCTACATCACTCTATGAGCCACAGAACACCTGTTGCACAAACAGCTGTTACTACGTGCGACCTCCGACAGCCAGCGGGACCGGATTCTGTGATGTTTTTTTAGCGGGCGATCGTAGGGAGGTTAGCTCGCGAAGCGGGCGTAGATCCATGCTCTAATTGCTACATCACTCTATGAACCACAGAACACCTGTTGCTACGTACGACCTCCGACATATACATTGAATTACGATATATACGTATGTATATATATATACAAATACACGACACATACATTACTTTAGAAACTTACATTCGTTTAACCTCTAATTTTTGTAGGATATATCTAAATTTATCTTCTTTGATGGATATTTTTAATTAATCGGAAAATAAAATATTAACTTTCATTAAACTATACACACGACTTTTTTGCGAAAAATTGTTATATATCTTTCCCCTCACTCGCGTATACATTGCACA
Organism: Amaurobius ferox; assembly: GCA_951213105.1. Taxonomy (NCBI): domain Eukaryota; kingdom Metazoa; phylum Arthropoda; class Arachnida; order Araneae; family Amaurobiidae; genus Amaurobius; species Amaurobius ferox. Next base: position 118,877,961 of record OX578146.1, read on the forward strand.
ATTTCTAATAAATGTATACATCTTTAGACCGCTACTTAGTGACTACAGTAAAAATGAGTAGTAGTGTATAATCACTTAAAACGCACTTTAGCAAATGAAATCTTTAAATATATATTGTTATTAATGTATTCCAAATAACTAATATTCATCACAAAGATAAATTCGATGTTTAATGGGTTTAATTTCAATTTTTATTTGACATCATCGTCAGTTTACCTTTATGCTCTATGGTAAAAATAATGCTCCTTTGCATTTACGTTTCTGCGCATTCTACTACGCAGGTTGTTTATTTACATTTGTGCTCCTGCTCTAATAACATTGAGCACCGTAAGAGAATTGGAGCCAAAGAAGTCGCCAAATTAGAGACCGTACCGTTCTTTGGGATAATGCCGTCTATGCAATATATATATCCTCTCCATCTCAAAAAGTATTCCATGAAATTTCGTATTATAGTCATTTTTGCGTTTATGATTAGCTTTTGGTACAATTGAGGAATAACAGAATTGGCCTTTCGAAATGATGTATAAATATCGGCAAAATCTGAAATTATAGGTTTGAGCATATTTATTCTTTTTTATTGAATGCTTTTTGTTAATATAATTTTGATTTTCTGATGAGTGTTCACGAACGCGAAAAACTGGAGAGAGATTCTAAATCTCGTTTCTTGTTTTGAACTGACTAAAGTCATGGAAATCTGTAAAATATATTTTGTTTGCTGTTAAAATGGGATATTCCTAAATAACTAAACATATGTTATGAAGTTTATGGAATCAGATTCGGAATTAATTATATTTCAACTTCCGTTGGTTGGAACTCGAAACCAGACTCGAAACTGATTGTTTCAGCGAACTACTCAGTTTCGGGAGGGAAAACACTATAATTTTTCACTTAATATGTGATGCAAGCACTTCTTGCCTTCAATAAGCTCACCTTTTGGTTTTTTTAAGAGGACGGTGGACGTTGAATTTTTTTTTATTTATTTATTGACTTAGAAACATGAAAATTGGTATAAATATTCCTCTTAACATTATTATATAAAACACTATTCAATTTTTTTCAATTTTGTTATCATTTTGTATTTTTTCTTTAATTTAATTTTTTTAACGAAAATTTGAAAATGCTCCTTGCGTGCCATTTGTTCACATTTTTGATTCATTTTACATTATGATCACTCCAAAAACATATTATGAACAAATTTGGGTATTCATTTTTAAATCCCTTAGAAAGTTAATTTTTTAAAAATATTTTTCTGCATTAAAACTTAAATTTTCATCATTTAATTAGGTTCTTATTCACTTTTAATTACCTTAATAAAGTCCAATTATAAAATGCATACCCAGTTTCATTTAAAGGTTTGAAAGGCGTCTTCTTGCCAAATTTCATGCATCTCAGATAAAAATTAAGACGCATGGAGCATTTTAGAAATGTAAAACCTTTGAAAATTCCGTTTAAAAAAAAATGCATTCAACCTTTTGCTTACGGGTGGGACAACGTCCATTCCAAACGAAGAACCTCCCCAAAAGACAGATATTTGACATGCCCTATCCCAAAGAGTTCGATCTCCCTTTGCAGGCATTGGTGGAATGTTTCTGCTGCAGCAGGTGCAATGTTTCTGTCGGCGATTTCCATAGACGCCAATACCTGCAAAGGGGGGTCGAACTGTTTGGGATAGGGTATGTCAAACACCTGTCTTTTTGGGAGGTTCTTTATTTGGGATGGACGCTGTCCCACCCGTAAGCAACTATTAAATGTGTAAAATAATGTTATATATTAAAAACATTTTTAGTCAATTTTTGTTCATTTCAACGTCCACTGTCTCCTTAAACTTTAATATTTATTTGTATTCGCAGATTTATTCATGTTATAGGGGGAACAACATCACTCGAGCGCCAGTATTGTTTTATGACAAAGCAGGAAACTTTATATCTGGATCTCCAGACCAACGTTCTAGCAACTGAGCGACCATTCAGTCATTAGAAAGAATGACTAAATTTATTATCATATTTACTATTGCTGTTGTTGTTGCTAATCCCACCCGGATTAGCCAACTGCTGAGCCAGGTCTAAAAGACCATGTCTCTCGAGTTCGAAAGCACAAGCTGTGGATGGCTGAATGAGAACGACCTATCCAATCCAAATCCTTGAGAGGACATAGTTTTTACGATGATAACCACTGGAGTATTAATAGGTAAAGTAAGAGACAACGGTTTGATTATAAACTCAGACGGTTTCATGGGCGTATTCAAATTCTCGGAAAGAGGTGTCACCGATGGAGAAGGTAGTTTAGAGCAGTTGATATGCCTCCAATGAGGAAATTATTCAAATTGTTTATGTAGCAGTGTGAATTCATGATTCTGCTTGACAATGCCGCTGAATGTGCATTAAGGGTTTCATGTAGTATGCTGTTCTTGATATTTGATTAGAAAGGATAGCGGAAGGAATACTGAGTTATGACCCAATGGTGGAGATGTTACTATGATGCATTTCGACTTCCAATACTGTCGCTATAAAAAGCTGATCGATTTTCTTTCACTGTTATGGCTCCCCAAAATCTTACGCTGTTAAATAATGGTCTTATTGATGTGCAGCATAATTACTTTGGTGCAGTTTTTTGAAATAGCTTTACAAAAGGCATCCGTCCCTTGGCATATAACCTGTCGAATCTAGTAAAAGCATCTTCGGGAGTAGGGTTTAACTAGCTAAAAATGGATCGAAACCAAGTTTCTACTCGGAGCTAGTAAAAGCATTGATTAGCATAGACGTACACAGTATCGTAGAAAGGGGAGAGACGAAGATCTAATTTGAAGCAGGGTTGAATTTCCACCGTAAACTCTTTGGAGAATCAAGGTTCGGTTAATGTGAGCTATGACTGCTAACCACCACCTCCTGTTTACGTCACTGCTAGTTAACTTTAGAGAGAATAAAACCGTATTTATTCGTCCGTGTTCGATTTGTTATTGGCGATCCGAATAGAAAGTCTTATATGAAGGTCAGAGGACATTGTTATCTGCTCAATGACAGTGACCATTGTCTTGGATTATAAAATATGTCAAAGAAAGAGAACAGACAATCGGAGAAATGTAGAGAAATAACTTTTAGGTTATTGATACTATACATCATCTTTTACTTTTTACATTGTATTTTTTAAAGACAGACGATTTAAAGTGCTCGAAAACAGGCGTTTCAATTATTTTGAGTATTATTTTTGATGCATTGTGTTGTATGAATGTGATAGGAATTTTATTTTCTTATATTGTTCTATAAAGTATTAAATTCTGTGTGTGAATGAATGTATATGTGTAGCTTGTGCGTGTATATACAGGGTTCCTAGAAAGTCTTTAAGCAATTCAATAACTATCTAAAGAAAAGTCCATGAGTATACACATTAGGTCTATTTACAGCAAAGTGATCCTGTCTGATTAAATAGAAGTGATTGCAGCGCCCTTAATGAATAATATGACATGGTTAGGATAACAAACTCGGCAACAATGCAAGATAGACGAAATAGCCATCTACAAAGTTGTAGGATATTATCTAATTTGCAGGAATGTACGAAGCGCGTGTATGGAAGGCAGTACATTTCTGTTAAAAAGTTGCATCTTCAGGGACAGTAACACTGGCACCTGCAATGCTTTTCAAAGTATGCTATCATATTAGTTCTCGAATCGAAATCTGCTATGTTACTGACGGAGGACATTTTGAAAAATATATACTTCAGATCCCTGTGAATGTAATTGCCGTTTACTTTGGTATGATTCCTGAATAGGACAGTCATTCACCAATAACCCTATTGTGTGAAATAAATACCTGTTAAAACAGATTTATTGTCGATTCTTGTTCATTAGAGAACGATCTGCAACTATGTAATTGTCTACTTTAGTATATTTAGCTTTGTTGTCGAGTATGATATCCTAAATTTGTTGATTCTCCGCTAAGGGACATTGCAATTGCTTTTATACGACCGACATGGTGATTTTTCTATATAGATAGACCTTATGAATACAATACAATATATATTATATTCGATATATTATACAATATATTATATTCGATACAATTAGTAGTAATTCTAAATATTAAGTCTCGAATTATTTGCATATTAGGATTTTCATAGCATTAATTCCTATGGGAAAAATTGATGGTAGAATATGGGGTAAATTGTGGCTTACACTATGGATGCTAATGGTATCAAAATACTTAATATTTACACAGGTTAGTCAAATTTCATTTAAAGATGAATTGTCCAAGATATTTTAAGTTGTGTATATTTGTGAACTACCTACTGACATGGTTTTGTCTTTAAAATGTGAAATCGGATGACGCGGAATTAATGCTGAAATATTGCCAACTCTTTATGTAAATAAAAGATCATTTACGAAAAACATCTACAAAGAACAACATGCCGAATTTATTGCAGAATGTTTTTCTCTGCATACTATTTTACATATCACTATCAGGCTGATATTAACAAATATTCGAAGTTTTTATTACTACTCGATTTACTCATATTCGCATATTTCATAATATTTAAGTTTAGTTGAATCATAAGCGCCAGAATAAAAAGTGTATCTTAGTATGAGATTTCGTTCGCAGACTATTGTTTTTATATTTATCGTAAAAATATTGTATTTTTTGTTGACTTTCGTTCACACAATTACTCTTTTGAAAATTTCAAAATTAATTGTGAGTTTTCCGTTTCTCATATTGGCAGCATTTCTGTAAAGCAGTTCAATGGAATGCATTCAGATGATTTGTATTAATATACATTACTTTGTACCATTTACTTCCATAGTGTAGCGTGACTTAAATTGTTATTTCCCACCCTAGATTATACAACTGTAAATACGGATATTATCAGTGTTTCTTATGCGAAATAATGATATGAAAATCATACATTTTGAATAATTCATCTTCTAATCTTGGAAATCACCAATCATTCAGTTTTAGTTTCTCTTATATAATATAACCACTCATGAAATTCTTTAATCATACATATACATTTATTCTTGAGTTTCCCTATCGGGAATCACACAGACAGGAATCTTTCTGAAAGTGTTAGGAAAGGATTAAGGCTGTTTTAAAACAACCCCTCATAAAATTCTTTAATCATACATGCATTCATTCTTAAGTTTCTCTATCTGGGATCACAGAGACAGGGATCTTTCTGAAAGTGTTAAGGCTATTTCAAAATAACCACTCAAAATTCTTTAATCATACATGCATTCATTCTTAAGTTTCTCTATCTGGGATCACAGAGACAGGGATCTTTCTGAAAGTGTTAAGGCTATTTTAAAATAACCACTCAAAATTCTTTAATCATACATGCATTCATTCTTAAGTTTCTCTATCTGGGATCACAGAGACAGGGATCTTTCTGAAAGTGTTAAGGCTATTTTAAAATAACCACTCAAAATTCTTTAATCATACATGCATTCATTCTTAAGTTTCTCTATCTGGGATCACAGAGACAGGGATCTTTCTGAAAGTGTTAAGGCTATTTTAAAATAACCACTCAAAATTCTTTAATCATACATGCATTCATTCTTAAGTTTCCTTATCTGGGATCACACAGACAGGGATCTTTCTGAAAGTGTTAGAAAAGTGTTAAAGTTGTTTTAAAATTTGCTTTCTCGACAAAATTTTGAATTTTAAAGTATTTAGGAAAATAATTCTTTACGTAGTATAAGAAAGCAAAACTATGAGCAAGGCTGGAGAAATTGGTGTTCGATTTATAACATTGTGGCAATGACCAGAAAGGAATCGCTACCGGCTTCTTTCAAATCTCGACCAGCTTTGTTTAAAAGGTAGAGAATGTAAATTAATTCTAGGTAATTCCTTACATGCCAGAGTGGTGTAGTGGCCAACAAAAATGAGATTGAGGATAATTTAGAAGACCTAAGGGTTTTAGATTCAGGTTAATGCTGACTTTCTTTTATTATAAAAATTATTAGGCGTATAATTCGCAAAAAATACATTGTATCGTATTGTGTTGCCTTTGGTAGAATGTAAGTTGAGCGTCTTCTTAACTTTGATAATTTTGAATGATTACGAAATTCATTCCTCGATTATTCAAATATTTGAGAAACTTGAACAGCTGATACTGATTATAATTAAGCTCTTATATGAAAAACGTTCAATGAAATTGATTATGCAATGAAAATGTGACACAAAAAATTATGCTTAATACTGTAGGCATATAATTCACAAAATGCCTATAATACCATATTGCGTGGTTTGCTTTTGGTGCTATTTACGTTGATCGTTTGCTTAATTTGATTACTTTGAAAGATTAGAATTGCTTTGAAAGATTTCCTAGCCTCGCTGGAATTCCATGCTAAACCCATATCAGTCATTACCTGAGTTCTATCTATTGCCGATCCTGAGAAATAATTGTTGCAAGGAAAATGTAAGCTTCTCAATCGGAAGTAACATTTTCAGAACTGGAAGTGCATATCCTCGTGAGCCCCATAATCCTTCCGAAATTTGATGCTAAATTTCTATCAATCAACAGCTAAGCTCTATCCAAAGTCAATCTTGCAAAGCATATTTATCCTTATTAACATACCTCCTCCTTATTTGATGCTATATCCATATTAGTTATGATCTAAGCCCTTCCTATAGCCAATATCAAGACATAGATGTTTCAAGACATGAATTTATCAAGACATGGTGAAATTTTTTAACAGGAAATGAGAAGACAACCGATAGTGGAAATATTTAGTAATCCTCCACACCCCTTCCGACACTTGATGCTGAATCTGCATCAGTCATAATCTAAGCTCTAATGTATAGCAGACCCTTAGAAATAGATGCTTTAAAAATATATAATAAAAACAATAGTATGGCAACATTTTTGCCACCAGCAAGAACATGGATTAGTATTGATATGTATATTACAAATTCACACACATACAGTCGTTACGTTAAAAGTCGTTTTCTCGTATTTAAGCGTGCTCAAACGGCAAATTTATCGTCGGAAATGTTGTCTAATTTTTGACTTCACTTCAACTCCACTTCTCTAAATTACCATGTGTTCTGGGGAAGGTGAAAAGGAATGTACTGTTTAAATATTAATTGCAAAAACGTTCTTGGGAAAAAAAAATAATTTAAATTCCTTCACGTTGAATGCTCTCTTGACTCCTAAAACGTCTTTTCGTTCCATTAACACAAAACTATCTGGCACGTTACCAGGTTTGGTTAAATTGCTAACAATGAACGTCAAGTATCTATGGTTTTACCCAGAGCTCAGCAAAACTGTTTGACTGACGCTTCTATTAAGAATGATAGGAAAATGAAGAGACAATAATTTGTAATTGTTAAGCCGTATCCTCTGGAATTTTCAATGTACGCTCAAGATACAAGAATGAGTCCAAACTTCTGGATAATTAACACATTTATTTACAATTTGGGCTTTGCCTGTTGGGAGACATAATTTTTAATTATCTGATATATTAATTATCTTCGATATATATAACCTTAGTATATATATATATTAGTATATATTAATATATATAACCTTATGTCGATATTGTTACAAATTATCCTCTAGAGTTGTGGGTGTGATCTTAGGATACAAGAATGAGTCCAAACTTTCTGGATAACTAACACGTAACACGTTTATTCACAAGCACCGCGTAAACAGGAACAATGTACAATGAAACAGCACTTAAATGCTCCAATAATTTCACAAAATAACTGATATTATTCTCAAAACAATGGCGTATCTCGTTTCAATAATGGCGTACTGTTATTGAAACGTTGACGTGCATCGCAGTTCAATGTAGCTCGTATCACGTCAACTTCTGCTCCAACTGAATGATGACTCCTTTTATGTACTCTCTGTAGAAATGTTTATAAATCTCTCGTATCTCGAAGAACATTCGTTATTTCAAAATGTTTCTCGATCCTTCAAAAAATCGCCAAAGTAGCTATAAATCGTCAAATCTTGAAACCCCTACTCCGAATTCTACCGCATATGCCAACCCTGGAATCATGTCGTGGGAAAGATTGCATGTAAGGGTGATTTCTCCTGCAGGCATTCGGATAAAACGAAGTGAGGGTATTTTACAAGTTCATAACATAATTTAAGTGTGACAAGAATATTCTAAACTGCAAGAAGATTCGCATCTAGTTAATATTTACTGTATACATAGCATATTATTTGCATTTGTTTGGGGGTAGGGAGTGAATTAATTTCAATGCCAGAAACGTCCGTAATTTCAATGTCCGTTGATATGAATCACAGTTGTCAAGCACATTTCTGCTTCCATGTGTAACCGTGTGAAGATGCTATGAATTCGATGTTTATTTGAAGACACTAATTAAAAGATTTGGAATTTACGATGTTTTTAGACATTACGCAGAGTGATCAAAAATGTGTGCACCATCAATTTTTTATATCATATAATATGCCGAGAAATTGAAAGATTCGTTTAACGTTTCTAATACGTCAGACGATTATTACAAGCCTCTTTTTTATCCACCGAAGAGCATGGCGTTTTTCATGAGTGTAATAATTTTTACTTTCCTTATATACATAAAGTATAAGGAAAGTATTGTGACGGCGCCGAAAATTCGAATTCGAGTTTTCGACGGGAGAGCACGTTTCAAGCATGCCTGATCACGAATCAAACATTTTTTAAGTGATGTCTCTCTGTGTGTGTGAAAGTATGTGTGTGTGTGTGTGCCAGTGAGTCTGTGGAGACGATAACTGACGAACGAATGGACCGATTCGAATGAAATTTGGTACAAAAATCACAACCTGTAAACACTGGAAGCTTATTGTTTTTATATGCAATCGAATGTTCAGAACCCCCCTAAATTTTCGAGTGAAATTTTGAAAAAATCGTCAAAAAATCAAAACCGCTAATAAAGTTACGCAAATAGACATTTCTTATGTAATTTTTCATTAGAAAACAATTGACATAAATTTTAGAACATTAACATGAACTGTTCTCGAGATATTGCACATTCTTCAAAAAAGTTATCAAAAAGTCATATGAAATTAAAAAAAATATTTCCTATTGAGAAACATGTTCACTTTTCATATGTAATACCATACGATAAATTGGGTGACATCATTCTCGTGGATCTAGCTCGTTCCATTCATGACAAAAGATACTTTGAGTAATACTTTTGTATTTGAACGCCAATAGTCATTTATCTGCTGTAAGAATAACTTATTTCTTCGTCCATAACGCTTGGCGAGATTTTGATGACGAATTTGGTGGAATGTTGCCAACTTGGCGTCTTTTTTCAATGTTGCTAAATTAACGAAAACTCGCCAAATGGATAAAAATGACGCTAAATCAATGAAAATGACGACTCATTGAAGAAAATTCAATATCTTGGAAATAATATAAATATCTACTATAATAATGATCTATTTTTTTTTTTACTGTAAAAGTAGTAATTCATTGCATTATATAAGGAAAGTCATGTGCTGCCCACATCAGATTTTTTATATTAGAGCAGTATTTCTCTATCAATTCTTATGAGAAGAAGAGTTGGTGAGTTTCAAAAGAGTTTGCTGAAGATTTTTCAGCAACGTAGTTTCTGCTTCAGACAGTTCACCTTGAGGTGAAATGGAAGGCTGGACAGTTAGTTCTCCTTTGTTTGCGCAGCTGTTCAAAAACCTTTTACTAATCTCATAATTTTTGATTTGTTAAGGGTTTTAGAGCATAGGTATTTCTCCTGGAATTCTTTAATGACACTCTCACAAAAATGGCTAGAGACATATTTCTCTAAAATAGAAATTATTTCACATTGCAAAACACCATGTTCTAAGTTTGAAAAAAAATTATATGCAAATAAATGTGTTTGATTATTTTAATATTTGATTTTAAACAACACAAATGCTGTAATAACCCTTATGTTCCTACGGTACTTTTAAGTTCTAGATAGTTTAAAGTTCCATAAAATATCTGTATTGTGCATTTTCTCAGCTTTATATTCCTATAATAATTTTGTGTATTTATTTTCAGTATCTCTTTGCGAATTCTTATATTCGATTTGACGATTTTGCTGGAAATAAGCATATTCTAAAGCCATGTCTATTGTGAAGTCAAGTGAGTAGTAAAAATTGAAAATTTTCCCGATATGGTACATTTTTGCATGTTTTCATGAAGAAATTGCAATATAGTATGAAATTGTATTTTACCTGATATTTTGATATAGAAATATTTATTTATATTTGAATTTCATATGCTTCTATTTTATGGTAATTACTAATCATACATACATACAAGTGATTAATAGCATGCTTGCTTACTAATTGTTGTTCTTCATCTCTGAATCACGGTTTTATGGTTATTGTCATTAGCACGATGTAAGTGATAAAATAATCCCCAAGCATAAAATTCTTGAAGGCAAGAATTTCAAAATTTTTCTGGTAGAAGTATTGCAATTTTTAATTCAATAATGATTGGGCGCGTTTTCAGCTCCACCCATCTTTAATAAAATTCTAAGCCTTCAGGAATACTGTGAAGTAACTTCTGCCTTCCTTTTTATGTAATAAGATTAATATTTCATATTAAAAAAAATAATAAGTAAAGTATATTTATATATTCTTATAATTTCAAGTTTAATAAGTAAAAATATTTATGCGGTGTTTAGTCGTATCCGTATTGGTGAGGAAATCCAAAGTTTATAAAAAAAAGCATCTTCAGTTCTCTGGAATTAAATATAAATAATATCGCCAATCTTTTAAAATGCATTTGTATATAATAAAATATACAAATTTTATACATAAGTAAAAATGACCCTTCAAATTGTGTATAAGTGCCACTGCATTATTTTAGCTGTGGTTATCTAACCACAGATTATTTTTACATTATTTATTTTTTTATTAGGGATCAATAAACAAATACGCAAATAATTAAAATTAAATTTTGAAATGGTTATAATTTTAGGCATAAAGGGTTAAAATACTTTTCCTATGAGATGCCGTTTATACTGACAGTTAGAAGGTTATATTATTTCTTCTTTAATTCCACACAACACATGTCAACACATTTTATCAAAGAAAATCCCAAATCCCCTGCGGAACACAAGTCAAATTTTATGAAATAAATTTCGAGCTAAGCCGGGCAAATGTCTTCCGTGGTCCAAAAGCCTTCGATATAAACTCTTCCGATTCGTTGTTGGAGTGAAGCCAGATAAGCTGTCGTAAAGCATTATTTTTCCTTTCATCTGAAATCTTTCTGACCTCTCAAAGAAGTAGATATTATCACCACTCTTTCTGAAGTGAGATCCGTAGAATTGCGTAGGAATAACAATTTCATCGATATGCAACAGAAAACACATTTTGTAACGAATGTTTCTTTACATTTCATAACTTTCAAACATTTATGTATTTTCTCCCCAAAAATGCATAGATGATAAGTCATACGAAAAATATTATAAAAAAGTTAAGAAATGTGAAATTTAGTTTTCGTCAATACTTAAACGGATTTAACAGTTTGGTCTCAAGTAAGATATAATGTGCACATTAATAAGCACATTAAACTCTTTGACTGTAAAATATTCATATGATGGAAATTATTCAATTAAGCAACCAGAAATTTTCTTAATTAAACACCATGAAATATATCATAAGCAACATTAAGAAATCTTAAATATATCCATATTTCGTGGGAGTTTTATAGCAAAATGTCATTTCTCAGTATGAATTTGATTAATAATAATGGAGACATTTGATAAACTTTCAGTACTGACAATGAAAATCAATTTGAAAATGTTATAATATTATAGTAATATGAATTCCGACTATATAATAAAATTTATCAACTGCTAGTATAAATCGACATGCAAATATTATTGACTTGATTAAATTGATATCAGTAATAATTGTGCAATTTTTTAAACATTTAGTTTGGTGATATGTGCAATATATGCACTGTTAAGAAAGGGCAACGCCGAGAAGGATAAGAGTTGTGAAGTATGGATGTAAAGTTTATATGAGAGATTACTTTTGACGCAGACATAAGTGATTCGAATGAGAATGGCAGAAGACACAAAAATCAGTGGTGCACGAATAACGATAAGAGTTATATGCACCGTGACATCAATTGTAAGAGATTTTGAATGTCTCCATGTAGAAAGTACTTCAATTCAGCCTCCATACAGACCAATAATTACATTTGGTGGTAACATTTGACGTAGTCTGAGGTGTCAGTCATCTCGCGACAACATTCCCGAATTTGCAACAAATCCGTTAACTACACGTTTAGGAAGACGTGATTTACGCCGAACATAGAGAAAACGATGAATGTTTCGCGTCATACAGTGTTGGAAACCGTCCTGTTAAAAGATGTCAATAATAATTGCCGGAAGATATGGTAGTACTTCAGGCTTCCAAACGTACGGGTGTACCACTAACTGTTCGTTGTACATACAATGTGTATAAGGTAGGAGATGAAGCTGCAGGAACTCATTAGTTGTACTACTCCATCACATTTGGTGTCGGACTCGTAAACGTGCTTCCAGATGATATTTACCAAAGTGTTTAAATAATAATTTGGCTTTCACGATTCTCAACATTGCGATTTGTTGAAAATCGTGTTGTGCGTTGTGCGGATTCAGTATCTACGTTCTTGGTTCTATTGCGGCCCATAATGTCAATTTTCCAGTTCAAGAGAAGTCGTTGTAACGGGATATGTAAGCCTTTTCTGTCTCAAACGACATTGAACTGTGCTAGCAGTTATTTTCGGACGTATGGGTATGTAGTGCTGCGATCCGTCAACACTATACGGGGTGTCAACTGTCCTCTTGTCCTGTGTTTTGATACCCCATTTCGGCTTGCCTATTTATCATAGGTTTACTAATGCCTACGCATCAATGATTCCACATGTTGTCTTGGTGCCAACGGCCCTACCGTGCTGAAAACACCGGCTCTCGTTAGATCACCGAAGTCAAGCAGCATCGGGCACGGTTAGTACTTGGGTGGGTGACCACCTGGGAACACCGCGTGCTGTTGGCACTTTTCGGGCGCGGTAGTCCAGTGGTTTGCGCGCTGGATTTGCACCCTGCCACAACTGCCGCCGTGTTCATGCGGAGTACGATCACGTTAAACATGTGGGTCCGTAAGTCCTTCCGAGAGGTTGGTGGTGGGGGTAGAGGTTGGTGGTACGGTTCCTGTGGATGCCCCCCCCACTGGGTTCCGGTCTAAATTGAGTGGCACTTCCTGGCCGTCCAAACGGTTACCTTACACCTTTGTGGTAGGTCGGACGGTCTGGGTCTCAACAACAACAACAACAACATGTTGTCTTGGTGTGAAAATTTCGTGGTAGAAGAATGCACCTGCTCTCATTTCAATAATGCTGTCCTGCTGAAGCAACTACAACTGAACAACTGAAGTTCGTATGTATCCAAAACGAACATCAATAATTTTCCTTTTAGTAGTCACATTATTTATTTTTACCTGTGTTATATCAATGACCAGTGTCACATTTTTACACAACTTGGTATTACAAGTGCAATCTTATTTATTGGTGAATAAAATAAAATAATTTTACATAAAAATGCAAAGAGCGGATGAAATACACGAGATTTTAAAATGCTACCTATGTAAAATTCGTCGCCAAAATTTTAGCCAAGCGTTACCCAGAGATAGATAGATAAACAGACAGATAAATCAATGTTTTTATATTATTAATTGGGAATAAAATTGCTGTGATGTGTTTTGGGAAAAAATTCGAAATATAATAAAATACATTGGTTACATATCAGTGTTTAAATGTCTGCTTCATATACTTCGAAAATATACTTTTCGAGTTCATGCATTTTGGGGTCGGTTAATTACTTCTACCATCAAACCTACCCTGGTGTTGATTTTTTTTTAAATGTAATTTTCATAAAATTTCTTCCGCGTGCTTTGATGGATACTTTTTCAATTATTTCCGTCCACATTCAGGGAAGTGAATTCCGTTCACATTCAGAGGATTAAGTTTCATTTACATTCCGCGAAATAAGTTGCTTTCGCTTCTAGCAAAATACATATCTCCTCAAAAACATTTGATAAGGAATACTTTAAATGCGATCCCAATGTATATTCCTTAAGTAAAGCAATGAATAACTTCCCATGCATTTTATATTCCCTGCAGGCCACTACCCTTGGCCTAACTTTGTCCCTTTCCATTCAGAACTGGAGCTCAGCCAGCTTATCTGAATCGGTAGAACACCAATGCTTGCTTCTCGTATTCTTTGAACCTAATGGTGGTAAAAATTGACAACGTAATTCATTGCAAAAGCTTCTTTTACTCACACGTGAAAATATCAATATCTTAAGAAAACGCACATATTTTTAAAGAACTGTATCGCTATTGGTTATAACATTTAGATAACTAGAACATTTGAGGGATTTAAAATGTTATATTTGTTCCTTACACTTATAGTCATATACTTTTGACTTCTTGGACTCCCAAACAAATGTGCAAATTTTTTAGGATTTAGTACTTGGGATTAAATATTTTACTTTGCATCCCATGTGTGCAAAAAAGCTAATTAATACATATACATTAGCAGTTATCTTGCGCTTTCCCTCACTATATCTTTCCTGGTAGATAGAATTCCATAAAAATTAATTAAAACGACAATGACTTATTGAATGTATGCCAGACACAATTATGCCAAATTTTAACTGATAATGTTAATGAAATAGATTGTGTACAATTTTCAAAAACTAATTGAAAAATGCACAAAATAGAAAGATGAAAAGAGATGCCTTATATACTATATTACTCTGAAATTTCACTCAGACACCAAGCATATTCCTTGTTCAACGTTATATATAAAATAGAAAAATATATAGGTGCTACCGTAAATATACCAGATTGGACAAATTAAAGTTAATCGAATTTTCACCCCAAATGAAAGCTCAATCCTTCGATTCACTAAACATTGAAATCTATCATATTTGCAAATTATATAAAACAGTTGAAAAGCTTAATAATTGTATTATACAGATTGCGAAATTTGAAGAATATAACAAAAAATGAGGGAAACACTTGGTATCAGAAGATACATTAATTAAACGAACTACATCCACTAAATTCAATAAACAGAACAAATTGTTGTAAAAATACTAGCGAATACTACTGCGAAATTAAGAGAGATACCATTAGTACTATAGTACAATGAATATTGACTGCCGAATTATTAAGTATATAACAAAAAGGAATTCATGATATATTTGTTTTGGAAGGTATATTTAGGATATATTTATTAAATAACTACAAAAGCTTTCGTACAAAACAACAGTAACAATACCGATGCATAAAAGACTATAAAAATGTGCAGTGTGGTATATAATAACAAATAGGATATATATATAAAAAGACTGGATTTAGCAAGTATATGATCAACATTCTACTACTGAATACTCAAAATCAATGTTCCGAAATACTCTAAAAATGCAAGAATGTTAAAGCAAGGAAATTGATTAAAATACAACAAAGTGTAAAGGGAGCTAAGCTATATGAGATTCATAATCAATAGAAAATAAAAGAAATGAGCAAGTATTATTTCAAAAGTAAGAATGGGGAACAAATAAGTTTTAAAGAAAATATTTTAGTCGGAGGAGATGAATGGAGAATTATTTTTAAGAAGGTAGATTAACTGAGGAGAAATATATATTAGAAACACTTTTTTAAAAAACGCGCTTTTATTTCAAAATGCACGAAAAAAACTAATTTTTTCTTCAGTACCCAAAGATTTTCATACACACGACAGAAAATAAAAGCATGGAAGGTAATTTTAATTACTTTCTATGTTATTGAAACATTTTTTTAAGCGTTGTTGTAAAAGGGAAATAAATTGCTCTGTTCTGAAAAAATGGGAAAATGATTAGTGAGAATATAATGTTATAATGTGTGCAGCAACAACCCTCTTTGTCAAATTACGCGCTGCATTCACACATTGTTTCGAATATTTTGCTGAATTTTTTGTCTGTATATTTCCAGTACAGCTGTGTATTTCTTTTGGAAATTCATCATGGAATATTCATCACAGCTACAAAGAATTAATTCATAGTAAATTTAAGAACTAAGATTATTGGAAGTCAACGATGATGTATTACCTAAGATTTTATTAGTTAAGGGAATGAGTGAAAAGCGCCCACGCTTTTATTTTTAGTCATGTCTGTATGAAAATTTTTGGGGTAATAAAGAAATCTTTATTTTCTTCTTTTTAGTGCTTTTTTAAATAAAAGGGTATCTTTTAAAAAAAGTTATTTAATATAGTTTATTTTATACTTTTTAGTTTTTAAGGAGCAGACGATCTGCGCTTAAGGAAGAAGAAAAATTAGGTGGAATGCTTGTGTTTTTTTTAGGGGGGGGGGGGGGGAGTGTCAACTCAAATTTGATAGGATATTGTATTGTAATCAGGAAAAAACCAGTATGCAAAGTTTCAAGCGGATTGAACATCGGGAATTGTGTTAAAAATTGATCACAAGATGTGAATGTAACAGAGCAAGCTATATAAAAGTATATAAATAGAGAGAGCTTTAAGAAAGTTACATTTAAAAATTAATTAGTGGAAAAAGCTATTTTTGCTTCTGGCAAAATAAAACGTAATTACATCCCTAGAAAATGTAACATTTTTGTCACATATTCACTTCCTCCCCTTACGGATTCCTTTAGCAGAAGTTTTATGATACAACAACATTACGAAAAGCCAGTTAAGATTTTGTGGCGAATACTCATTTACATTAAAGTTGAACCATTAGATTTCTAGCCAATTAGTACCCGTAACAGCTTTGGATGAATTTGAATGACGTAGCAGGTGTTGCGGGAGTCCCGGAGGTTGCTTGTGGTACTAGATAATAAACAGGGCAGAAAGGCAATTAAATTAAAACTTGCTTGCAAACGTCATTCTTCAGGTTGTAGAAATATTTATGCCGACAAGGAAACACAATTTACAGATACTGGACAGATTTTTGTGCAATGCAACCATTGAAAGTATATTCCACGATAAAAACTGGAGCATCTGTTTCTTTAGCTCTGTCTGGAGGATATTATAATATATAGAATTGCAACTGTAGTACATATGGCAGAGTGCAACGGCAATTGTTTTTGATGTGTCACCCACAGTATTCATCGCACCAATTGCTACTTGTCCTCGGTGATCAAATAGCAAGCGTTGACATCTGCGAAGGACACCGCAGGTCCTTAATTATAAAAAGATACCAACAGAATGAAATCAATAACTTTATAATAAAACTGATACGCTATAAGATAAATAAGATACCATAAATTCCGATAGTAGTATCCTTCTTTTTCCAGATATAATTGTAAGCGTGGATATAATGCATTATGCGTAAGCGCGAACATTATGCATTTGGTGTAAGTGCCATGAAATCACATTGTATGAAATCCCACTGAACTGAATCAAGACTGTAAAAAATCACACGAGTATTTGTAAACAACTGCATAAAACAGTACAAAGATATGGAATTACATTTACTATAAAACCCATTTTACAGTATGAAACCACATACAATACTTAGGATGGTTATAAATTCGCCATTTACTAACAGAGCAGTACTATTTTGGATCAGTATCATAAGAGATTACACTTCTCATGTTCTCCCCTTGTATTGCAGGGGCAACAGCGCCACAGTAGGGTGAGAACAGGGGCAACATCCATTGCTGTTGAGAGATTGTAAGAAGACTATCGTGCTAATTAATGACATAAAATTATATTAGGGGATCTTGATAATTTTTACCTTAGACGTGTATGAGGAAAGCAATCTTTTCCCGAAAATCTTCGACATCGGTATTTTAACGGAAAATAACTTTATGATTTATTCATGGAATTGGTTAAATGATTTATTTATCGAAATAAAATCTTGGAATTTAAAAATTGGAATACAGTGTGACGGATAATTTGGAAGGGTGGTTCTATTCTATGAGCATAAAAATCTTGAATCGCACAAACCAGGCAATAGGTTCTACAGAGCATGACATTTTGTAAAAGAATCAAACGAAATTGGATTTGAAATGATTTCAAACCGAAAACTTCTTATTAAATTTCGTTTTCAATTTTTTAAGATTGCTCAAGAATGACGGTGACAATTTTATTATCCCCAGCAGCTTGTGAAATAAAGAAATAAAAAAAAATATATTGTATTATGTCCACTATTTTGGCGATTTTCCAAGCAGAATAAAGATGCTTACTTTGGCTTCTAGGACAGAAGTAAAAAATATTAAAATTGCTTTAAAGTTCTTTGGAACATTTTAAGACATTTCAAGAATTTGTGAGCTTTTTTGAAGATTACAGCCTCGATAGCGTTACTGTATACGTAGCCAACATTTAGATGTTTTTTAAAACATTGTTGTTGTATTTTATTAAAAAGTTTGGTAAGAATTTATAAAAATAATTTTTCTAGACTTTTATGGTGTGTTTTCAATTTTTATTTCTAGTATGTTTTATTTGTTTTTACTTAAAAAATTCAATATGGCTTCAAAAGCCTTGCATTGTGTAACTTTTTTTGCAAGCTGAAATAGTATTTTGAAGAGTTATAATACGTTATATTACATTCAGAACATTTTAAATTGATATCAAATGTTAGACAGGATATTAAACTTTAAATTCCAGATAGCATATTAAATTTTAAATATCAAATGTAACTTTAATACAAGTTATATTAAATTCCAGACTGAATTTAATACCATTTTTATAATAAATGTTAGCTTCAAAATACATGTTTATGTTGCTCTTATGTGAAAGAATCCTTCTTTTGAGACACGGTAGATAAGTATAACTCGAGGAATTTATATTTTTTTCAGAAACTAGGGTGTCCACCTCTGCTTGCTAAGCTCGATTTTTACGCTTTTTAAGAAATCTATTGAATTAACAATTAAGATTAACTAATGTTTTCTTATGATAATTTCATTAAAGACAGTGCTATTCATTTTGTTTCCCTTTTTAATGCTATTTTCTTGATATTTTCTTTTAAAACACATATCAACGCACGTGGTTTCAAATGTATACAAATTAAATGGTTATCAGTTAAACAGGCAGTTAGTATGCTAAAAGTTCTAACAATCGTTATCATAAACAATTTCTTTGCTTAATTGTTGGTAAGAATTAAAAATAAGATATATAATTGTTACCTGCATTAATAATTACGTTTTGATGGTAATTGTTCATGGCAATCACAGTTCCGAAACACAATTTTGAATTATTGCATTTAATGCGTTTAGTGCTTCAATTTTACTGGAATTTATTTCTAGGCCATCCTTTTAACATTTCTCCGAACAACCAATTGCAGAGAAGTTTAAAGTCGGTTCATCCCATTTAATCGTTGCCTACGCAAACAATGCTAAATTTAATTTTGCAATATTTAAATTTAATTATGCAATATTTAATCAACTAGAGTCAACGGCTGTACCGTGCTGAAAACACCGGTTCCCGTTAGATTACCGAAGTTAAGCAGCATCAGGCGCGGTTAGTACTTGGGTGGGTGACCACCTGGGAACACCGCGTACTGTTGGCTCATTTCAGTCGACGTGGTGGCCGAACGGTCAAGGCGAGCGTTTCCAACGATTGATCGGCCGCCACGTTGTGGGTTCGAGTCCGGCGTAAGACATGGGTGTTTGTGTTGTTGGGCGCAATGTGTCCCCACCCCCACTGGTGCTCTGGGGCAACGTCATTTGACGGCTAAGAGGTTCACTGTTCTGGCCGATGTATAGGCGAAGATGAAAGAGTCAATGCCTGGCCATTGGAAAAACAATATTAAATCAACTGAGGTTTAACTCAAAATTCTAAGCCCGTTTTGTACATGTGCGGGTTCTTATAAGTATATTTGCAAAATTTCAGATCAGTACTTTTTGCCGTCTATTCGCAATGCAGTTCCCAAAATTCGCAGGATTAATTTTCAAACAGGTTCAGATTAAAATCAATCCACAATGCGGGTTTCTGGATAGACTTCGATTAAAGTACAATGAATTACAACCAACGCTTAACGACTTATCGTGATAAAACAATAAGAAGCCGAAATATTAGTTTCCGTACAATACACGATAATGTATATGGAAAATATTGGAATCGTGTCGAAAATCGCAACTTGAGTTTTCGACGGATCTACACGTATTGGGACCTTTAGAATACGAAAAAACTATTTTTAGCGTGGCATTTGGTGTGTGTAATGTATGTATCTACTCTAACTTAACGAATTGACCAAATTTCATAGAATTTTATAGTTAATTCACTCAATAAGTCTCCGGTCTGACACAAATATGGCAACACTGTTGACAGACCCATATGATTTCTGGATAGTACCAACCTTCAAACGACACGTGTCAAAATTTCATGACATTCTAACAATTGGTTTATAGGTTACAGTGGTTTTAGTGACCCCAATCTTGTAATTTTCAAAACAATGGATAAAAAAAATTTCGTGTGTTGATTAAACATTGTTTTCTGATGGGGAAAAATACTGTTGAAGTCAAACTGGAGCTTGATAAGCGTTATGGAGACTCTGCACCAAGGAAATCAACTATTATTGACTGGCATGCTGAATTTAAACGCGGTCGTACAAACACCGATGTTGCTAAACGCTCTGGTCGCCCAAAATCGGCAGTTGTTCCGGAAAACATAAAAAAGTCCACAAAATAGTTTTGAAAGACCGTAAAGTGAAGTTGCGTGAGATACCTGACACCTTAAAGATATCAGAAGGTAGTGTGTTTACAATTTTACACGAAAATTTGAGCATGCGTAAGTTGCTTTAGAAGTGGGTGCCGCATTTGCTAACACCGGACCAAAAACAACAAGACATGCCCCGTGTTACAAGTCGATGAAACGATGGTTAATTTATATAAATTACGTTTCGAATTGCTTCCTCACCCACCGTACTCTCCAGATCTGTCCCCCAGCGACTACTGGCTTTTTGCAGACATCAGAAAGATACTCCAGGGAAAGAAATTTGACTCAAATGAAGATGTGATTGCCGAAACTGAGGCCTATTTTGAGAGCAAAGACAAATCGTTCTACAAAAAAGACATCGAAAAGTTAGAGGAGCGTTGGAATGATTGTATCACTCTTGAATGAGAGTATGTTGACGAATAAAGTCGAATTTCTAAAAAACAAATTGTTCTTCTTAGTTAGACCGGAGACTTATTGAGTGATGTACATGTTGTTGATTATACCCTGGTGTTGATTAACTTTTGATACGATTCGATAAAACAGAACATGCCTTTTTTGCAAAATGGTCAGCACAAAATCGTCAAAATCTAAAATAAAGGACTATCACTTAAATGCTTGTTTTATACGTAATTTTTGACGATAAAAAGAATAAGACCAATCCCATTACTTTAGGGTTAACCGTTCTTGGGATATTTTAGTTTTTTCGCATTTTTGGTACATCGTCTTTGAAAATACGTCCAGTTACCAAATAAAAACAAAAATTGAATTAAAAGTGCAAATTCAGTGTAATTTTAAATAAGTATGCGTTTTATTTTGTGCAATAAAACTGAATGAATTATAAAAGAGATAAAGAGAAAATGAATGCGAATCTGTAAGGAAAGTCATGTGCTGCCCACGTCGGATTTTTTAAATTATAATTACCGATAGCAACATTTAATGGGACTTACTGCTTATCAAATTCGCAGAAAATAATTGATTATTTATAATAATACTTTATTAACTTACAATCGGAAACATAAAATGAACTGAATTTATCATTTCCTGTTAAAAACGCAAAATTAATTTTCTGAAAGTATTTGCGAAACGACATTACACAAATGTAATGGCGAAAAAACTTTGAATTAATGGGCATTCTTTCTTGAAAAAAAATATAAAGTTCAGATACAAATTAGAGACATACAAAATGTAGTTGAGATATAAATGAAAATATTTTCATCCTAAATGACAAATGATTTTTACATGAGTTTTATTCTAATAAAAATAACTTGGTGTTTCGATTTGTTTCTTGCGCAGTTTTTTTCTGTTTTGCACTTTTGCGTTTCAGGTTATTTTAATTTAAATCACCGCGTTCATTTATCTCTGAAGTTTAGATGTTTGGAGAACATAATTGGATTTTCCGAACTGAAAAAAAAAACATTTTGTATTTGGAAACATTTTTATAACATTTCCATACAGTTGGAAAGCATAATAAGTATTGAAATTTGTAATAGAGATCATGTTCCACAATCATTTTGTTTAGCGAAAAATGTTTCGTGAGAAACAACTAGGTATTACGCGATCAAATCTGAAAACTGCAAAAATAAATTGCATATTTAGGCCTTGAAAAATAATGTTATATGAGGGCTAGTACTTAAGTTTTTAGAATGTGGCAATACCAAAAGTAACAGCTTTCGGTGCAGACGATTTTTAAAAATTAGAACTTTCACGTGAACATTGGTTGTTAAAGAACGAGAAATGCTATAAAATTATTTTTACGGCTTCGTTTTGAAGTTAATAAGGTAGTGACAAAACAGGGATTTAAGTCGAAGGTTCTTCCGAGCTGTGATTATATAAAGAAGAATATAATAGAGGAATATATATGGTTCATAGGAAAGTCCTTAAAGTGATCATACCCGGTCCATTAAAAGAGATTAAAACGATTTTAGAGGAGAATTAAAAAAAAAATAAGAATAGCGAATTCGGCTACAAGATAAAACAGACGAAAATAGTCAATAACAAAGTTGTACAGCATTTTCTAATAAATAGGTATTAATATCATGAAGACACAAAGCGTATATGTGGAAGACAATAAATACCTGAAATACTTTCACATGTCGGCATCCAGAAAAGCAGCAAATGTACAATTAGCAACGTTTGCTGTGGCTCTTATACATACCTTTTTTTACAGGGAAAGAAGTAAATTCATTCCATTATGCAGGAAAAGTAATATGCTGCTGACATTATATTTTTGCAATGGGAGAGAAATTCTAACATTGAAAACGTCCCCTATCTGTTAGTATGAACTTGGCCGTTGTTTCTTCATATAGCATCAATTTAAAAGTAAATTTGAAGCTGATCACTTAGTAAAACTCAATTTTTCAGTCCCCGTAAATGTTTGAGGAATTGTGGTACATAGCAAGTTTTCTTGTTGCCAATTCAGGTATCGTTTTTTTCATATTGACGACCGCATAATAAGTGCGAAATTGGTCAATGGATGCATTTTTCTGCAGTGGGAATGCGATTCTAACGATAGAAATGCCTCCTTTAGATGGCTTCACTGTAAAACATTTGGAAGCATACTGAAAGTTTCAGGGGAATCAGTTGCCTAGAGCTCTTAAGCCTAGAGCTCTTCCACGTGCAAGCTTTAATGCTTGGTATTTTTTGTATTCCTATTTTCGATTTCACACCATTGATATTTGTTGATTATCTTTAGCTTGATCACCAGAATTATGCATTTTAATTTCCTCATTATGGTTGAATTTCAATTTTATTTCTTTATATCTTATAGGCACATTTTAAGTTAGTTAGTGTATTATGAGTTATTACCTATTCTATCATTATTGGATTTTCACATTTAATATTATATATATATATATATATATATATATATAAATGCAAAAATGATGCTTCGGCAGACGATAATTAGCTGAATATTTCAGAAATGAAGCTGACATTTTCATGGACGGCTGTAATTGTGACTTTTCTTATCAGTTTGCTGAAATTATCCACTAAGTAGCTGAAAAAAAAATTAGCAAAGATTGCAGGTTGCAGAATGTTTTACAGTTTACTATGAGTATAAAGAATAAATGAAAGAAGAATAAAGTTTAGTGCCAATAGAACAACCGAATGTTGTAATCATACGATTTCTTACCTCCATCTTCCCTATCGTACTCGGTATTATTAATTTGTACGAAAATGGTTATTTACTTTAAGTTATTACGAAAACATATTACAGACTTCATATTTCTTCTTATGTGAATATCAATCTTTCAGTATTATTTCTATTGCTACGGAAGTTTAAGATTTAAATAATCAATCTGAGTGAAAGTTGATATTTTGCTTTTGGATTTTATTACAAAACTTTATAATTTATTTTGTGTATGTGAATAAACTGATTTTACAGCAATAATAACACAATAAATTAAAATTTCACCAAACACAACAGATATACAGAAATAAACTCAATCGGTTTTAAAGGCAAAAAACAGACATTATTCTTCAGGACCAACAAGAAGTGCGACCACACTCACCCAAGTCAAGTCGGCAACTTAATTTGACTTGATCAAATGAGGTCGCCCTGCTTGTTGGTCCTGAAAGCAAATTTTGTTATTTTCCTTTTAAACCAGTCGGGCAGTTTATTTTTGTATATAAGCTGTATTTTACAAAGTTTTTATTGATCGTGTTAGTATTGTAGTAGTTTTTGAGTAATTGTTTTTATTTTAATAGTATATTTGTAGCTATTTCATCCGATTTTCATATGATTATTTATTAATGCATACATTCTATAAAGTTATAATTTGTTTTGTAAATCATATGAGATATATTATCTATGAATACTTCAATTTTTGAGAAGAATTTGAAAGCTAAATGTAGGTGTTTTGCGGAATTCTATTATTCTAAAAAGTGTTCCACGACTTTAAAATCTGGGAATCAACGTGATCTATATTAAATGACTTCAATTAAACGTATCACGCCGAGAGTGCTTGCCTTTTTCTTGTATCCTGTTTTCTGTGATTTCTTATAGCTATATTTTTTCGTTGACATCGCTAAATTTAATTTAATATTATAAAATATATCAGGTATTCATTACAGTGAATTTTATTGTACGAAATGAAATATAAATATATATTTTTGCATGGATTTTAAATGATTTAGTTTTTAATTGGAGACTTTGCACATTTTTAATTAACGACAACTCGGATGAAGAAACAAAAACAATTTTTTTCAATTTAAATCAGTCTAAACTCTCCAGAAGCTCCAGTGACTATGAAATCTGGATTTTTACAAAATTATACCATCAACCACACGGTGCAGAACCTAAAGCAGCCGACTTCTATATTCTCTGGGCTAAGGTTCCTGGAGTATAAATGTATTTAGGAGCCTTATCCTGGGGTTTTGAGAAAATGGAGTTTTTCCGAGAAATCTTTTAATACCCTTCAGAATGCCCCCCCCCCCCGGTTGACCAAGAAGACTGAATCTTTGAATACCTATAGTATCGATCACGGGAGAGAACATACCGCATATAATTTTCGAATAAGACGATTATACTGACGTTAGGCGTCATTGTGGAACAAAATAAAACTTATTATTCGCAAACAAAACAAATTATTCGCAAACTATTCAGCACTTTTAATTTTCGACACTTTTAGTTTAGCTAGTATTTTTAATATTTGAGATATAAGCTTTACAAACTTTGAAGTCGAAAAATTTTCAATTTTCTTCAACTTATAAAGACGATTCTTCAAAAACTGTAGTTTCATAGAAACAAACTATAGATCTAGAAACTGGATTTTCCAATTTTCTATTGAACAGTTTTGTCTTTTATTGTTTATGCCTATCTTTTATAGCTTAGAACATATTTTGTGTGAAATTAATCAAATCGAAAACTCAATTGGATAAAAACATTTTACTTAAAAATTATTCTAAATATTAAAATATGAAATTGCATATTCATAAATGACAAAATAAGGACAATTATGTCTATTTCTGACAAAACAAGCAAACATTTGTTTCATATTATGTTCTATATAAGAGTCCAAAATGTTTATATTTTTCGTAACGCTCTAATTTAAATCAGATATACCCCAAACATCAATTCTATTAGCATCAAACATTATTTTATAACTACTAAAGAGGGAGGAAAGAAAAATTAATCCACCATTTTGCGCGAATTCCAGAAATTCATCAAATCCAGTTTTTATTGTAATTTCATCGAACTATAGTAATGATAATTTATGGCACAAATAAATATTTCTCTAAATTCCAGCTCAACCTACAAACCTATTTTCTACTCTAACACAAAAAGCACTTTACAGCCCATGTCCTTATCTAGCTGGCTCCATATTCCATAAAACTTGCCCATAAACCGCCCATAACTTGTGTCGAAAACGAGTTATGGAATACCTAAGTATGAATGAATGCGAGTAAACAGATCCGTCACCATCTACGATATTAACTCATCTCTTAGAAAGGGGAATAACAATGTTAAATCAGAACTTATTTATGTCTCTACCGGAATGATTTTTTTTCTTTTCATGTAATGAATCAAATTTACGACTTGCCGACAGTTGATGGTCTTTATTTGGAATGGGCTATTAAAATAAAATTAGTATGTAGAATTTTTTAAACAAATTTTAATACACACATTCGATAAATAAGACAGTTACTGAAGTTAGGATCTGCTTCTGTTGCAGAATCTATGCGTCCTACGCATGGATTGTGCAATCATTTTTTTCACCTGGATTCTTCGAACGCATAAAATCTGCAATCATTTTTTTCGCCTGTATTTTTCAGACGCATAGATTCTGCAATTATTTCTTTTGCCTGGGTTCTTCGAACGCATAGATTCTGCAATCATTTCTTTCGCCTGGATTCTTTGTACGCATAGATTCTGTAATCATTTCTTTCAACTGGATTTTTCGGACGCATAGATTCTGCAATCGCTTCTTTCTCACAGGGATTCTTCCACGTTCATAAGGCAGTATTAAAAGCCTTGAGCTGGAAGCGTATTTAGCTTAACGCTACAATGCTAGCCTACCAGGCTTTGGAGTTAGTAATGTCGGGTTCAAATCCAGCATTGTTGTGTTGGGGATTTCATATTTTCGCTATATTCGTGGTATTGGATGTGCACGAAGTATTCTTCGTTCTCCATTATTTTCAATCATTTTGTCTTCAGAAAATTATATATGCATTGTAAAAATTTACTTTTCTGTATGCCTGCGTGAGATGGCACCAAGAGGCTGTTAAATGAAGAATTCAAAAAATTTCTTTATTTTCTTTATTGCCCACGTAATTAGCAACCTACTTCAAGGGAAGCAGGTCTCTTTCAGATCTCATGGCTGCTCCTTCGTCTTGAATTAAAGTTCACAAGCTCCATCTGTAACCCGATGGCAATTTAGTTCGTTATCGACAAAACTCACTGGAAAGGGAAGTACTGTAACTAGCGCTTTTAAGGCAATGCTTTGAGATGGAGATATATTCAGCTCAATGCTATAATCCTAGCCTACAACGCTTCGGCCCTGAAATAAAGTCCAGCACTATTTAATTGGTGATTTTGAATTCTTGTTACAGATTCAATGGGAGCGTATACTTATTTGGAGAATATATGCCGGTTCTGTGGCCGTTACAGCCCTTTGAAGCTAAGTTCAATCGTTTTTGAAGCAGTAGTTGTAGAACTGAGTCTGTTAGTCTCCACAAAGGTTCACAAAGGTGTAGCATATAGCAAGTTAATAAGTGCGAAATCGCGTCATAGCCTATTTTTATTTATTTGCTTTATTATTTATTGCTTTACAGATACACATCCCAACAGACAAAGCCCAATTACAGAGATATATGAATAAACACTAAAATGGACACGGTACAAACATATTAATCAAATTTACTAATTAAACATATTAATCAAATTTACTAATCAAACATATTAATCAAATTTACTAATCAAACAAATCAAATATTTAAAGAAACACTGACTGCAATGAGAGAGGGTCGTAATACATTTTAGTGTAAATTTTCTGCTTTTTATTTAGAATTTAGAGGAAATAGCTCTAAGGGCCTCTTGGCTTACCGAGGAATTCCAGCTGGAGAAATTGACGTTCTAACCGTTGAAGCATTTAGATGACTGGTCTTCTGATGTTGTGGTTATAACAATTATCATTATCCAGGGACAGACAAAAATATTATTTCAAAATTAAAGAGTAGCAAATTTCAATGGATGATTATTCTGTATTAAAAATATTTGTTGGTGTACCCCGTATTTAGTACTTTCACAGCACGTTAACTATTTACATTTACAGTTTAGGTAAAAAGGAATAAAGGATTTCAATGACTGATATCTAAGCGAATTTTTCATCTAAAGGTAGGGGTAACTTCTGCTCTAATTGAGCGCGACGAAATTGTTATTTATTGACATTTTTTTAGTTGGGGACCGTATAAAAATAAATGTTGTATTTTCATGAAATTATCTGTTCTGTGAGGGGGGAGGGGGGGGCAACTAACATATCTAAGATCTGCTGATTATTGTTCATATTTTATTTTACTTCAACGACCAACCGTTCATTTTATATTTATTTCTGACACTCTTGTGTTTCTCGTATAAAATAACCTATATATTAATTTGTTATATACCTATATATTCCTATATATATTATATATTCCTATATATTCCTATATATATTCCTATATACCTATATATTCTGACACTCTGTGTTTCTCGTATAAAATAACCTATATATTAATTTGTTATATAATCAATATAATTTGTTTTTCAATTCAGAATTTTGTGTAGTTAGAAAAATATTTCAAACTAGCAGTATACCCGTTCTTCGTAAGGAATGTACATTATAAAGAAATTTAAAATTCCCTATTCTGTGCAAATTCTTATAGTATTGTAAATTATATTGTTATTCAAAACATTCTATTGAAATATTTAAATTAATGCTCCTAAAAGGACGTTTAAGAACCTCTGTTCTGGCTATACGAAATCATCTTCACAGACAAATCTGAGGAATAAAATATTCTGGTCCCGTTTGTAAACAAATTTTCAAAACATATGAAATTAAATCAATATATACCAAAATGAAAATTTATTTTATACACATTTCTTTATTATTTAAATCGGAAAAGATTTAATAAAATCGCCTGTCACATAAACACATTGGATTTAAAACTGTTGCTAAGTGGGGCTATTTCAAGGTTACCTACAAAATTTCACGAAATTCTGTACAGCCATTTTCCCGTGATGATGAAACAAACAGACATACTACAGGCAGATAGATTTTCGATTTTATTTATATAGATAAACTGTATTTTAAAGATAGTTCAAAATTGAATTTTAATTTTATATAAAAAAATTAAGTGTTAACGATATATCAGAACGAATATTTATAACATCTGTGAGGATTCTAATTTTTATTATCACTTTATTCTAATTCTACTTTTTCCGGATTTTAATTTCTGTCCTAAACTTCTCAATTTCCATTCCAAAGAATCACATACTCATGACTGCCCAGATCTATAAAATATCCGTCGTTAGGTAATTTGAAGTTTAATTTAGATTGAAGTCAATTTTGAAAGGTTCAACACAAAAATCACGGTAAGTGGAATAGTACTTTATAATGGCAGCAATTATATAGACATTCTTTTTTGTTTTTACACATATTTTGTATCGCCACTTAAGTAAAGTGTTAACCTATAAAAAAGCTAACATTTTTTTCTTGCATCAATGTTGTTCAACTGGTATATGTATTCTGTGTTTTTCGTAAATCAGTGGACAAACACTATATCTCTGTCAGTCACAATAAAAATCAATCTGTTTCAACCCAGACAAATATTTGATTTACTCAGCCTACAATAGAGAGAGAGGGAGAGGAAAACGTTATCTAACGCAAACATAATAAAGGAAAGTGTGAAGTGACATCATTCGAACAAATGCAATAAAGACCTGGTTTCAGATTAAGTGTTTACGACGCCGTCTCACGGTATGAGCTTACCTAAAGAAATATAAAATTATCAGTTCGGACACAAAGTGTATTATAAAGCCTTGCAGGCAAGCTTTTTAAAGTCACTTTTCTGCTCCGATTCGGTTATCAAATCTTGTAGTACTTGGAGTAGCATTGGATTTATATAGACATTTCTACTTTTGTGAAGACATTCTAAGATGTAATTGCGGTGTTATTTTGTCATCCGAATTTATTAACTACTAGCTGCATGTCCGGTTTTCGTAAGGGAAAATAGGATATAAAAAAATTTAGTTCACAGTATGCGGTGAAATTTTAATATTTATAGTTTTCCTTTTTGAAATTTTGTGGTAACTATCAGACGCACAAATTATAATTTTATTTATATAGATAATAAGCATTTTACAACTACAATAACTTTTTAGGAAGATAATATTCTAAACAAAGCCGTCGGAACTTTATTTTATATGCAGAGAATATTCTAAACGAAACTGTCGGCTGTACCAAATAACGAAATATTGATACTTTATAAGAAACAAATAACTGTTTTTTTTATTGAAACAAATACATAGTAATAATTATATGACAGACGATGAAATAATTTAAATGAATGAAACAAAATTTTCATTCTTTTAATATTGTCTGCAGATTAAAAGGTTCGCATTTTATTTTGTTTATTTATTAAGTTCCTATAATTTTAGAGATAGGGGCAGAAACAACGATCGGATTGCGTTATCAGATCTTGCATTGCATTTATTTTAGAGAAGCTCTACAAACGATTAGTATACGTTAGTTTGGAAACTCAAATAACGATTTCTTTCGTCCTTGTGTTTCTGGGAGAATAAGTTGAGCCAGATTTATCATGTTGTCTTTTGCGGCATTTTTCAGATCTTTGGATTTTGAATCTTATCGGGTTACCCCGTCTTGGGTCCGCCATTGGAATGTACTCATTTCTGGGAATAACTCGAAAATCGGAGTGGGTACAAAGCTCAAATTTAGGAGATCATTGTATTTTGTGATATACACTGATTCTTTAGATTTCGAACCAAATCAAGTCAGCCCTTCTTGAACCCGCCATACGAATACTATACTCGTTTTGAGGGAATAACTCAAGATCAGGATAGATTAGAATAGGTTTAGAATAGGTTACTCAAGATAGATTAGATAGATTAGAATAGGATTAGAATAGGTTACTCAAGATAGGTTAGAAAGTCCAAATTTCGTATGTCGTTGTCTGCTGTGAAACATTTTAATTCTAATAAACATTGTCGTAAACATTGTAGTAAAACATGTATTACTATTATGCTATGTATTACACATGTATGACTACACATGTAGTCATACATGTTGTTGTTGAGATCCAGATCGTCCGATTTACCAGAAAGGTGTAAGGTAACTGTTTGGACGGCCGGATAGTCCTACATGTGTAATTATTACTACCCGTGTAGTAATACACATGTAGTAATAATTACATGTATTGCATTGTAATACATGTAATAATATTACAATATTATTACATGTACATTATTACATGTAATTACAATGGTTTTAATCTTATCGCTTTAACAGAGTTATCGTTATAACTGAGCTCGACGGTAGTTGATTAAGTATATAAGAGATAAGTTCAATACTTATTATATTTGTGAATTTAATTTATTTTATGGTCCACTTACGGGGATACCTAAATCATCTCTTGTTTTCAATATTTTTCACTTTAATGTAACGCAAATTAAGTCCTTTTTCTTACTTAATGGACACATTAATCATTTAATGACAACAACAAAGCAGTCGATACATTTCCCTCCCCCCGAAAACTTTAAATAAAATCGTTATCTGTTCTTTTCCTTTTATAAAAAGCTACTATTTCATGGGAAAAGAATAATCACCTAAGTGAAAGATTTAAGGAGTATGTTAAGTTTTTATATCTTTTGCTAAAGTAGACTTTATGATGAACTCGGAACTGGACCTGGAAAACTGATAGAACACATTTAATTCAACAGCAATTATACTTGTTTTACTTAAGAACTGCTAAAATAAACTTTTGCTAAAGTAAACTTTATGATGAACTCGGAACGGGATCTGTAGAAAGCTGATAGAACACATTTAACTTAACAGCAATTATACTTGTTTTAATTAATATTATTTGAAATTTTACGTAAACGTTTTAAAGCAAACCATTTACGTAAATATAGATTACAAACTTCTTCGAACATAAATAAATTTTTAGTTGTTTTGTGTAGTGTTATTACATGAGTTTGTCTTAACCAACTCGTCAAATTTGCCCGTTTGTTTCAAACTTTTTGTACGCGGAGCCCTTTTGAAATTTCATTTATTGGAGGAACCCCAAAATGAGACAAATTTCAGTGTGGTCCAAATTACGTATACAAAATTTTATGAGTTATTTTTAAATAAAACAATTGCACAAAACTATGACATCACGGAACCCCAGGGTTCAGCGGAGCACGCATTGAAAAACATTGAAATATGCCACTAAAATATATTTTCTGCAGAAATCATTCAGCGGACTGTATTTTTATCCCCGCGCTGTTAAAAATAGCATGACTAACGATGCATTATATGTTATTGGTTTAATATATATAAATAAAAGTGAAAATCTATCTGCATGTATGTTTGTATGTAAATATCTTTGTCACATCATCACGGGAGAACGGCTGCCCCGAATTTCATGAAATTTTGTTGGTAGCCTTAGAATCGCTCCACTTAAAATTTAGTTTATGTTTTGAATTTCTAGGACCAGAAGTTGTTGAGATATTAATAAAAACGCATAATTAAATCTTCCATAGAAATAGCATTATGCAGCGATACATTTTCCGCCAATTTATGGTGAAGAAAATTATATCATGTTGCTTAGCAACTTGATTAAATTAAATGTGATTATACAACAGACGATTTTTAATGTTTTTTTACGGAATTAAATAATAAACAAGAAAGATCAGTCATGCATAAAACATTGATTATGAAACACTTTCCAACCGAAATGCAATTTTATTTAAATATCTCTAAAATGCGATACATTCAGCGCTGATATATTTTAAATTATCGCAGTACTACAGTAATTTATTATATTTGAAAACTAAACACTTTGTCGGAAAAAAAAGGAATTTATTTAAATAACGTCATCGAAATATAAATTGTCTGACTTTCTATGTAAAAGCAATGAATATTTCATTCATATCACTTTTATTCCAGACTCTAGAGCTACATAATTTTGTGTGAAAAAACTTCAGCAATTCTTATACATATAACTCATTTTACAATCACTTGTTTACATTCTGTATCCATTAAAATTAGGCTTCGTTGTAGAAATAACTAAAGTTTGATGATCATTTAAAATTAAAAATATTGTAATTGCGTTGGCACAGAATACAGATCCATAGAAAATACGCAAAAATAAAGCGGATTTAGGACGGATGCAACACTAAAGATAAATTTAAAAGAACTTACAAAATCACGATTTTAACACTGGGAACAAAAGATGGGTAGATGGATGCCATATTTTTCTTTTGAAGTGAGTCACGTGATCTCTTCATATAATATGGGTGTGATTATTATTTTAATTTTTATTAAATAACTACCGAACATATTTTACTGGAATTGTTTTATATGTTTTATGGGATAATTTAAAATTTTCGAAGTAAGTTGGGAATAAATTCGCTTAAAAAATGTTTGAAAAATTAGATCCCATAGGGTTGAATGTACATTTTCAACCCGGATTCAATCCAAAACTAAATAGGTAATATTATTCATTTGAATGCCCATGTGTGCCACAGACCGTCACAACAAAATACTAAAATTTCATTTTGATGAAGTCATTTTTACGGCTGTTATCGTGCTAACGGACGGGCGGACAGACAGAAAGACAGAATGAACAAAGCCATAAACACTTTTCAACTATGTTGGAAAGTGTTAAAAATTGTAATAAATATGAATTTTATAAATGAAGGGCATTGCATTTTTGACAGGATTATATCAATTACTGCCTACGGGTCTATTAGGTTCTTGATATTTCAAATTCTCTTGTGATTTGTTTTATTTTGGCAAATATTTTTTAGATTCATATATTGTTATCCTTTTGTTGAAACGGAATAAAAATGGTACGGGTATATCTACTAATTCTATTTTAGCACTTTCATTTTGTTATATATTGATTAAATTATATATTTTTTTGTGAATTTGTATACAAAAGAGACCAGGATGTTCTATTATTCAGATCTGCCTGCGAAGATAATTTTGTATAGTGAACAGATATACTTATACTTTAGTTTAGGAAAATTGAATTGAATATTTTAATAAGATGTTTCGAATAATAAAGGCATTTAAAATATTACAGGAATTTGAACATAACTTTGAATTTTAAGTTTTTTTTATTATATAATCCGTAAGAAGAACGGGTATAGTGCTAAAATGTAAAACATTCTGCAACCTTTGCTGATTAGTTTCAGCTGTTGATAATTTTGCCAAACTATCAGAAGACCTTGATTGCAGGCGTTCATGAAAATTCCATCTATCTGAAATATTCAGCTAATTATCGTCTGCCGAAGTGTTATTCTTGTATTTATATATTTATATATATATATTATCATAATTATCAGGAACCTTACTCCCCATTACGGGCAGCAGATTCCCTGAATTGTTCAGTAACCTACTTGCACAAGTTATACACTGATAGTATATCTATAAAGAGCAGTCAGTATAAGTAAACCGTCTCGACATAATACAGTTTTAATCGATTCTTCTGAAACTAGCAATGTAAGTCCATCATATGATAGAATGCATCAAAGTTGTAAAATACTTGCATTTCCACTATCCTTAGACAAATGTGAGTCACCCACACACCCAACAAATGTTACTAATTTTTATACGACTTTCTATCGAAAAAATAATTACTGTACCACAACTTACAAATCGTCATGAGTTTCCAACGTTCTAAACTCTATAATGAAACGCACATGTTCACAAACAGCGAAATTCGCTATACAGGGTGTTCCAAAAACATTGACCTCGGCTTTTATTCCTTAAATATTGATCTTAGGCATATCTAATAAATTGCAAAGTTACGTAAATAAAGGTACAGAATTTTATGAAATCGATTAAAATTTTCAAGGGAATTAAATTTAAAAAAATACAAAATTTAAATTTTTATACAGCCCCGGCACAAAAACATTTCCAATGAGTAAAATGTGCGCCATACACTAATAAGGTGATGTACAAAATTTCGGAATTTTATCATAAAAAGTCCCAGAGATATAAAAAGACAAAAATGCTGACTTAAACTACTTTTCGATGCATCGACACGGGTTCTCATAGGGGGGAAGATCATGTCGGCAGATGGCGTTTTAGGGGTCATACACAAATTACGAAAGAAAACAGTGATTATATATATAAATAATAATTTTACTATTTATTGGTACAAAAGTATCTACACTGTGTAGAAATAATAACTTTACACAAAGATTACAAAGCTTGTTCAAAATTTTTTCCACCCATGCCAAAGATCCATTAAAGATAAGAGGCAGCTATTATTTGCCTATGATGCATTTCTGCGTTGCGTCTTTTGCACTCTTGCTGTAAACACTTACATTTTAATGTGTGAATAATCTCTCACCAACTTTGTTTAAACATATCTCTGGGACTTTTTACGATAAAATGCTGAAATTTTGTGCATCACCTTATTAGTGTATGGGGCACATTTTACTCATGGGAAATGTTTTTGTACGGGGGCCGTATAAAAGTTTAAATTTTGTATTTCTTCAAATTTAATCCACTGAAAATTTTTATCGAGTTCATGAAATTTTATACCTTTTATACGCAACTTTGTAATTTATTATATATGTCTAAGATCAATATTTAAGGGATAAAAGCTGAGGTCAATGTTTTGGGACACCCTGTATATTGAATCCCTGTATATTCGCTCAAAGCAGCAGGGATTGTAACATATATTGACCTTAATATATATTTCAAAGATATATTGAATTTTCATCAATTTGCAGTCATTCCGTTTATTTAGTGTCATTTATGTGAGTTTGGCAACAGTTTCCAAAAGTCGTCAAATTTGGTAATCTTTTGCTAAATTTGTAACGAAGATCGCCAAATTTTACGCAGAGATAGAAAATAGAAAGAGTAGAAGGGATTTCATAAGCAGAGGACTTTTAAGTAATATGTTTTCTTTTTTTCAATAATTGCTATTTTTTATCTATCTATTTTTTTGCGACAATGTTGTTGTTCAACGGGCATCCGCTCTAGTTTTGTAGAAATTCAGTCATTTTGAAGACCCTTACACTGAATTTATAAAATTAAAGAGTTATTGTGTATCGCTAAAACCTTCGTTTAAATACAACAAACATAAATTATTAAAAAACAATTTAGATCATGCGCAGATTGTGTCAACCTCAAAATTCTTTTCAAGGTAGGACGTGGGTTATGGGCCGCCATTTAGGTAGCCTTCTCATGTTTCTGTATTTATAAATCAAATTTGAAAAATACTTGATATATTTTCATTTTATAGTTTTCAAAATTTGCATTTAAAATCGATTTCTTTTCCTTCTATTCCATGTCCCTACAAGCTACTTGCCAAATAAGCAGCAAAGCCAGAAAATTGAATTTCCTTTGATTTCCTATCTTTTTGTGATTCATATTTCTGCAACTGGAATTGAAAAGTGCTTATGAATGATATCATTGGAAACATGCCCACCCATGCCAAACACATTTATGTGTTACAAGCTATACGCACAACCAGCGCGATATTGTTCCATGCATTACAATCTGATGTCGACATCATAGGATTTTACCTACAGGCTTTAACTAACTTATTGCCTTTTTTCTTGTTTATATATTTTTGATGTGATATGTTCAGTTTGTAGCACAAAATAAAACAGGGTACCCATGAATGTCCTTAAGCATCTGGATAACTTTGTAAAGAAAGGTCAATGAGTGTACATGCGATCGTACTAATCGTACGTACACCACGAGTGTACGTACGATTGGTCTATCTATAGTAAAGATCGAATAACATTGATTTCGGCGCCCCTCGTGGAGAATTTAAAAAGTTAATATAAAGAACTGGGCAACAAGGTAAGATATAATATCAAGGTAAGATATAATCTTAACAGTGCTAGGGAGACGCCGATAGACTCCCGTTCGTTCGGGTTCGAACTCGGGACCGAGAGCATGGTAACCCGTGCTATATCGATTAGACTAAACGATATTTTCTGGTCCGAGCGAATAACTGGGAATGTGATCGGTAGAAGACAGTGACGCAAAAGCCGATTCTCACACACTCCCTCAACTGGAAAAGGCTCAGTCGTGTCTGTGAGAAACTGTGAAGACCACACCAAGAGCCACCTATTCCTCCAGCGCAGACACATTCGAGAGCTGATTGCCGGTTGAAGGTCGTGTCGTTGCAAAAATCTAATCGTGTGGTTGCAAAGAAGGACATGACGTCGGTCGTTGTAAGCTAGAGAGGAGTGGAATGCATTTTTTGTGGTGTTGCCATCTCATGAGAGGGGTTGAGATCGCCAATGAAAGTTTACGTGCTCGTTTAATCCGCTGTCACCAATGGGAGGAGCACCGGTAGATTCCCATTCATTCGGGTTCGAACTCGCGACGAAGAGCATGGTAATCATATGGTAGTCCTGTATTGATTTGTCCAAAAGATATCTTTGGATCCGAGCGAATAACTGAGAATGCAATTCGTAGCAGAGTGACACAAAATCCGGCCCCCACGGTGCTATAAACAGAGTGAATTCCCATGCTTGACATTTTATTTTGTACTTCTTCTCCTATACCCTAAAAAATTTATGGTTTATAAGTGAATACCTGTAGCTTACGATAATTTTTTCAATAAGGCAAATCTGATAACAATGTTTTTAAAAATTGTGTAATGTCCATGAATATATTAAAATTTTATGTTGATATATGTTGCTTGCGAGAATGATTGCAACAAAACTGTTGCCTCCAGAAACAAGAATATTGCTGATTATGATGCAAAAGTGTCCATTCAAGAAGTTATACTTCAGCGTAAAAACATCTTCATAATTAAAGTTCTTAAAAATTAAATTTTATATTTAATTAAATTTTAAATTTATGCATCTGCAAAATATATATATATATATATAAATAATTCATCCCCTGTTTTCACTATTTTCGACTAAACGTAACACATTTAATGTCAGCACCGGATGCACTCGATACATCTCCCAGAAAATTTTAAATAAAATATTTATGTTTTTTTATCTTTTTATATAAAGATGCATTTTCAGGGATTAAAGAATATTCGCATAAGAAAAATATTTGAAGTACAGATTTTGTTAAAGACTAGCGGCGGATAAAAAGAAAGTTGATCGAAAGCATTTAAATTTGAAAATAGTTTAATTTTGTTTTACTTAAAAGTTCCTGAAATTTCTCGCCAATGTTTTAAGTAAACTTGTGGCACAAAGATTGTAAAAGTTACACTTTTAATTATTAAATTCATTATTAATATTTTATTGATCATTGAAAACATGGCCGTTGATCTCATAACGTGGAATTAACATTTAAATCGTACATCACTCATTGCTGTGCCGCAATAACCCTCCAATTATTTTTACCTTTTGTGTAAGTCCTGAAAAGAATTCATTAATCATTATAAAAAGACTAGCCTATTTAACTTTAACAATATAATTTATTTACAACATCAATTTATCACTAATAACAATTTATCATAATTATCGACTATCATTTAATTACTCTAGTAATGGGAGATATGTGACCAGCAAAATTAGATTTCGATAATGTCTATGACCTGGGGAAATGAGCACATACCTTACAGTTTAATCTTCGGCTCATCACGCTGAGGCTTGTATCCGTCTTATTGCTGACCGTACGGCCACAACTCTTTCGTGTGTGGCTTGCATTTCGTACTTATAGTCAACTGCAACCTCTTTCGTATGAGTATCTGCTCCCAACTCCTTTCGTATCCGTCCAACTGCTACAACATTTCGTATCCGAGTTACTTCTACAACATTTTGTATAAGAGTTACGTCTACAACATTTCGTATCCAAGTCACTTGTGGTTCCTTCGGCGGGAGGGGGGGGGAGTAGCTCCGCCCTTCTTCCCCTTGGTGCTCATTGGTTCTTCTGAACCCAATGGCATCACCTGACATTTATCAAGGCCCCTCTCAGCCCCTTTGGCCTAGGACACCCAAATTTATTGTATTTGACCTAAAAGTTCACGTTGTTGTAAACTCCGGCGCCGGCCAGACTCGAGCTTTGTTAGCCGTTCTGGGCTTTGTTAGCCGCCGAGCTTTGTTAGCCGTACCATAAAATATTGCAATAAAAATGTCTCATGTGAGGACATATTCTGGCCTCACAAAACTATTTATGCAAATATAGATTAGATTTTGTTTTCGAACTTGAACAATTTTTATGTTGTTTGTCAACTGTTATTGCACATATTTGTCCCAACTACAACTGTTTAGCGTCTATAGTAAACGACAAACGTTTACGGCCAAATGTTTTGCAGATTTTTGTCATAAATATATATTTTGTCATAAAATTTTGCCATAAGTAGAATTAAAAGAAAATATTAGAGAAAAAATATACAATGAAAGGAAATATTTTTTCTTTTTACAAAAAATATATCTACATTTATTCGTAAAATACATGATGCTTTATAGCAGTGTTTTTAAATTTTTTTTGGTCGCGGAACCCTTTTTAAAATTCTATTTGATCGCGAAACCTCCCCTTCCGCCCCCCCCCCCCCAAAAAGAGTAAAAAGGTCAAAGGTAATATTTTGTAATTTATTTAATTTCTTGGCAAGTGCCTCGAATATTTTAAATATTTATGTTGCAAAATGTACTAACTAGAGTTATTTTAACATCAAAATTGGGGCTTGTTGTCAGGATCAAATTATGCATTCGACATTATGCGTGACTTCTTATCTTCCAATATTTTTCTCAAAATATACGCTTTATATTAAATGGTATGTATTTTACCTATATAAAAATGAAAATTGGTCTTTTCACTGTTTAATTATAGATTAGAGAAAATTAAAATTGCCTACACAAGTTAAATAAATAAATGAAATGATCAATTTTAAGTTTCATTTTTAAGCTAATGAGAAATATAAGGCTATGTTACTGAGCATACATTATTGAATGATGCACTACCTTGTAGGAGAAGAGATGTTAGACTGAATTTCGGAATTTGTGCCTTTTGATTTCTGCAGTGAATTTACCGCATCGCGGAACCCTTGAAGCACTGTCACGGAAGCCCAGGATTTCTTGAAACACACTTTGAAAAACGCTGCAAAGTAATAAACATTGAAAAATTGCGATAAAAGTTTATGTCCACCACTAGAAGAAATATATTCAAAGCTAATATTATTTTGACTTCTCAATTTTTAAAGTGCTCTGGAAGTTCAACTCAAGTATCTTGCTTCGTTCTCATTGAACACTGCCATTTCTAAATTGATATTGTTTTCCATTGCATATACTTTTTGTACTATGTGGCACCATAAGTTTTTCATAGGGTGTTAATCAGAACTACGAGTTGGAAAGGCAAAAGTTGTTACACTGTTACCTTCCAGTCAGTCTACTGTTGAGCAAGAGTTGTGAATGGACGCGCCATCCTGTAACAAAATCCAGTCTTGTCCACTAATTGCTAGTCCCAATGGCATGGTCCTTAAGCCAAATAGTTCTTAAGCAGACCGTCCGACTCGTCTTGGGACTTGAGCAGCATTTTGGACGGCCGGACATATCCTAATAGTCGTATGAGTTCCATCGACTAGTGAGAAGAACAGTCTAATTGTGAACCGAAGTCAGCATATGACATTACGGAACAGGCACTCAGATGCCTACTTGGGAGAAAGTGCTATTCTTCACGAAGGTTATAAGAGTAACAGCAAATGCCATCAGGACCGTCAAGATTGTTGGTGATGGTGCTCTGCTTTTTGCTTCTGAAACCGGTTGATACTCTTAATCAGTCTTGCAGACTGCTAAACTAACGAAATATTCATTTTTCAGATTGATTCAGACTGAAGTCTTAAGCGAATTTTCATAATGATGAAATACTTCAAAAGAAAACTAAACATTCTTAAGTCAAAATATCCCTGAAAACAATTCAGATTGTCTATTTTGATCACATAAAAAGCAAAAAAGAGACTTTAAGATCAATGACCTTATTGAGATAATCTTATTAAAATTCTTTACAAAAAATATATATATCTTCTCTTTCCTCATATTGAGTTTGTTGCATGGATAATATATGTGTTCTGTCAGCCATGCCTTTCACCAAGAAATATATATGCATTTCTTTAGTTTTGGTTGCTTTTTTAAGAAATTGCTTTTCTCCAGATGGGGATGGGGTAGCAATAATATTTACGCGTAGTTTGATAGGGTTTATATGTATTGGTGTGAAACGGAAAATAAAATGTGACAATAGAATTGTAAAATAAAATTGTAATATGTTTATAAAAATGTTTAGATCATGTCAGACGTAAATATTTAAATATATTTTTCGTGTGTTTGGGAGATGTAAAAAATTATAGTCTATCTGATAAAGAATAATTTTGAACTACAAATTATTCGTCAAATAAATTTTACGGCATTTAATGGTGTCTAAAAATTTATTATCCATTACGTACATTCGAAAAAATTTAAATACACACTTTTAATTTAAATATTTCGTGTACCAACCGCCGGTTTTTGATGAATTAATTTCTTCAGGCAATGAGGATGAATATAGGAAATATTCTTATGTTTGTATAATAACCCTGCAGTGAATTGTGGAATAACGAGAACTAAAGTATCCTTTCTGTCTCTCTGGCATAACTGCTTATATCTGTCTGCCGTGATCGTGAAGCGTTCGATCGTAAGAAATATTCCCTAAATTGTTCAAATTCAAGATTTTGATACAAAAATGTGTTTTAAAATCTCTTGAACACAATTTCAAACTTTTCAGAATACTGTACATTTGTATGTGTCGATGTATGTGAAAGTGCGGATACAATAACTCAAAAACGAATACTCATATCACTATGGATGAAAAAATCTAGTAATTCATATACAAGAAAATAAATGTTGTTATTGTTATCTTACTTGTGTGGTACTAGGTTCAGACCACTGTCAACGCTAAAGGAAGTGAGATTGCAGATTCTGTTTCTTTCCATAGCTTCTACCATGGAGGTGGCTTCTACCTGTCAGGCAACTCCATGGTTTACATGGCTTCTATATGCCAGGCTTCTCCATGGTTAACATGGTTTCTACATGATTTACATGGCTTCTACATGTCAGGCTTCTACATGGTTTACATGGCTTCTACAGTCAGGTTTCTCAATGGTTTACATGGCTTCTACATCTCAGGCTTCTCCATGGTTTACATGGATTCTACATGCCAGGCTTCTCTATGTTTTACATGTCAGGCTTCTCCATGGTTTACATGGCAGGCTTCTCCATGGTTTACATGGCTTCTACATGTCAGCTTCTCCATCGTTTACATGGCTTCTACATGTCAGGCTTCTACATGGTTTACATGGCTTCTATATGTCAGGCTTCTCCATGGTTTACATGGCTTCTCCATGGTTTACATGGCTTTTACCTGACAGGCTTCTACCTTTGACTGCAATTTCTATTTAAGATCGCAAGCACTTCATGGTAGAAACTAGAAACCTGATTTATGATTGACCGATTTGATTAATACCACATAATTTCTTACCGGTACTCAGTGAGGGTGGCTTCCACAGGAACCGTACCCTCCTTTCTTTGACCCATCATCTGTCGGAAGGACTTTCGGATCAACATATATATCGTACTTATGTTCATTGCAAACACAGAGATAGTTTTGTATGAAGTCTAGAATCGAACCGTGTCTTCCTCTTCCAACAGTCTCTCCATAACAACAGGGTATCCCATCTCATAAGAAAATAAATGCTCATATGTGCCTGTTTATGCCTTTTTAAATATCATATAAGAATAATTTAGTAAAATCAAAACTTAATCGCTTAAATTATTGCATCTTAATACAATTTCATTTATTAACGGATGTCAGAGTATTCTATGTTCAAATAAATGATGACTATTACCTTCTTAATACAAAGATATTTAAACAAATTCCAATATTAATAAACCTGAATAAACAAAATGCAATCGTTGTTAAGTTTAATGACATATACTTAAACAATGATTCGGTTTAACCATATTTTAATTAATATTCCTAAGCATATCTGACAGTGAACAATGCAAGATTGTTTTGATTACCTTGCTCTAAGCAGAACCGAAATTAGTAATATCTTTCAGAAATTATTTTAGTCACGATATGCAGATTTGTATTAACAGGGTATTATATTTCTAAATGTGGCAACATATTATGCTATTGGATAATCGTCTGCAAGTAATTAGGAATGAATAAGATTAAAATGTATCTATATCATTGAATCAGTTCAATTGTGTTTCGGTATGAAGTAACTGTTTTGCTGAGACTTTACAAATCTTACAGTAATATTAATATACTGATAAGGACAGTACGGCTTTTCAACAGAATCAAATTGATTTTTTCTTCTGAATATAGTATGCAAGTGCATCGTTACATGTATCGATGTCTTGTAAAGTTGTGTTTTGATACATCGATACACATGCATCAATACGCTCATGACTGGCATTTTAAAATATATTAACCACAAAATCATCGTCTTGGTTAATCTACGAAATAAGAAATGTTTGAAGCTCGTTTTGTAAATAGAAGAATTTAGCCTACTTCATGTATCTCTATCGTCTAAAAATTCCGAGTGAAATCATCAGTTCATTCATAACACTGCACACAAGACAATGGCGATTTCTAAGACCCCGTTTAGAAAAAGGTCATTACATTCTGACAGATAATTGGAACGTTTCTATTCCTATAAAATATTAGGTACCATTAGGAAACGTTTGATTTTCCTTTTTATGGGTAGTAAACACAGACTTTTATTTGTCTGAAAACTTTTGAAGTTTGGCGAAAACTGAGCAAACATACTTTTCCCCAAGAATTACACTTTCTGAAAAGTTGTTAGAAGGATATTTTACGCCATTCTGAGTG
Source organism: Amaurobius ferox (assembly GCA_951213105.1). NCBI lineage: Eukaryota > Metazoa > Arthropoda > Arachnida > Araneae > Amaurobiidae > Amaurobius > Amaurobius ferox. The sequence goes on from OX578146.1 coordinate 118,921,606, forward strand.
TAGAATTTTTGTTTTTCAAGCTTTGGAATCGTACAGATGATATTTACATTTATAGAAGTAGGGAATTTGCCAAGATGGATAAATGTTTAACAGAGAGGAAAATGGCTTAATGTTATATGATAATTATATATATATATATATATATATATATATATATATATATATATATATATCCGGAAAAGTCCTTTGGCGACGTTTATTTGCGCAATCGTTAGTTGTTGCATAAGTCCTATTATAAAAATGTTCCAAATGAAGTAACAATTTTAAATAAAAGAAAATTTTTTTAAATTATACGGCATCTAACTTTTTATACGGTCCCTAGGTCCTCAAAGTTTCAACTAGTAAAATTTTGTTCATACGTTAACATGTAAAACTAAAAAGTTTGATTCTTTATGAGTAATATATATTAGTTATTGCATAATGATTTATTTATTGAGATCAGCAAAAATGAAGACTTATTGGTGGCTTGATAAATATGTGTTAAGCTTAGTTTGAATCTATTTTCAATCTTGTTTCATTTTATATAACTTCTGAGACTCTCATGGTGTCACAAGATAATTGTCCAAGGTACATTTTTGGTGATTTTGTATTCGGGTTTGATTTTCCTAGCATGGGGAGCAAGTGTGGTGCAATTACCTTTAGAAATTCTTCCACAGAAGTTACCCCTCACTTGGCAGCATAACAATACTGTCATCCTTTAGTATTTAATTTTTCATCTATACGCTATAGACTAAGTATTTTTATTTACATTAATTGTAATTTTGTTAACTAAGCATCCTTATCATTAAAGGGTGCTGAATTATTTTTAGTTCTAGTAGAACTCTGTTAACTCATTAACTCAGTATAAATTTCCCACCAATTTTATAGTGCAGCGGCTAGCATTAATGAACCAATTTCACACTTTAACAACCGGGGCCAACGGCCGTACCGTGCTGAAAACACCGGTTCTCGTTAGATCACCGAAGTCAAGCAGCATCGGGCGCGGTTAGTACTTGGTGGGTGACCACCTCGGAACACCGCGTGCTGTTGGCCATCTCGTGTGCGGTATCCCCGTGGTTTGCGCGCTAGATTTGCACGCTACCACAAATGCCGCCGTGTTCATGCGGAGTACGATCACGTTAAACATGTGGGTCCGTAAGTCCTTCCGAGAGGTTGGTGGTAGGGGAAGGAGGGTACGGTCCCTGTGGATGCCTCCCCCACTGGGTTCCGGTCTAAATTGGGTGGCACTTCCCGGCCGTCCATACAGTTACCTTACACCTTTCTGGTAGGTCGGACGGTCTGGGTCTCAACAATCAACAACAACACTTTAACAACCAGCCAACGGCCCTACCGTGTTGAAAACACCGGTTCTCGTTAGATCACCGAAGTCAAGCAGCATCGGGCGCGGTTAGTACTTGGGTGGGTGACCACCTAGGAACACAGCATGCTGTTGGCACATTTCGGGCGCGGTAGCTCAGTGGTTTGCGCACTGGATTTGCACGCTGCCACAACTGCCGCCGTGTTCATGCGGAGTACGATCACGTTAAACATGTGGGCTAGTAAGTCCTTCCGAGAGGTTGGTGGTAGGGGAAGGAGGGTACGGTCCCTGTGGATGCCTCCCCCACTGGGTTCCGGTCTAAATTAGGTGGCACTTCCCGGCCGTCCAAACGGTTACCTTATACCTTTCTGGTAGGTCGGAAGGTCTGGGTCTTAACAACAACACTTTAACAACCGGTAACTGCACCGGTGGCAAGGACACGTGTTAAAAAGTCATCAGTACTCTTAAAATGATAAAAAGTAAAAAAAAATCATTATATTGAATATATAATGTTTTATAAAGTAGGGTAAATCCGGGAGAAATGCCGCACCTTTTTTTAAATCAATATTCTGAGACCCATAGTGCACAAACAAGAAACTTATGTAATCAAAATAATTCATTTACTGCATTAAACCAAAGACAACAAATCGTAGATTAAAAGTTCATTTAATAAAAACCATCCTTTATGACGTACAAATATTAAAAAAGAGCCAGAGCGCTTTCGGGTATCACTATACCCTTCATCAGTGGTTATATAAAAATTAAAGGTGCAAACAAACCTATATACAGACCAAATCGGCAGACAAAATTTGTATTAATCAACTACGGAATTATGATAATTAAATTGTATTATAAACAGGAAATTTAAGATTAAACAAGTATTAAATACAAATACAAAAACGAAAGTGAAACATGCCCCAAATTCAGCAAAGCATATATTATATATAAAAAAAATGGCACAGATAACTGTGTAGAGATTTGATATACATAGAATCGAGAACGAGTCGCCAACCGTACGTTAAAATCACAGGATCAAAATTACAAATGCAATCACCGTACATATAAATAAACAGGGATTCATAAAGAAGAATATTACGAGGGTTATTGCAACTCATTAAAAGGAAAGTTTTTTCAGAAAAGGATTGAAAGTTATCATTAACAACACATTGGGCAAGAGCCTTAGGAAGTTTACCATTCTTGACGTCACGAGCATGTTCATCTAAACGGATACCCACAGTACGGATACGACAATAATTCATTTACATTTAGAAGACATATGTATTAGGATAAAATAAATTATAAAATGTTCAATAAGCAATTATAATTTATTCTGTTAACCCCTTCATTGCGCCATCTCTCCCGCATAGCAGAAATGAATTCCGCTTTCTAGCATAAATGAATTTTAATGGACGTGCCGAATAATTTTCTTCAAAACATGTGTATATTTAAATATAAAAAGGTAGAAACAGTGAAATTGCAATTTTGTATAATATAAAAAATTTACTAAATTCGAAAAATGTTTGCTTTTTTATTTTAAACTCAGTATAAGAATGCAACCAACACAGACATTAATGAACAACGAGGTAAGTAGAAAATCGACTTAACATAACTATGAAAGTTTTACTTATTTTCAAATAACTCTTGAGTGTACACATTTCTAGGGAGGAGATTCCGCACACCTCACGGCCTTGGATTTAAACATGGCGAAATCACGTTAATAACACTTTACACGAAGACTATGCTTCCCTCAAATAAGGAATCCACTGGCATTTCTAGAGTTTTAGCTATAATGTACAATTTGTGGTAGCACAATAAAATATTTCATGATAAATCCTACAACTCATCCTAGATATTTGTCAATTTCAAGTGAGATAAAGTACAGGAACACAATATACTTTTATCAAACGCATTTGAAACGCTAAATGGTACACCATTAGTGTTTACTGCATTACCATCTTGAGGTAAGTTTCAGAACTAGCAGGAGCGGTGCGCGCAATCTATACCGGACGCGACAACTATCCCGGAATGATCCTATGCATTTTAGAAACACCCTTTGAAAGTTTAGTGATAAATCTATGTTTTCTTTTAATGTACAAATTTTTTAAAAACATAATATAAAGAAATGTATTTATATAGAGTTGTAAACTATGAACTATATGTCGGAACAAAAAATTGGTAAGACAGTTTGTGCGCAACATTACTTGGACAATAGCCAAATTTTAGGTATCAAATTATCCTTCAAAAGCACTTGATTAATTACTGTGAACCAAAATTAATTTGTATTTAAAACACATTTCTATTTTACGCAATGTTGCACTTAACTTACACAAAATTTTTGAGATTTCAACAACATAATATCATAACAGAATATTTTTGCAACTAGAAAACATGAAGATATTTAAATTCACTTTATACAGGCTAATATACATTATGTATATATATATATATTTATGATAAAATATTGAGAAGTTTCTGAGTTATCTTGTGAGCAATGTCAGAAAACCACAATTTGAGAAAAACAACTTTAAAATCCTAACGACTTACAACCTTAGAAAAACGACCACAAAGAATTTTCCATTGTATCATTTGAGTCATTTTGGACTATAATTCTAGACTGCAATTTTCATTAGATTTATTTTAAAATGTTCAGAAATGCTTATAGCTTCATATATATATTATTTTGGAAAAATCTAATATTTTGAAGGTTTAATAATCCTATGACCCCCCGAGCTACGGCTTTGCAAACTTCTGGTAACTGATGAAATCTTATATGCTTTGCAGCAATTTTCTTTCCTGAGCTCAAGAAAATTGAGTTCAATTTACACCAGGCTGAAATAACTAAGCTCATACTCCCCAAGTTTATTGTCTTAGAACCAATTAAGAACTTTGTGAGGAACACCAGTATTTTCGAGCCATTTTCTTTAGCAGCCTAAGAGTTCATACACCCTGAGACCCCATTAGTCGCTATTGGGAAAAGCAAAGCTATAAAACTCTGTCAACGAATTCTGATTTCGGAGAAATGCACCTATTCCAGCCGTCATCAATGCAAGGAAGAGATAATCCCGGATAGGGTGGTTTCTGGCATCGAAAGCCTGGGAAAATTCCAGAGGGGCTTGGTACCGGGTGGTCCTGAGATAGGGATCTGCAATATATACACGGAAAGGACGCGCACTCAGGGAGATGCCTGACAATTTTCGAGGAGCAAAGACGCACACTTTGGTGCTGCAACTCACATACCTCTACCAGCAGATTATTGGATTGTACTTTAACATACAATGCCATACTTTAATAAAAGTTTGTGTTTATATTTGCACACTAATACCTGATCTTTTCAAAGTCTTGAGAACTATTTTATTTTACCTTTATCACAACTTACGGATTCGACAACGCACGGTACTCAGAGAGAAACGGTCGCGTATCGTATCGGTGCATCCCCGTTCCATATGCACCAGAGGCCTACCAGCAGATGATCTCAATGCTGATCTCAATCTCTTTTGAATTTAAAGTAGATTGCACAATGAGTCACTTTCTCGGTCACTAGTGATATTTGTATAAATGTTTTTCATAGAGACTATTTTACTTCCAGTGCAGTTATCTGTAATTTTGTATTCAAGAACGCTAAAATTCGGTCTGCGAATGATGGTCACCGTTCTGGAATTCCAAGCTTTGGATACAACTTTCCGTTGATTTTGATTGTATCATAAAAATCAAGTGTTTGATACTATTTTTTAACTGAAGGGTTTTACCCCTAATGTAGCTAAAAATGTTCAAATCTGAAAAAAAAATATAAATAAATAAAAAATATGATGTGGGCAGCACATGACTTTCCTTATATAATGCAATGTATTTACTACTTTTACAGTCAAAACAAAATAGGTTATTCTTATAGTATATACTTATATTTTTCCAACATATTGAATTTTCGTCAAATAGTCGTTATTTTCATTCATTTAGCGTCATCTTTATCCATTTGGCGTTATTTTCTTTGATTTGGGAATATTTAAAAAAAGTCGCCAAGTTGGCGATATTCCGCCAAATTCGTCGCCAAAATCTCGCCAAGCGCTATGGACGGAGAAATAATTTATTCTTATAGCAGATAAATGACTATTGGAGTTCAAATACAAAAGTATTACTCAAAGTATCTTTTTTCATGAATGTAATGAGCTAGATCCACGAGAATGATGTCGTAAATTTATCGCATGATATTACATATGAAAAGTGACCATGTTTCTCAATAGGAAATATTTTATTTTTAATTTTAAATAATTTTTTGATAATTTTTTTGAAAAGTGTGCAATATCTCGAGAGAGGTTCATGCTAGCGTTCTGAAATTTATGTTAATCGTTTTCTAATGAAAAATTGCATAAGAAATGTCTATTTGTGTAACTTTATTAGAGATTTTGATTTTTAGATGATTTTTTTAAAATTTCACTCGAAAATTTAGGCGGGTTCTGAGCATTCGATTGCGTATAAAAACAATAGGCTTCCAGTATTCACGGACTGTAATTTTCGTACCAAATTTCGTTCGAATCGGTCCATTCGTTCGTCAGTTATCGTCTCCACTGACTCACTGACACACACACAGACACACACACAGTCATCACTTCGAAAATGTTCGATTCGTGATCAGGAAGGCTTAAAACGCGCTCTCCCGTTGAAAACTCGAATTCGAATTTTCGACCCCGTCACAATACTTTATACATTATTGTATATAAGGAAAGTAAAAATCAGCAGTGGCCATCTAGTACGATGGGTTGAAATGGTTTTGAGTGAATAACATATTTCTCTGTGGGGGTTTTGTCTTTCGACATTTTCAAACAGCTCAAAATATTAGAATATCGAAATCGGAACCACATTTTCAAAATAGTTTAAAATGCTAAAATGTCGAAATTAAAGTCATTATATTTCGAGAACTATCGATCTGATCCAAAACTCAATTACATATCTTGATAAGGCTTTTAAACAGCTATAAATTACTTCTGATACTTCATAGTTACGTGTTTAGTTTTTGAGATATAAATATAAGCATTATAAACTTGAAAAAATAAAAACAATTTCAAGCTTCTTGAACTCGAAAAGACGATTTCTTGAAGACTATAATAACAATGTATTGATCTACATATTTAATTTCCTACTGAACATTTTTGTAGATCACTGTTTATATCTATCTTTTATTGTTTAGAAGGTATTTTGAATAAAGATAAGCAAAGTAATGCAAAAGTTCGCTTGTACAAAAACTTCTTAGTTTATTAAAAAAAAAAGCTCAAAACATGGAAGTTATTTTATATATTCATAAATAAAACCATATTTTAGGCAAATTAGTTACGATCAAAACCGAGCAACTTAAATTACGTCTTTTTCCTGAGTCACGTGATGCGATTATTTATGGACAGACGCTGTCATGCCTTTGCTAGTGCAGTTGCTTCTCCTGCTACCTCCGAGACAAATGGATATTTTTAGTCAACTTTTTATGCTGTTGTTAAAGTTGTTAATGCAGATTAATTTAGACAAAGGTTTGAGTGAATTTTTACATTTCTGTAAAGCTAAATCGAAAAATTAAACAACAATTACATCGAAGTTAATTGCTAGACCATGGACTATTTTGAGAATACCTTGGAAGTTTATTAAATGAAGTTTATAAAAATGATGTACAATATGCATAACCAAAATGAAAATTTATGGTATATAGTTTAGAAAATAAAATAAACTTTAAGTCGCCAAATTTCGGAAAAAAGAACTGCAATTGTCTCTGACAAGCGAGAGCATATTTGGCAACTTTTCAACATAAAGCCAGTACTACGAAACTTAAAAAAAAATATTTTATGTCGGATTCCCAGCTTCTTTATGAAGATTGATATTTATTTAAACGTTCAAATTTTCTTTAAGGTTCAAGTAATTTACAATTGATACAACGGCATAAGAAATAAACGACTTTTTAAGTTTAAATCCTGCCTGTGTTATTAAAATTATATCAGTAAATATGACTAAGAAACATTTATTTAGAATTCTAAAATAAAGAATTCCGGCAAATTGAATCTTGAAAATACTTTTCATGAAGTAATTAATGCCAGTCATTTTTATTAACGTTTAGGAAACGTGTTTAGATGATCCACATAAATATGAATAGTCAATATATACCTTATTGAAGATACACTATATGAACTGTATACGGACAGTTGCTCTTCCACAAACAGACTTAAATATTAATGGCATTAATATGAAGTTATTCCTCTTTTTATTTTTGTAACAGTTTTTTGTCTTCTGGGAATACATCCCACTAAATTTGAACCATTTCTGCCGGAATTGCTTACAGAGTACTTTCATTGTATTCATAATCGACAAGAAATATAAAATTCAGTGTTTAAAAAAAGTTTGAAATCTTTAAGGAATATTGCATTATTTTTTTTCTGGAATATAAGAATAAGTTATCAGATTTTTTTTATATGAGCGCAGTTACAAATTTCAAATTTTTGTACACCAGGAAATGTTTCTATAATCTGAAAACAAACTAGGAAAATGCTGTCACAAACTAGCGTGGCTATCCCCAGAAGGGGCTCCATAAATGCCCACACTGAGATTTTGACAGATTTGCTATTTTTCAGATTTCGACAATTATGTTATTTTCATTTTTTAAGTTACTACCTCTTCCATAAGAATATTAGTAATATCGGTCGCTGTTGATGGACGACTTACGCTGGTCTGCAATTGGCGTTCTAATTCAACCCAAACGTTTTTGATGAGGCTAAGATCAACGTTTTATGCAGGACAATCAAGTTTTACAACAACCAACTCGTTAAGCCTTTCTTGCACGGATCTCACTATGTGGACTTGTTGCAGATTAACAAGCACCCCTTGCATTAACATGTTGATAAGAAAAGGATCTTTGCCAAAATGTTTCCATAAATATGAAAGCGTAGAATTGTCTAGAATATCTTTATAACCCCCATAGTTAAGATTTCCAATCATAGGAGATAGAGAGCTTAACACGAACCACGAAAAATAAACCCCAGAACATAATGCCTTCATCCCCAAACTTCTCAGTTGGCGTAACACATTCAAACAGTATTTTCCCCTTGGTATTAGCTAAATCCAAACTCACTGCTGGATGATAAAACATGATTCATTAGTCCAAATTTCACATTTTCACTGATCTCATATACAATGTCAGTGAACCTTATATCAATCTTGCACTACTTGCTGTAAGATTGGCGATTCCCTGACTGATCATGGTCTAATATGCTGCTGTTCAGATTTTGAATAATACTTGTGAAAGTTTGATTTCCAGGAGAACTATGGTGGTCCCTAAAGAATGTTGAAGGAGTCATTCGATTTTTTCGAACTAAGTGTTTTAGCACTCGGCGGTCCCTGCCTGATTTTATCTATTCTATCAGTTCCCATTTCACGTTGACCAAGACAACTGCAGTGGGACATAAATTTGCCGAAATAACTTGTTACAATGGTGTCATGGCATGCCACCATTATTGAACAGAGTGAACCCTTCAGAGTAGCGCATTTTAATTTTAATAAAGATTTATGAAGTTCACAAAACTGTTGGATTCCTTTAAAATCGATTTGAGTCATGCTTATAGCACATGCAGCCAATTTGACCACTAAGAAGGAATGCCTTGATATTTTAGTCAAATAGTGTATATCCAAGTTAAATTCAATGTCGTGTAATCATTGCAATTGGAGAATGAATATTGCTAATATTGGGAAAAGACCCACTTACCAGTTTGTAAGCAACACACTCTAAGGGAGTGTTGTTTTCTCATTGGCGGTATATATGGTAGAACCTCTGGAAGTAGAACATATATATTGTCAGTGAAGAAACATCAAATTTCTTCTATGACAATATATATTCAATTCATTATGTAATCAATTCTTCATTTTCATTAATTTAGCGTCATTTTCATCAGTTTGGCGACATTTTTGTCAATTTGGCACCATTTAAATAACGTCGCCAAGTTGGCGATATTTCGCTACAGTCGTCGCCAAACATGTTTTTCACTGGCTGTATATATGGTAGAACCTCTGGAAGTAGAACATATATATTGTCAGTGCAGAAAAATCAAATTTGTACTTACCCGAAAATGTATGATTATAGTAACTCAGGAGACACTGCAATTCTGGAATGGATATAGATTCGTTGAAACTGAAGTTATAGTCTTCAAGATTATAAGTGCCATTGATGTCAAGCAGGGAGAACTCCATCCTGAATGATATACTTCACAGTGCGTGTTTATTTTATTTCCTTAAGTAACTTTTTTAAGTCCTATTTTGTTCTAATCATTCAATAAAAATGCCGCCTATGACTTAGTCACAACGACGCGTGACGATATGTACCGGAGCATAAAATTCTTCCCAGCACAAAACAAAAATATGGATATACAATTTTAGGAAAGTATAAAAAAATAAGTCTTTTTTTCCTTAAAATATGGATTCATACATGGGCGGTTTTTATTTAACTGTATTCCAACAATATCTTTTCTTTGCCAAATGCTCTTCTAAAGACTTCTTTTGTAAGAAAAAAATGGTAAATTTATGCTCTTCTATATCTTTTGTCTAGCAATGAGACTTTCTTTTTCTATTATCTAGTTAATAGATTAGAGAAGAGGCATTATCACATTTGCTTTTATAAGAAGAATATGTTTCTTCTTCGCTCTTTGTTACAGCTTCTTGGTTCATTTATTTCAAAGAATACATTTATTTGGTCAAGTCTCTTCAAGCATAATTCAAACAGTAATACAGATCAAGTAAGACGTAAAAGCTCGTAATTTTTTGTGATAATCTTATAGTGTATCAAATTACAGAATGGATTTTAAAAGAAAAAATTTTTCTTTCATGTGCACAAAAAAAAAATATATATATATATTTGACAACTGAGTTCATAGAAAAATATTTAGAGTATTTCCGTTTGTTGCCATTTTGCTTCTAAAATATTGTTTCCTATAACTCTTTTTGTGTGATAGGTAAATTATTTTAAAGTTTTTCAGCATTTGCATACATTTCTTTCAGTTCTAAGTTAAAGAATAATTCTTCAAGAAACTGCATATTTTGAAGTACGTTAGAATATTTCTTATACAATAGACCATTTTTTGAATACTCATACGTATAAATTAAAATTGTGATGTTATCTGAAAATTAAATTTATTTGTTCATTAAAGTATCATCATTATCCAATATGATACAATTTGACATAAACATAACTCCTCATTTAAATTTAATGCACCTAAAACTGTATCAGATTTCATGGTTATAACTAAACATTTCTGTTAATAATTATTTTAGTTGCATTTCAGAATATTAAATGCTTGATATGTTACATATCAACTCTTTTCATAACGACAAATCATTCTTTATATACGAAAAAAATTATGATTTTCTGAAATGAAGTAATACACGGAACCACAATGAATAAAATATCATCCGTTCTTGATGTATCACAGTACTTGCAGAAGATTATACATCTGAAGAGTTTGTATCAGTTCAGCAATTCACACCTGGAAAAGAAAAATAATAATTTGTATAACTTGCACTAATTGAATTTGTACAATTATAGTATTGTATTGTATTGCATTTAATTGAATGGGCTCTTATAGCATGAGGAAACCTCATTTAGGTTTACGACTTTCAATTCTCTTGAAATGTTCCCGACTGATAAAATCAAGGTTGTTTTAAATACCTTCGTAGGTATTTTCCCTAAGTATTTTCATCTATACTTTGTAAATACAAATATCTGCAAGATATACTAAGCATTCCTTAATTTTCGAATATTTTTCGATATTTTCTAATATATTTTCCAACTTAATTTTCAAAAAGTTAACGCTGTAAATATAAATATCTGCAAGATATACTAAACATTTGTTAATTTTCGAATATTTTGCGGAATGGTGAGGTGAACTGTATATGTATTAGGAATCGAACGCCGATAGATAACAGCATCCTTAAACAGGTTTCGCCCTTTTTAACATTGAAGAAAACTTGCTGATATTTTGCGACCCTTTGCGGTGACCTATAAAGTCAGTCTTACCATGTGGCCTGGGTTATTTCGTGCTGAATCAGGATAAATAAAAACCCAAAACTTTGTTCACGGATGCTAGAAAATGCACGATTACTAGCTTTGGGAGCATAAAAAAAAAAGAAAGAAATTCAAACAAAATGGAACGATTTTATTATTTATTACGAAACAAATATAATTATTTATAATTGTTTTTTAATTCAAATATCAAATATCTTTGTCGTTTTTTAATTTAGATTTTTTATTATGTTTTTGTTGTTTATAACAGTTATTTTTTGCAAGGAATCGTAGGCTTAAGACACTGAGAATACTTGACCTAATGGGCAAAAGTGGCCATGTCACTTTTTCAAGCTACTCTATATAGTGTGTTGCTCTTTTTTGAATTTTTGAATTCTAGATATTGTTTAAAAACATTTTTAAGTCCTCCGACGCGCATTACCAACATCTCCGAAAGGCGTCCACCAGCGTATGTGCGTGTACAGTGGCGGAGATATGGACCCGCAAGCAGGGAGGGGGGGGGGGGGCAGGAGGTTTGAAAGGATTTGGAGGCGCAATGTTAAAGCATGATAACATGAAGGCTAAGTGGAAGGCGGGGGAGGTAAAGGAAGTGCAATGTTTTAAGCTGCGGGTGGGAGGCAACCAAACCAAGCTTCCACTGTGCGTGTATGTTTATGAGGGCTGAACATGATATATCTTGAAAAGAATGTCGATATCGCTATTAAACCACGAATGCACATTAAATGTACGCTCAACGTAGTCCAAACTATAAGTTACCTGATTTGTTTCGACTATGTTTCGTGTGTCTTTTATTTGAGATACCATGTTGTTTGGGGATTATCAATATTTCAATTTAAGACAAAACGCAATGAATATCTCAAATTTCCTACAGTTCTTGTTTTAATTATGGTAATTATAAAACACTAGCCTGTTTTGTCGATCAGCTTGAACTATTTTCGCAAAAAGGCAAAATTGTAATAACTCTGAGTTTTTTAAAAAAAAGCCTAGATCAAAATTATGCTTCGTGAGAGAGACTTATTTTATAAAACATAATTTTTTTAAACTAGTGGTGACTATTAGAAATATTGCATAACGCTTTTCTAATTAATACTGTACAAAACTTTTATAATATGGATAATTCTAAAAAAAATGGAAATAAATATCAAATTGTTTGCGAATGAAATATAAAAAATTAAGGTTACAATATATTCTTCCAAATATCGCATATCAATTTGAAATATTATTCAATTTGTTTTTTGTTTCATGTCGGTAAAAGAATTATATATATTAATGGTTTGTAAAAATAAATATCCTTAACAGTCTATTGCAATTTTGAGACACACTATTGATTAAATATCGATAGTACAATCGTTAGTTTCCACTTCTTTCGATATGCACGATTCTGCTATACTTACAATAATTTGAATAGTATGTTAATGAAAGATTCTTATTTACAGCGTAAGTTTTGTAATTTTATCTGCAGTAGGATCACGGTCCTTGTAGTTAAGTTGTCCATTTCGATTTTTATCAAAAAAATCACGATTTTAGTCGAAGAGAGGGGAAGAGCGAGAGAGAGCGGGGGAGAGAGAGAGGGAGAGGGGGGAGGGAGCAGGGAGAGAGAGGGAGCGGGGAGAGAGAGAGAGGGAGCGGGGCGAGAAAGGAGGAGGGGAGGGAGAGAAGAGATAAAAAAGAGAGAAAGGTTTAGTTTACCTTTTTTTAACTTCACTTGTGTTTGGCGGACTTTTTAGAATGAGTTGTTTGGGCACGTGCTCTATTCTTAATTTGGTTCTATAAAGCCGGTTGAGGAGGGGACTGATTAAATCAAAGCCAGATAACAGAGATTATTGTCAGACATTTTAATTTATTTCATAACTACGAAACTGCATCTAAGTTTCCGTTTTTATTGATTTTATTTATTTACCGCTAGAAAACGTACCCGCGTTACGCTGAAACATACAGCTAATTCGCGAGAAAAAAAAATAACGTTTTTATGATACGTCTGCTTCAAAAAAAAAATAAATAAATTGCGGCGAGGGCGTAATGTGCTCTAAATAAGCACGTAGGTGCAAGCAATCCGGTTACACGGCCTTTGTTAGCTCAAGCTAAAATGTATAGTGTTTAGAACTAAACTCTAACATAATTAGAAGCTGAGATATGATCCAATTGGTGAAATACCTCTCAATATGTTCTCAATAATGTGCGAAAATAATTCTGCACTTTTACCCATTGAAGTAAAATTGAAAAAAAAAAAAATTAGAAAGATAACTTTTGGTTTTAAATTGGTAAAGTTAGAACTTTGCATTTTAAAGCGTTGCGATAGACGTCTGAAGATTCGTGGATCTCGCATGACAGGATCGCCTGCAGCTACAATGAATAAACTTATTTGACGAAATAGATTAAAATGGCCGATTTTCAACTTTAAAAATTTATAACTTTTAAGCTAATTTAATTAACAAAGAAGCTGGACGAAACCTATCGCCCCGAGAGTTTAGTTACTCCTGTGCGGGGGACGGGACAGCCCAGTGGTTAAGGCACTTGAACGACCCGATTTCGATTCCCGGCTCTGTTCAAACTGTCCCCGTGTTCACGCAGAGGATAGACACCTTAAATATTTGGGTCTGAAAGTCCTTCCCATAGGTTGGTGGTATGGGAAGAGGGTACGGTCAATGTGAATGTTGCCCCCATTGGGTTCTGGTCTAAATTGGGTGGAGTTGTCCCGGCCACCCAAATAGATAAGTTACACCTTTCGGTAGGTCGGACGGTCTTGGTCGAAAAAAATTACCATTGTGGCGCGGGATATCCTGGTGATGAAGGCACGGAAATGGCACTCGGAGTACCCGAGTTCGATTCCCGGCTATGCCCCCAAATTGTCTCCGTGTTCACACAGAGTACGGGTACGTTAAATCTCTGGGTCTGAAAGTCCTTTTGAGAAGTTGATGGCAGGGGAAGGAGGGTAGGGTCTTGTGGGAGTCATCCTCACTGGATCCCGGTCTAAACTGAGCGGCATTGCCCTGGTCGATCAAACGGATATCTTACACCTTTGGGTAGTTCGGACGGTCGAAGTCAAAAGAAAAAGCTACCCTGTACCTAATTTCACACCTTCGATTTTCCGCTACAGACGATTTTACGTGCACACACATACACACACACACAATCGAACACACACATACACACATACATTAGCATATTTTTTTATGTGAAATAATCCCTATAGGACTCTTGTTATAAGCTATTATAAAATGATTTCGGCATAACATCTGAATATTTCTTGTATATGCCATTAAGCGGTATTTAGTTGGGAATAAATTTTGAAGATTTTAGATTCGACAATAGTACAAATTAAAGAATAAACAAATCCGTTGTCAATAAAAAGTACGGTATTAAGATAAATGGCTTTGCAAACATTTTTCTTTCGAAGACTTTAAAAGACAATGCACTGGATGCATCAATAAGAATTGTTTTCTCGATTGTATTTTGTTTTTTATATTCTTTTCACGGTTGGTTAACTTCTTAAAATGAGAAATATGGAAATAAAAAAAATCTCAATTCTTTAGTTTGTGCATAAATGGATAAATTTATTTATTAATACTTTCATTGTGGGCATGATCGACAGGAAATATAAAATTCGGTGTTTAAATAAAAGTTTGAAATCTTTAAGGAATATTGTATTATTTTTTTTCTGGAATCTAAGAATAATTTATTAGATTTTTTTATATGAGCGCAGTTACAAATTTTTGTACACCAGGAAGCGTTTCTACAATCTGAAAACAGACTAGGAAAATGCTGTCCCAAACTAGCGTGGCTATCCCCAGATCCCCAGAAGGGGCTCCATAAATGCCCCCCACTGAGATTTTGCCAGGTTTGCTATTTTTTTAGATTTTGACAATTTATTATGTTATTTTCATTTTTAAGTTACTATTTTCTCGTGCTACACTATAGATAAAATATTGTTTCACACACAGAAAAAAAAATTCAAGATCAACAAAAAGTACATTTTTAGATCTCATAAACACACTTCGAATACTTTTGCAAAATGTTGATTTATGTATGGGTTTGTGCTTGAGAAGTGTTGACACAAGCAAAATTGTATGTGCGGATACATTATCAGAATTAAACAGAGGTCATAAATTATTGCAATTTGTAGAATTAGAACACATATTATATTAAATGTCAGATATTCACAAAAGTTTTCGCTTTATTGAAACAATGATATGTACCGGAAAACTTAAAATAGTATACTTATACAAGAATTTGATAGTTCAAATTTTGTTATTCATGTAAATGTTACTAAAATACCATATACAAATTCACTGAATACATAAAGTGTACACGTTTAACCTGTAGCACTCTGTTGCAAACTAGAAAAAAAATGTAAGATTTCTTTTTACAAAATATGAGCGATGGACGAATAATAAATACTTTCTCGAATTTGAATATTAACCAGTTCTCGAATATTCAAATACTTCAAATAGTTAATTCAAATTGTTAAAAAATAACATTTTATTTATTATATTATTTATGATTATTAATTAGTTTTAAATAAATTAATAAAGTAAAATATGTGAAATTAAACCATACTGATTTAAAAATGACATTTTTATTATAAATTTTAATTATTTTACAGTATTTTTTTTTCTTTTAGATACTCTTGAATAATTGCAAATGGTTCTCACCTATGTTTAACACGTTAAGCATCTAGTTTGGATCTTTTTTGGCTGCTATTGAGCTGAGAAGTTGTTCTTAAAAATCTATTGACGGCAGCGCCATTAAATACTTCAAACATAATTTATAAAAGCAAATATATATACTATGGAAAACTTGAGCAACGTTTACGAGAGTCACATTGAAAATTTTGAGACAAGGCAGACGATATGCGCTAGAAAAAAAAATATTGGTCGGATATTTAAATTTGAACTTTTTATGTCCGCAGACGATAATTTGTGGCAACAATTACAATTTAACTATCATAGAATAAATTTTGAAAGAAAAGAAAACGTAGTTGACGCGAGAGCATTATCGAGCTATGATTTTCTATGATTTTATCGTGGGGCTAAATCAAGAAAAATGTCTTCAACATCTACAATTAACATATGGAAATGATGCTTCATCTCTTGCCTCTGTGTTCAGATGGTTTACAGAGTTTAGAAGAGGTCGAAATTCTCTCCTGGATGAAAAGTACGCAGGAAGACCTTTGTTAGCTGTAGCCCCAGAAAATGTGTCGGCCATCCAAAAAATGTAAATCGATGATATAACTGTACCTACCAAATGATACAAAAGAAACTTAATAGTGGATCCGCAGTTATACAATAATTTAACAGAGCACCAGCAAGAGGAGCGTGTCAGAATCAGTAGAGAAACCCCAAAATTACTTAATGATGGTGGACACCGCATTATTTCTAAATTCATAATTAGTGATGAAACGTACATACCGTTTTTTGACGTTTCAACAAGTCAAGAACGTAAAGTATGGATTTTTGAAGATGACTCCAAACCAACAATGGTGAAAAGACAACGAGCAATGAAAAAAGTAATGTATGCTATGTTCTTCAGGAGTACAGTGTCATAGTGAATATGACATTTTGTACAATGTCATATTCACTATGACATACAGGTCTGCTCAAAGCCATAAAGCTAGAGGGACAGAAGACAGTTACAGATAACTGGTACGCCACTAAGTGTCTTCCAGAAATTTTTAAGGAAGTGAATGTTAGGGGACTCATGCTTCACCATGACAATGCATCATCTCATTCAGCAAGATTGACAATCGAATTTCTTGAACAAAAAAACATCAAAGTGATAGAACATCCACACTATTCTCCTGAGGGCGCGGTAGCCCATTGGTTAGCGCGCTGGAGTTGCACTCGGTAGGCCCGGGTTCGATTCCAGCCACTGCCAAAACTGCCGCCGTGTTCATGCGGAGTACGATCACGTTAAACATGTGGGTCCGAAAGTCCTTCCGAGAGGTTGGTGGTAGGGGAAGGAGGGTACGGTCCCTGTGGATGCCTCCCCCACTGGGTTCCGGTCTAAATTGGGTGGCACTTCCCGACCGTCCAAACAGTTACCTTACACCTTTCTGGTAGGTCGGACGGTCTGGGTTTCAACAACAACACTATTCTCCTGATCTTGCTATGTGTGACTTTTGGCTATTTTTTTATCTAAAAAAAATTAAGTGGGCTTCGTTTTCATTCCGAAGATGAGATTGATGAGGCTATAAAAGCATATTTTTCATCGATTCCAAGAAATGGATGGCTTGAAGCATTTAATCTTTGGAAAATTCGCCTACAAAAGTGCATTGATGTTGGAGGGGAGTACTTTGAACACTCCCAAGAGTTGGTAAGTTTACCTTGTACCACTTAGCAGTATCACAAAAATTTCAGTGTGACCCTCGCATAAGCATAAATAACATAAATGAAGCTCTTTATCATAATAATAATTCGGGAACGAACACATAAAAAAAGAAGGAAAAACCGGTTTTCATTCTGATACTAATTGTACAACTGAAATCAAACGATATAAATATGAGAAGTCGGAGTCTCATACCAAACATTTTGTACAAGCATCCATGAATTCGAAACGAATGTTTTTAAAGTGATATCTGTGTCTGTATGTTGTATGTCTGTGAGACTATGAACGCGATATCTCACGAACTAATGAAGTGTTTTGAAAATACTTTGGTACGATTATTACAATCAGTGGATGCTGGAACACCATTGATTTTAAGAGCAATCCAATATTCGAAAAACTTTCTAATGTTAAAATGGATTTTTGAAAAACCTCAAAAAATTAAGACCTTCAATAATGATAAATAAATTACCATTGCCGGTTTAATTTTTTACTACAAAACGAATGACATCAATTTTAGAAGACACACCGTTCTCGATATATTGTAAGATTTTCAAATGCATTTATAAAAAAAAGTTATCATAAATTTAAAAAGCATCATCCAGTTTCCTTTCCACATACAATATTTTCTATCAAATATGTTAATACTATTCTTGTAATACCATTCTTGTTAATACCATTCTTGCAGAAGACACTTTACGTACTACGTAGTTTTGTAATTCGACGCCAGATAATTCTCGAATAGGCTTAATTTCACGGAATATTCAATAACAATAAATTGCAGTTTGATGAGAATTTTGCACATGTGTATAAAACAAGTTATTTAGTTTGTACTCATAAATTGGTACTCATAAGCCAATTTCAATTTACGTGGTGTTAATTCAATGCTAAAATTACCGTGTCGTGGACCTTCTACATCATTAATTCGATGTAAAAGGAGTGAAGCCACTGCATTATAGCGAAAGTTATGTACAGCCTACATCAGAAGTGTTAAACAGATATAGATATTTTACTTGAATTATTGTCAAATTCGAATTGCCTAATAATAACCATGGATTTAGAAAGGAGGAGATAAAACTTCTATGGATGGAAAGCTTGAAAATGCTATAATGCTTTGAGAATTATATCTAAATGTCGACAGTGTTAGTAAAGTAGCTGCTATTGTTAGCTGATACAATAGAAGGGCATAGTATTTAGTATATGTATTTTGGATTATTTAGCGTCAAATTACAAAACTACTTAGTACGTTAAAGTGCCTTGTGAAAGCAACGAACTAGATAAACAAGAATAGTATTAACAGATTTGCTAGAAAATATTGCATGTGGAAAGGAAACTGGATGATATATTTTAAATTTATGATTACATTTATTTTTATAAATGTATTTGAAAAACTTACAATATATCGAGAACGGTGCATGCTAGGCTTCTAAAATTGAAGTCATTCCCTTTCTAGTAAAAAATTACGCCGGCAATGGTAATTTATTTATCATTATTGAAAGTTTTAATTTTTTATAGTTTTACAAAAATCCATTTGCACATTAGAGAGTTTTCCGAACATTTTATTGTGCTTAAAATCAATGGAGTTCCAGTATTCTCTGATTCTAACAATCGTACCAAATTATTTTCGAAAAACTTCATTAGTTCGTGAGATATCGCCATCGTCTCACAGACATGCACAGTAGTATAAATAGGTGAGAAGCATTTTCAATTATTCAATTATTCAAGCGTCCCCCAAATAAAAAAAAACACTCAATTAACCAGTATACTTTTAGCATAGTTGTAAGATAGAGTAGAGAATATATGGAGATTTTTCGAAATGGACAGTTTAAATTAATATTTTAGGACGTTCGCCTTAGAAATGCATACAGTGCAAGACATCTTATCCCAGCGCTACCTGAATTATTGTCTCAAACGATATTGGCGTTTTCTTAATATGACATTTTAACTCCAACTTTTATCTCCATGATAAGAACAAAGTAAGTTCTACTGCATATGCATTTAATTACTCATTTATCTTTGGCATCAAAATATATTTGGCAAGAGAATTCGAATTTCAAATTCAAATAAGCTATAAACATTGCCTCGCTGCAAGGTTATTAAAATATCAAATAACTCTAATTGTTCTTCAGCAATCGGTCTTCAGAGTTTTCGCTTATTTCAAATGGCTGCGCTTCATATTGATGTTAAGGAACGGAAGTAATTTGGCTGTTGACCAAATAAATGGGGCATTGTCGACAATCGACCTAATTTTCAAATTATGTCTGCCAAGGTTAAATGAGCTACTTTATGAATATATGTAATGGAAGCGAATTTCGAACGTAGAAAAATATAAATATTTGTAAATGGAACGTAAATATTTTTATATATATTCGTATTAGTTTTTATGTCTGTATCGTTTCCATTAAACGTTTTGGGGTCGCGGAAAATTTGCAGATGTGCTCGAAGTTTGGAATATATTGCGGAATTATGTAAAACGCTTGTGTTTTAAAAGAAGAATGTTAGTGATTAATAAAGATATAAATGATTTGATATATTCTTTTTTTATCCGAATATTCATTTTTTTTTTTAAATTGAGAAGGGGACTATTTTATAAGATATATTATTTAACTTTCTGGAACAAGTTTAACAATAAAACACTTCAAATAAAGTTAAAAGAAAAGGCGTAGATGAGTGCATATATTAAATAACTGGATTAAGTTTCTTTTAACTCTGTATATTTGCACATATTTTGTTATGCATGGGTTTCGTAAATGATGCACCTCTTAGTTTGAATTTATATTTATGTTAACCATTTTAGCAATTTACGAAAATGGGATAAATTAAACGATCTTGTACTTGGGTTTAGGGCCGAATCACACGTAACTGCATCTCCAGGTTCTTCCTGACGTAGGCTTTCTTAGGGAAAGCAGCGGGTGTAATACGGACAAATCAACTAAAAGAAGACCACATGGGGAAGTTGCTACGTACAATGCGGCTTTTCACGAGCTTTATCCCTATGGGGATATCCACATCAGAAAACACACGAGAAAGTTGTTACGTGTAAGGCGGCCCTCAATTCTAGTTATCATCGAACAAATTCGCAATAACTGCTATTTTTTGTGAATATCTGAAGTATGTGTTTTCAATCGACTTTCTCATTCATATTGTTAAAGTCTATATATTCCATATTCTATTTCAATATACATTCTATACCCCATCTATTTTATCATGAACAGTATCAAAACACAAAAATAAATATCTTTTATCACCATAAAAATATTTTTTTGAATTGGCAACAGGGCCTGTCACACCGATAAATTTGATGCGCATGTTCGATCTGAGTGAATTTATGAAATTTTGTTACCACTTACATTCATACTACCGTTACACTCAAACTACCATTTTCTTGCATTGATTAGAGTGTGTTTGGAAGAGATGTCCATACGAGAAATATCACCAAACCCCATACGTTCAAGGAGCTTTTAGTAGATAGAGTTGCAAGTTCGTAAACTGTTGTAGTCTGCGCTGTTTCACTTTAGACAGCACGTGTTTAAAATCCAACCAGTACTTTTTTCAAAATGAAAAGGTTTTACTCAAAGTTCGGAGCATAAAAAACTTGTGTAGCTGGAAATATGTCTGCTGAAGAACATTATATAATTAGCGTTATACTTTATTATTTGTATTTTTACTATCCATAACATGACTATGGATAAAAACTCAACTCCCAAATGTTCACTAACCGTCGCCGAAGAATGAAAATGACCTCAGCCATCTTTTTCGAACTACCGGAGACTGTTGTCCACTCGCTACATGGGGAGAAGTGTCGCATTTTAAATAGTAATGTTTAAGAAGTGGCTCATTTTAAATAATGTTTAGGAAGTGGCTCATTTTAAATAATATTTTGGAAGTGACTCATTTTAAGAATACATGAGGAGAATGGTTCATATTAAATAATGTTTAAAAAGTGGCTCATTTTAAGAAGCGGCTCATTTTAAATAGCAATGTTCAAGATTTTATTACTCTTGCTTAACCTGCTTACTTGCCTTCTTTTACTGCTAAAACATTTTCAGTTTCTTAAAAGCTGGTCCGATCTATAATTTGAAATATGGATTATTGTAATAGTGAACGTATGATTATAAAGTTCTTTTAAACATTGGCATGGTTTTATAGACTTTTTTAACATTGGCATAGTTTTAATTTCATCTGAGTATTATGTCTATTAACTGTGAAATAAAACGTTTCAAGAAAAATGTTTGTGAGCGCAAAAATGAATTTGAGAAGAAAATGTATAGTGTCAAAAGATAAAAAAATATTAAAACAAGTAATAAAAACTTCGGTTTTGGGGTATAAAATTTCATTCATAACTTGTCATGAACAACTTCAACGGATTAAAATCATGAAAAATCAAGATCATCAACGATTAAATCGTTAATATTAGAAGCTTAGCAATGTTCAACTTTTCGTTATCACATTTTAAACATTTTGTCATCTGCATCGGATCATCTGCATAATTTCTGTAATAATATTTACAGTATGCAGACAGAAACGCAGCTCCAATTAGTATTTCCGAACCAGGGTTGGCTCCCGAGAACGTCTATGGTTACGGAAATACTATTTTTGGACTTTTCACATCTCATTTTTTTACTTTCACGTTTTTGTGTATTTCTGTCTTAAGTTACCAATTTTTATCAGGGTCACGCTAAAGACTTAGCATCACATTTTTCAATTTCTACATGTAGTTATTTCACTTTTTGCATTCTTTTGTAAAATCATACTGTTCGTTCCGCCAGATGAAGGGGCTTTGAATATGTAATCTGTAGATAATAATTTTCAGTTACACATCACTAAGTTTTATGCGCTCTTCTTTCTGATTTGTTAGTGAACTTGTTAATGGACTTCGCTTCTTTAATCCTCCTTTCGCTCTTGTTTGGGGACTTCGTTAATCTTTCGTTCCCTCTCGTTAATGGACTTCGTTAATCCTTCGTTCCCTCTAGCTTAGGGACGTCGTTAATCCTTCGTTCCATCTCGTTTAGGGACGTCGTTAATCCTTCGTTCTATCTCTTTTATGGACTTTATTAATCCTTCGTTCCCTCTCGTTTATGGACTTCGTTAATCCTTCGTTCCCTCTCGTTAATGGACTTCTCTCTGCTTGTCCATAATGCAATTAAAATAATTTCGTTGAAAATAGCATATAATAAAAAAATTAAAAATATCGATCCGTTTCAACAGCAAAATTAGCATTCTTAAATCTGACTTCAGTGTGTGTCCTGAGGAACAACGCAGTTTCTGCTTTTGAAATATGTTAATGCTTTTAATTTTTATTATATGCTGTTGTTAACGAAGTTATTTGAATTTTATTATGGACGAGTGAAGCTAAGTCCATTCTCCATTCCTGATGAAACGAAATAAATATTTGCCTGAATTTTGTTATCCATTTTACTCTAAAACTGCGATAGGCCAATGAAATCTTGCATACACATGTTAAATTGCAGGCATGTTTGCAGAATCACAATTCCAAGTATCAAAGTGATCTGTAACAAGGCGAAACGCCCATTTTTAAACTGCGCATGCTCACTACGCTTTCTATAATTAAATGTAAAAGAAACATTACTACACAAAAGTTAAAAAAGAGTTCAATATTAAGCTTCAACGCACTATTTTTATACACGGTTGATAGAAGAACGTGACGAAACAAAGCACATACCATAGACTTAGAAAGTTACTCCTTATGTCCATGATACATGTAATAATAAAACGCAAATCTATGAAAGTACGTTTTTAGTGATTTGAATTTGTTACTTTGATTCCATTGTTTTCTTGTATGTTAATTTGTTAAACTTACAATTCAAATTCTGAAACGTTATGCTCTTTTGTATTAGGATTTTTAAATATTGAAATGACTTTTTTTATTTCTAATTTCATAATTTATTTGTAAAGCTTTAATTTGAAATCTTCCACAACTTTCATATTCAGTTACCTTACACCTTTCTGGTAGGTCGGACGGTCTGGGTCTCAACAACAACAACTTTCATACTTCTTACATGGGAGTCCACTCAAAGCCTGGCTTTTGCTAGTATTCTTATTTATTGATGAATTTTAGATACGAGAATGTTTTTTTTTCAAAATTGAACGGTTTTTAATAACGAATGATAATGTTTAATAATGTCTACAATGAAAACAATTATTGAAACTCTTTTTGCAATAATATAAACTCTAAATATATTTTTATTTTACATTTTAAACATCAAATATTTTTATAAATATAATTTCGATGGAATGCAAATATTTATATGATATTTATATACCAGAAATTTTTACATGATTATTATTTCTTAAAATTTTTTTATTGTCTTCTGGTAAACTGAAAACGAAAATGCCAGCATTCAATACATTTCTGTGCGATTGTTTATTTCAGAGTTCACTTAAACAGATAATTTGTAACACGAAATTGCGAAGAACCTATAGAGAGGTGCTTTATGTCGATAATAAATGCCCTAGAAAGTTAATTAAAGAACAATGTTTCTTGTTTAAAAGTTAAGGAAAGAGGAACTAATTATTTACAAGAAACTATTTGGTAGATACACTTCGTTAGTTTTCATTTATTTTCGATGCGATATACAAACATTTTAAATTAATGTACAGTGAAACTCTCTTAACCGGTCTCCGTTTAACCCAGTCTTGGCTTTAACCGTCTTCAATTTGATCTGTAAAAGTTAAAAATCCCCGTCTTAAAAATTGCCCCTTTTAATGGGATTTTTCCTTTCTTGTCTGATCTTCAGATATTCGTTGGTAGTCTGTAATGATATCACAAAAACATATGCGGAAGAGGTTTGAATTTGACAAAGATTTGGACTTTGAAATGTTGTCTGACAAAAACTAACTGATGTAGTGGGGTTGATTAGTGATGTACATCAAAACTTGAAGATTCATATGATGCTGCAAAATTTGTCAGTGTTCCTCGTTTTCTTTAGACCTTTACTCGTTTATTGTCCGAATGTAGGGCAAATTGTGACTCATCTGTGAAGAGTGTATTGAGCCATTTCGCTCATGTTGACTACATCACTTTAGTCGTGGTCCTCTGGCCTCAGTGTTCAAAAGGCAAACTCGTGGTAACCTAGAATAGAGTCTTTTGACATGTAGCTATCGCATTCATGTTGACTACGCCACTTTAGTCGTGGCTTCAGTGTTCAAAAGGCAAGCTCGTGGTAACCAAGAATAGAGTCCTTTGACATGTAGCAAACGCCTTCATGAGGACTACACCACTTCCCTCTGTCCTCAGTGGTCAAAAGGCAAACTCGTGGTAACCAAGAATAGAGTCCTTTGACATGTAGCTATCGCCTTCATGTTGACTACACCACTTTAGTCGTGGGCCTCTGGCCTCAGTGTTCAAAAGGCAAACTCGTGGTAACCTAGACTAGAGTCCTTTGACATGTAGCCATCGTCTCACAGCACTGACGGATATTGATTTTCCAATCTTTGTGGTAGCCATTGATCAGAGAGGTGGTGCTGTCGTTGCGTTTGGCCAGTAATGCGATGTACTGGTTATTAGAAGATGTTGTAACCCTAGGAAGACCTGGAACGGATCTCCGGATAACTGCCCCACTTGTTTGAAATTGTTTCCCCAAACGATAAATGACAGAATGATTCACAGAAAATAAATTGCCAACTTCTTTAATGGACTGTCCTGTCCCAAGCCTCACAACAGCACGCCAGCTTTGAATATATTCCAAACGTATTTTTTGTATGATAGAAAAGCAAATGTATTCCAAAATCAACACTAACACTCTTCGAAAAATTGTGAGAATTGAAACTCTTAGGCGTAAACTAGTCGTTTTCACTCCAGGCCTAATTTTCATATTGTTCGAGGAGCAAATAATTATATGACACTTTATTTGATATTTGCTTATTCACATCGAAGGCAACAGTAAGTTTCATCCAATAAAATTCACGCATGCTTTCGCTATTTGAGAATTTGCATCGTGTTATTAGCTTTTGAAAGGCAGTGTAAATAGGTGCACAAGGATTTAAGAGTGAACCATATATGAATATGTCCTCTTGGTGATTTGAAGACCATTCTAGGCTGGTTTCGGTCAAAATGCTCTGTAAGTACTTGAAACAACAATACAACGTCACACCCATCTTTAATAACTGAAAATCATACAGCTGTTACCAACCAGAAGGTTTCAATTATTACGCACAACTAAATTCTAACATATTCGCATTAATAAAATTATTTTCTCTACTCTTCTTACTTTTCAGCCTAAAATAGAAATACACAGTTGCTACTCACTTCAAAGATAACTGAAGAAGATCATTTATTTATTTATAACACGAGGTTATGAAATACTTAGCATACAAGAGAAGAAGTTTTATTCAGATAAAGTGAATACCAGAAAAGTTAATTTGGGAAAGAATTTTCCTCGTTAGAATGTTAAGAAAAGGAAGATTAATTATTCAACATATAAACTATTTTCTGTTACCAGATTAAATTCTTGTTCGTGTTTTTTTTTTCTAACATTTTACTTCAGAAACGAAACGACTTTAGCATTTTGTTCATAAGTAGTATATTGTAAATGAATGTATGAAGATATTAAGTGATTTCGGAAGGGGGTGTTTTGAATATTTTGGTTTCAGAATGTAAAATATGATTTTTGTTAGTTGTCCTATATGATAAAATGAACATAAGAAAGTTCATAGATCAATATTCAAATACTATTTTTGATGGATTTGTGTCGCATTCCCACTTCAGCATGATCTTATAGCAGCTTTTTCCTTTCTATTGGCAGCCTCATATGCTAGATACATATAGGTCACCTTATGCTTTATTTAATTCACTGTGTTTTACATTTAATTAATTTTCAGTATATAATCAGTTCTATTTCTTTAGTTTATGAAAGTATCTTCAATTTCTCGCTATTTTGTCTAGGACAAAATCGGAGTGGGGATGTAGAGCATTTTATGGGAGAGATTGATACTGAGATTAAAGTTAGAACGTTTATAACTAGGGTTAGAATTTCGGTTCTTGCTTATTTCTTGCTGTTCTTGAACGTTGCTAAAGTCAATAGAAATGTATTTTGTACATAGAAAAGTTGAAGGGTCTTTGAGCACGTATTTTTTCACCTTCTATACAATATATGGTAATGTAGGGGGAAGTATGTAGGGGAATATGGTAAAAAATGAAAACTCAAGTTTCTGACGGATTAACACATTTTGGGCTCTCCTAAAGACGAATGCATTATATTTATAGTGATGTATGTGTGCGTATCTGTCTGTAGCTTCAAAATTACCTATATAAATTTTAAAAAAGGCAGATAAGCCCATTTTATGTTACCCTGCTGGTGATTAGATTTTGATACGATTAAGTAAACAGAGATTTTTTAATGTTTTTCAACAAATTTTGGATTTATACTAAACATGCTTACACTTATCAATCAAATGTTCATTATTAAGTAATAGTTTATGACAAAGCAAATAAAAACAACCCCAACATTCTAGAAAAGTCGCCAAATTAAAAAGACATTTTTTTAAACTAATGGTTTTATGGATTCTAAATTAAAAATTATTTCGTGTTATTTCGTGCTATGAACATAAAATTAGTGCATATAAATAAATAAGAAATGTATAATTTTGTAAAGAAAGACATGGACTGCCCACATCAGATCTTTTTTTTTTTGCATTTTCCGCATTTATCTTTTGCTGTCACGCGCTACCATGAGATGCTTAAATAAATATTCTCTTTTCATAATTTTGAAATTAAAATCTTTGGCATTGAAAATGCCGGGAGGTTTTTATTTTCATCTCAATAGTTGCAAGAAAAAAAATAAAACTATAAAAATTGAATAAGTACCGACCTCAGTGAATTTTAACTGCGCTCATCAAAGTTATTTTGTTTTGGTTTCGCTTCCGTATGAATAAAATTAAATATGTGTGCCCTGTTTTCAGAAAGTACTCCGAAGGAATCCATGGTAAAAATGGATGTAAGCAAAAACAAAACAAAATAACTTACTATAAAAAATAAGTACAGAGCTCAGTGTATTCTAACTGTGCTCATCAAAGTTATTTTGTTTTGGTTTCGCTTCAGTGTCAATAAAATTAAATATGTGTGCCTTGTTTTTTGAAGATGCTAAGTACTCTGAAGGAATCCAAGGTAAAATTGGAGGCAAGCGAAAACAAAACAAAATAACTTTGATGAACACAGTTAAATAACACTGAGTTCTGTACTTATTAAATTTTTAAGATATTCACATAACATTTGCTGGAATAAAAATAAAAAAAATTTGTGTAAGGAAACAGTGGACGTTCAATTGAGCAAAAATCGCCAAAATTAGCAAACATTTTTTGTCGGCAGAATATTATTATACACATTATCTTACATCTTACATAGGCCAACGGCCGTACCGTGCTGAAAACACCGGTTCTCGTTAGATCACCGGAGTCAGACAGCATCGGGCGCGGTTAGTACTTGGGTGGGTGACCACCTGGGAACATCGCGTGCTGTTGGCACATTTCGGGCGCGGTAGCCCGGTGGTTTGCGCGCTGGATTTGCACGCTGCCACAACTGCCGCCGTGTTCATGCGGAGTACGATCACGTTAAACATGTGGGTCCGTAAGTCCTTCCGAGAGATTGGTGGTAGGGGAAGGAGGGTACGGTCCCTGTGGATGCCTCCCTCACTGGTTTAAGGTCTAAATTGGGTGTCACTTCCCGGCCGTCCAAACAGTTACCTTACACCTTTCTGGTAGGTCGGACGGTCTGGGGTCTCAACAACAACAACATTATCTTACATGGATTACAGAAAACCAGCATTCACATTGAATATTTACTTTAAAAAATATGAACCGGTGAAGACTGTGATCTTCCCCCCCAAAACTGTGCTGAAATTGTGTACTTTAAATGTGTTTCTCTCGAAACGTGATTTTGCATATTTTTATAGCTTTAAAATGTATATTATAGCCATTATTATCTTTATATCCAGTTTAATTTTTGTCATAAATACGTGAAATTTGTAGCACATGTTCTCTATATATTTTAACAAAATTGTGCATGCATTTTTGAATGCGTATCCTTTAAGTTACATAAAAGAATGTGAAATTTTGATAAAAATCGACTTCCAATCCAGGATTGTATATATTTTTAATAACCAGCAGATGAATGCAGAAATTAATGCAAAAATTTGTTCATAGTATACTCTGTTAAATCAACGTAATGTGAAATCTGGAGGAAAAAAAATAAAAAGTTTAGTGCAAGGGTCATTTTAAATATTTTTAAATATTTATTATTATTTTTTTAAGTTAAAAAACTAAACTACATCGAGATTTCTTATATATGGTAAATCTATGATATATTTAGTATTTGTATAAAAAATTAAGTGAATTTGACAAATAATTAAAAAGATGGGCCTCAGTGTCTACTGTTCCCTTATGAGAAATTGAAGATTATTATGTTTAAAAGCAAATAGCACTTCCTTTTGAAATGAACATACAAGTATTTAACTTATAAAATACAAGTCGAGGATGACATGTATAGCTTAATTCATTAAAGCAGTTTTGTTGTTATTTACTGTCGTTTAATTATTTTTGTCAGTTTGGTACACAGTTTTAAATAAATGTTTAACTTTCGAATTTATTGTGGTGGTAATATATTATTTAAAATAATAAGCATTCTATATTTTAGGCAAAAAAAATAAATATTGAGTTTTATTAGTGAAAATATATAAAATTCATTGATATTTTAAGAACACTTTTTTATTTTCAATTTTTTGAACTTATATCTATAATTTTAGGTATTTTTAACGAAACAAGTTTGTTGTACAAATGAGAAAAGAAATTTACTTTCTACCTTTAATACTTTTAAAAATTGGGTATCAAAACCAAAAATAATTGAACGACAGTAAATAACAGCGAAACTGTTCGAATTAATTAAATTATATATGTAATCCTCATTTTTTATATTACATATTAGCTTAAATATGTACATTTAAAAATATAAGTAATATCTTAATTTTAAACTTATATGCTAAATGTTAAATTGTATATTAAAATTGTTTCATTCCATTTACCGAGATGCGCTATTTGTTAAGAAAATTTACGAGGAATTGAACATTTCTAAATTAACAGTTCTAAAAATTATGCAGCTCATGTTGTGATATCTATGTAACCTCTTGTAACGATTTCACTTAGTTTATGTTCTAAATTATGTTTTACATTAAATTAAAAACTTCCTACTGGTTCGGTTATGTCTGTTTATGTGGGCCAATTCTGAGCCAATTAACAATTTATGCGATCCTGTAATAGAACAGGATAAAGTTTCGTTTCGGGTAAGAGAGAATGGGCTTGACTTGGGTTTTAAGCAGGTGCATGTGCGGATACTTAGTAGTTTAGAGTTTCCACGTTTATTGGCTCTAAGATGATCTAGCCGATCTGGTGGTCGAGCGGTCAGGGCATGCGTTTTCGTCTGATCGCTGAATTGCTGGGTTGTGGGTTCGAATACCGACAGCGGGCATGGATGTTGTGTAGTCGAGGCAAAGTCAGATTTCTGCCCCTGGGGAGCCTCAATAAAAGTGAAGCTGCATATTCTCCCCTTCGCCATGGGACCAGGGGTCTATTGGACGTGGTGTTAGGCGCTCCTCACCACGGGGGATAAGTCACAACACAACAACAAGATGATATAGCAAGAGGCACTAGCCGAGATATGTACAATCATGATCAACAGGATCTAGTCCACAAGCGTGCCTTCTGAAGTATCCAGACCTCCGCTGACGAATATGGTAAGCATCGGCCGGTCGTATTCTATTACTACGAATAGTCCAATTTTCATTTCATCACCTAATCCCGGGTTTATATAAGTATTCATATTCAGTTACGATACTGGCATATGTAATTTAATTGCTGTTCTGTATACAGACCGCTTTAGTTTCACAGCCAATTGCTGTATCAGTTATGTATGTTGTTAATACGCAGTTTATTTACATTGAAGTATTAGTTTGTGTGTTTTTCCTTGACCGTATGGAAACTTTGATACAAGACAAAAGTTTGTAGTTGTGTCATTTTTAAATACCCAATCTTTGTGAAGCCATATGCAATAAAATCCGATCAGGGTAGTATAATTATTATACTATAGGGTAGTATAATCATTATTACCATAATGGCCAACTTCGTCTGAGTTAAAGGCTCAAACGTTCTTATAATCCTGCTTATTTTAAAGAATCTCCTTATCACATGTTTTAACGTTATTAACTAATTCTCTTAAGTAAACCAATACATGATCAACTTCCCTTTATTCGATTTGTACTCGTTTCAATAACCATTTACCTTAAAAATTTCCAGCTTCGACGTTGTTATAGTTTTAACGGCTCAAATTTTAATATTCGACCAGATTGCTAAAGTCTCTCAGGCAGTAATAATATTGACAGCTTGTATAACAAGTTGCGGTTATGAACATTTTCCGCCATCTTTGCTTAAATAGGAATGAGCTTAGTCTCGCCGGAATGGAGTTGCCGGGATTAGTGTTTTCGGAAGATGATATTGAACTCGAATATTATCGCACTTAGCGAGTGTTCGGAAAGTGTAGAAGGAATATGTGCAGTGGCGTGACCAACGGGAGGATTTGGGGTCATAATCATCCAGGGACTCACAAGATTCCCTGGAATGATGCTTCACCAGAATTGGTATTTGGAGAGATGGATAGCAAGGTATTTTGTTACCCCCCCCCCACTGCAATTTCTTTCTGAAGGTGTTACTGAATACGTGGAATGTAAATAGCTAATATTTAAACTAAATTATAGTGAAGCTGAGGTAATTAGAATTAATGATATAAATGGATTTTATATTGAATGTAGTGATATAAATACGTAATCAGTTAATATTAACTTTTAGACGCTATTAGTTGCAGGAGCGGCTCGTGCATAGGCACTGCGGCACTACGGGTGCGACAGTGCTCTCTCTTCCTCACAGCCTGGCGTGCGGCTTCCTACTTGCGCATGTGCACAGCAGTCAAACACCACGCCGATGGAACTGTGAAGCGTTGTGCTTGACTGTTGTGCGCATGCGCACATAGGAAGTTGCACACGAGGTTGCGAGAGAGAGAGAGCACTGTCGCTCCCGCAGTGCCGCAGTGTCTATGCACGAGCAGCCACTGATGTTATTTTTATTTTCTCATTAGTTGTTATACGTATTCGTCGTACGAAATATAAAATGTGCAGAAGCTTAATTCGCAATTTTGCGACGAATTTTTAATATTTGTAGTCTTTCTTTTTGAAAGTTTATGACAATTTTCTATTCGAAATTTTATAACAATTAATAAATAAATTAATAATTCATTGCAAAAGTAAACACTGGCCACCAGTGATTAAATGATGAAATATATGATGGTCCGGGAATTTTGGTACTGACAGCCAGTTTAAAAAATCACTTTCTTGATGAGAATTGTTAGTTGATCTCATTAACTGCTGTAATAGAATTTTTCGAGCATGGGGAATTAGGTTGAAAACGTTTCTTGAGCGCTCACGTGATAAAAGTGGGCCCCAAATGGGATTATGGTTACCCTAAATGGGTGGATTAATCAGTTCCTGGATTCACAAAGTTGCAAAATATTCCATCCCACCCTCCTGCAGAATTTACGCTCCCACTATCCATGGCCACATGCGACCCTTGAACATCTCCCAATTAATGTTATTGTTTCTTATAGGACTTTCTACCGAAACATACGTACTATATCATTCCTTAATATAACGCGCTTAATTTTCGATCCCCTAGACTTCTAACAAAATGTATATATCTCACGAACAGTATAGGAATTAACTTATATTTTGAATCTAGAATATCCAATTAAAAATTTTCACTAAGAGACATGGATTAATAAAGACATTGATAATGTGCATTTTCTTGGATATTGAATGTTCATGAGTTTGGCGATATTTTACAGAAGTTGAAACAGATTTATTGACACATTTTTGGCTGAACGTTATGGACAGACAGACAGACCCTATAGAAACATAAGGACTGACCATCCCCTAACAAAAAGGAATCAATTTGCAACTCCTTAGACCTCTTAACAAACTCACTATATTTGGATAGAATACATCAAATTAATATTTCTCACAAAGCGATAAGGGTTATCAAGTAAATTGAACTAAGTGCTCCAAGACTTTGAATTTTTATCAATGTGGAGTCATTTTCAATAACTTTGCACCATTTCCATCAATTAAAAGAAAAGCCAAGTGGAGACAATGTTCTTCGAAATTTAACGCCAAGCTTTACAGATAGTCAGAAAGAAAGCACAGATAGAAGGGAGTTTCTTATATAGTGGTCTTTTACATGTCTGCCATAGGGTGAAACTATAATTTGCACGTATAAACTATTATGTCAGGAATATCATGTTTCCTTTCCATGAAAGTGGTGTTTGAAAATTTCAAATGTTCAATAGTTCATCTTTTTAAATTTTTACAGATTAGAGAAATTTGATTTTTTTCCGAAATACGCTTTCTGTTTGCATCAAAATTGAATCAAGATCAAGCAAAAATTACCTGACGGGTAAAGTCCACGATATTTTAATGGATTGAACCACAATGAATGCGTACACTATACACATACACGTCATGCGCAAAATAATGAATTCGTTTCGTACCATATCCAAAATATGTAAATCCATCTGTCTAATTCGATTTCGAATCTCAAATTTTTTATGGCTTCGTGCATAATTTCATCCACCCTCCTCATTCTAAAACACCGATGTCTTTTAAAGCTGAAACTGAAGAAAGATATCGGTGTTCTAAACCGTCCGTAAGTTTGTTAGACAATGTTTTAGTTTTCGATCTCCTTATTAAAATTTAACGTTTTGACAAACATCCGGTATTTTTTTAAATCTACAGTCAAAGTTTATTTAAAGAAGTCCTTAAAATATGCAATGAAAGGGAAAATTTTGCCATAGGAAAAGCAAATGTTGTTTTAAACTTTTAACCAATCGAACAAGAATGTGTTATTAATTCCATTCCTTTTTATACTTTTGAGATATAAACGTTGAAAATATTTTACACATAATTTCAATTTAATTTTGCCACAGTTTATTGCAAATGCCTTTCGGAGTGTTTGCTAAAGTCTGAAGAATTTGTAACGTTAATGAATTTTTGTAATTAAGATTAGAATGTAAAAGAATTCTAATAAAAGTTTTTTAAAACGTATTAACTTTTTAAAAAATCGTTGACATTAAGAAAATTATAGTTCTAAAATAGCAACAAAATTTCTGTAAAATTAAAATTAATTCCATTGGATGACGAACTGGTATTTATTTGCTGCTTTGATTACATATAATAAATATTTTTATGAAGGTGAGTTATTTTAATAATTTCTGTTAAAAATTCGGTTAAATACGCAACATAGTTCACATTGTTATTTTTAGATATAAGCAATACAGCAATCAGTATTTTAGTAATTACATTATCTTATAATTAAAATTTTAAATTTCATTTTATTATTAAAAATTATTGGTATATGTTCAAAGGTAATAAAATGTGACATTCAACATTGTCCGAGTCAGACTATTGATTCTATCACAATATTTACTTACCCTTTACATTCACAGTGAGTTCTCAACTCTTTTATGCAATTACTCTATGCAATAAAAGTATTACTAACCTTATAGTAAAAGTTATATAACCAAAAAAGTATTACTAGTATATACGTAAAAATTACTATACCATACGAGTTACTATACCATTAAAGTAGTACTAGTATATCCATAAATGTGACTATTTGCAATCTATAATAACGTACACAAACTACACTTAAATATAACTGTGAAACAGTGGTTCAAATAGAAACCTATCCTAACGAACTACCCCAATTTAAACCTAATATAAATGATAAAGGTTAACTACAGGCCTGCTGTCTTATTCAACAAACATATCCTATAGTCTTTGCTCTCTGTACGAGAAACTCAAAAAATTCGCAGACGTTGATCGAAATGCAAAAACAGATTCCTTCCCATTTTGGATTTAAGATATCTGCCTGGCTAGCGATGTAGTTGACCATTGCAATCTTAAACACTAATTGACTGTTAGTTGACATATAAAACATAACACAACGGAAATTAAGAAACTAATAACAAAAAGTTTATTGTGATCTCACGATACTGTGTATTGTAGGGAAAGTAAAGAATAAATGAATATGTAAGTAAAACTTGTTTGTAAAATTGTTTAATGTTAGACAATTTAGAGTTTGTAGGTAAATAAAATGCTATGTATTTCATATCATCTGGGTGTAGTTAAAGCAGATAATTTACATCACGAAATGCCAAAACTTTTATGTCACGCGAGAAGTTAATGTTAAATTTGAGCAATAAGTTTTAGAAAGTTGAAGTTATAGATTTTTGTTGTAAATTTAAGAAACTATTAAAATTAATCAAGGAAAAATAATGTTCTAAATGGTTTAAGAGTATAAATTCTAATTTAAAGTTTTAAGATATTTTTGATAGAACTTTTTTGATTTGCTAAATAAATTAAATTTATTTTAGCAAATTTGACGACAAAGTCAAATAATAAATGGATTTATAGTATAGGATATATGTTATGTTCTGATTTGAAGCGCGAAACCGGTCCATGGGTATTGCTATCTGCAATGGGAGTGTCTTCCCAATAGAATAATGTTGGATTTTTATCATTATTCTTAAGCTTAGCAATAATCAAAAACTTATAAATAGGGTCTTATTTAATTATTTTTTACTTTTTTCACATTACACGTATTTAAACTTCTAGAGTACGTAAAAATTAACATCGATAATTAGAGAAATGAAAATTATTTAAAAAAATAAAGTTTCTATATTATATACCAATAAAAAAAATGAACATAAAATATTTATAGTTTCTCCCTGCTTAGCTGAAATAAATTTTAATGTGTTTTATAAGTTCTATCATACATTTATTAAATTTATATTTTATTTTAATTTCTGTCCTAAATTTGTTATATTATTGTGCTGTCAATATATTGTTTATCGTATTTACCTTTATAACATCCATAACAATCTTACATAATTTAATAATTCTAACATTTCTAATCATAAGAAACGTTTTATATGGACGACTCGGCAATAATATGTAATTCGTTTGCTCTGTATTTGGGCTTTGCTTGTTGGGAGACATCGGCGTTTTTAATTATTATATATATTAATTATCTTAAATATATATAACCTTAGTATATATATTAGTATATATATTAATATATATAACCCTATCCTATGTATATATTATTACAAATTATCCTCTAGAGTTGTAGGTGTGCTCTTAGGATACAAGAATGAGTCCAAACTTTCTGGATAACTAACACGTTTATTCATAAAAGCACAACGTAAACAGGAACAATATACAGTAAAACAGCATTTAAAGACTTTACTAATTTCACAAAATAACTGATACTATTCTCAAAACAATGATGTAACTTATTTCACAAAACAGCCGTTACTATTCTAAAAAAAATGACGTATGTAACAGTTCAATGTAGCTCGTATCACGTCAACGACTCTCTAACTGAGTGAGGATATCTTTTATAGATTGCTTCTGTCTAAACTTCTAGAAATCTTTCATATGTCGCAAAAAATTCGTTATTTTAAGGTGTTTTTCAAATTTTTGAAAAGTCGCTTAATGTCGCAAAATTGGCGATAAATCGCCAAATCTGACAATCCCTCAGAATTTCAGCATATGGAAACCCTAGATTTACGTCAGGGCAAAGGTTGTTTGTACGGGTGTTTTCTCCATCTGGTTTTCAAAAAAGACTCTATTGAGAGCATTTTGTACGTTCGCAACAATACAGGGTGTCCAAAAAGTTCCGGAACGGCGCAATATCTCGAGAAATACACTTCGGGTCAAAAAATAAAAAAACACGTATTCAATATTTTTAGAAAAGCCATCCAATGATACAAAAATTGACCCCCCCCCCTCCCTCCTCCTGTGGGGAAGGGGGTAGGGCAACTTTGAAATTTCCAATAGAAACCCCCATTTTTTATTGGAGATTTGGATTCTCCAGAAAAAATTACATACATCTGACCTACGATTTTTGCTCCCACAAACGGCGCTATAATCGAGAAAAACGGAAGTGGGACACAAACGTTTAAAAATGGGAATGTCTCGGGAAATACACGTCGGATAGAAAAATAAAAAATTACGTGTTCAATATTTTCAAAAAAACTATTTAATGATGCTAAAATTGATCCCTATCCCTCCGCTAACCGTTCACTTCAGCGACAACTGTTGACTTCAGTTTAGAAAACGGTTCAAAACTACTTTTAGCACTACCCAGGAACAACGATGTGGACGTAGTAGTTTTCTGTTCCTTTCGGGGTGCTTGATTAACATGAGTCCCCTTGTCTCTCATGATCAGGGTGCTTTTTTCTGTAACTTTTAAACGTTAATGCCCCACTTTCGTTTTTCTCGATTATAGCGCCGTTTGTGGGATCAAAAATCGTAGGTCAAATGTATGTAATTTTTTCTGGAGAATCCAAATCTGCAATAAAAAATGGGGGTTTCCATTGAAAATTTCAAATTTGCCTCCTCCCCCTCCTGGGGGGAGGGGGCAAATTTGGTACCATTGGATAGCTTTTCTAAAAATATTGAATGCGTGTTTTTTTATTTTTTGATCCGAAGTGTATTTCTCGAGATATTGCATCGTTTCGGAACTTTCTGGGCACCCTGTATATAAGCTTATATTATCTGTCTTATATGTATTGAATTTTTGCAGTATATCTCT
This sequence comes from Amaurobius ferox, assembly GCA_951213105.1. Classification (NCBI taxonomy): domain Eukaryota; kingdom Metazoa; phylum Arthropoda; class Arachnida; order Araneae; family Amaurobiidae; genus Amaurobius; species Amaurobius ferox. The sequence continues at coordinate 118,958,970 of OX578146.1, forward strand.
TCAAATAAATAGAAAATATTTCTAGAAATATCTCAACGTAAAGTGAAGATTTTTTTTGATGAGGCAATGGAATTTATTCCGAATTTCTTCATCTTTAGCAAAACGTAAGGAAATGTGTAAACTTTGGGTTTTGGCATTTTTAATTAATCCTTATTATAAGTTCAGTAATTTCATTAACATAATGATGAAGTCGGATTTTGGGTTTTTTTTATTTACTATCCACGTATTTAAACTTTTAGAGTATATTAAAATTTACACCGATATTTAGAGAAACGAAATTGATTTCAACAAAAGTATTTAGAAAATAAAATAATGGAGGAGGTACTGTAAGGCATTTTTTATCAGCATAATAATGAAATCGATTTTTTTGTTTGGTTTGTTTTTTACTATTCACGTATTTAAACTTTTAGAGTAGATTAAAATTTACTCCGATATTTAGGGAAACGAAATTAGTTTCAACAAAAATATTTAGAAAATAAAATAATAGAGGTGCAATGAATGTAAAGCATTTATTTAAAGTTTCTCTGCGTTCGGCTAAAACAAACTCAGATATTTTTTTTACAAACTCTTCAATATCTTTCTTTTTCGATAATCTTCATTTTAGATTTTGCTACTAATGTGTTGTATGTTATATAAAATTTTAATATATAGTTTATCTTTTATGATTATATGAGTTTCATGACAATATTATAGAAAAATAATTCATCACAAACAATTTTAACTTTTGTTACAACATATAACTAAATTTCTAAAATGTTTCCAAGTCATATTGACATTCCATTGAATGTCGAATAAACGACATTTACAGGCAGCCATTATTATAAGTTCCGAATTACTCGACCTCGGTTACAAATTTTGAGAAATGTCGTCAACTTGGCGACCTTTGGCGAGTTTTGGAAACTGCTCGCATTTTGTAGATTGGTTAAGAATTTCTCAAGTTACGTATATTTTTCTAAAAGGTGTGTGTATGTATGTGTGTGAGACTGAAAATCGATGTTTCGGAAAGCCGCGAATTTTTGTACAGGGGCAGTTGGACACCTGGAGTGACAGATCGCATCAAATTGTTTTAAAATTGGAACTAATTTTAAAGTTATGAACATTGAAAGCAAAGATTCGCTTAAATCACATTCGTTCCAACATATGATTTCCGAAAGCAAAATATACGAAAACAGGTGCAAACGATGTCGCACGCTTTTGGTCAAGATATTAAGTGCCGTAAAATTCGTTAATTTCTAATTTCTTATATTTTAAAGATACATCTTCAGTTTTAGGAATATAAGATCATAAAAGATGTAAAAGTAATGGAATATAAGATGTAAAAGCTACATAAAGTAAAAGCTACACATCGTTGACGTTGCTTGGGTTTTGTCTAGATTTTGGTATGAGTTAAGAGAAAAGTGTATGTGATTATTTTTAAAAACTAACCTATTTTTAAAACTTATTTTTAAAAAATAAGGCCAATTATTTAATTATTATTAAAATAAAGCAAATTATTTTAAAACGTTGAATTCAGCTGTCACTTAAAATAATTATCTGTTTCATAAATTATTTTGCTTCATAAAACTCAATTTAAAAACAATAAAATTAATTTCTATTTTTGCAGTATATGTCAAATACGAAACATTAAAAAAAAAATGTAACACCATAGTCTTCGCTATGGTGTTACATTTTTTTTTTAAGTTATTAAGTAAGGACTAGTTATTCTTACAGCAGATAAATGACTAGCGAAGACTATAGTCATTTATCTGCTGTAAGAATAACTTATTTTTCCGTCCACAACGCTTGGCGAGATTTTGGCGACGAATTTGATGGAATATCGCCAACTTGGCGACTTTTTTAAATGTTGCCAAATTAAAGAAAAACTCGGCAAATGGATAAAAATGACGCTAAATCAATGAAAATGACGACTCATTGACGAAAATTCAATATCTTGGAAAGAATATAAATATCTACTATAAAAATAATCTATTTTTTTTTTACTGTAAAAGTAGTAAATTCATTGCATTATAGAAGGGAAGTCATGTGCTGCCCACATCAGATTTTTTTTTCTGTATTTATACTACATACTAAGAACATTAAAATGTGCATATATAATTTGAGACGGGAAATAATTTCAAAAGAAATTTTAGAAAAACAATTCAATGGAGCAGTAATGAATTGGAAGTATTTCCAAACAGTGTATCCGCCGTAAGTTAAAATAAACTTTGACAGTTTTTTCTTTTATGTTCCCAAGTACGCTTTTTCTTATTTTACCCCATTTCAATTTTTCCATTCATTTATCATGCGGAATAACTTTATAAATTTGTAAATGCGAAGTTTATAGTTTCTGATTTTTCAACATCCATAGGAATATATATTAAAATATGCATCAAAACAATGTTTACCTTGCCTACAATATGTAGTATATTTAAGGGAAAATTTTTGTGAGGTCAAAATCTGTCACTCAGATTCTGATGAATATACATGATTTAGGCATCACTGAACACGAATAAACTATTTTTAATTTATCATATAAATGTATATAGGGAGGTATTATTTCATCGAAAATTTTCGAATATTATCTTCCGCTGTACAAACACGTTTTAAGACCTTCTCTATCATTTCAAATACTTTTGGAAATAGGTTCAAATCGTTTCAGCGACTTTTGTTATTACGAAAATAGACAAGAATTTTGACAAAATCCTGTTTTATAGCTAAACTATATACGTTTATCGGAATTTCTTTAATCGTTCACATCTACATAATATATATATAACTTGCTGCCTACGTTGGGTTCATATCGCTTAGATGATTGTTCAAGATTACGAAGGCAGAACAATTTTACACTGTGTAAGGATTAACAATTTCTATTCCCGACTTCTTATTTTTCATGCAGTGTCTTCCCTAGGGAAAGTTTAAATTTAAATAGCAGCCACGCAGATTGCGGATGGTAGAGGGTGCTGGCAACCAGATTATAAAAAGGCGAATTGCGCTGCATGAGATAATGGAGATGGTACGATGGGAGATGTACGTGGAGGGTGGCGTGTGTGGATGCAGACGATGGTAAAAAGGTGAACCATGTACATTCTATTTTACTATGTATAATTTACGTTAATGGAGTTTATTTTATGATTTCTACAGTTTAAATTTAAACTGTTGTTTTTATCAAAAGATGCCTGCGTGTTCATTCCGACGCCTTTATAACTGTACCTGATTTTTATGACAAAAATCAATATTTTATGCACCGAGAATTTGACATTTTCTCAGATAATTTACTTCATAATCTGAACATTTAAAAATGCGTTTAACAGTTAATCGTAGTTAGGCAATTGCAACATAAAATTTGATTACTTTAAGATTTATTAAATATACAGCCGTATAAAGCCTAATATTAGGTATTATTATTAATTACTAACCAAGTTTAATCACAGATGCAATAAGCTTTTCAAAACTATCAACAGTAGTTTAGTCCAAAAGAGAAAATAAGAGATTATTTAATACACTGTAATTCAAGCTTATTTAACATGAGTTCTGTACTGTCATTAAGAAATAAGAAATTTAATTATATTAACTAACTGTTATATTACTATGTTTAAGCAATTTATTAGTAGTTTTATATCAAGATAATAACAATGACACATTTACCGCATATAAAGATTTTTTTTTTAAATTTTTTTTTCTAAATTAAAAAAAGATATTTGTTTTAGTAAATTTGTGAGCTTGTGTGGCACGGTTTAATATTCACAGATTTTAATAAAATGTTGGTGATAAAATTGGTGATAAAATTGTATCACCGATGTTATTTATATGGTGAGATCAAGAATATCATTAAAACATTTTTTCCATAAGGATCTTCCTAAAAGGAAAATTTTTTCAATAATTGTAGAACGCAGACAGTACCTTTGGACACAGTCTTTAACTTCTCGCTAAGTTCTCATTAAATAATTTAATACCTTATTAAAAACCAAAAGTTGAAAATTATGCATTTCGCGATAAAAAAAACATACCTAGCTAATCATCTTATAAAATCATCTTTTCACAAAGACTGCCACAAAAAAGAGAAGACAGAACAATTGCAATTAGCATCTCCAATTTTATATTATCTTCGTTAATTTTCCAGAGAAGAAAAGAAACCACTCAACTCTGCTGTGTTATCAGCTTTTGTCTGCAGAAGAGTGATGGTGTAATCAGGAAGATGACGGAAGAATTTCTTTCCACCCGCTAGTCACAATCTGACATTTACTGGGATGCATTTCTCCTCTTGCCACATTTCTAAGTCAACAATTTGCGGGAAATTATGGGGAAGGGATTAATTTTATCTTGGGGAATCTGGCTGAAACGGTGATATGAAGATTTCCAACTCGACGTACTGTACGACATACTTTGAGATGTTATAAGTAAATAAAAACTATATTTTAATATGGAATGATAAGTGAAAGTACGTCATATGATGTGTACGTCGTGTAAAATACTTCTCTCCACCGCCCGCCTGTAGCACTTCCGCACCTAAAACCCCAGTGTCCAATTTCATAAGACACCACTATTTTGACCTAGCTAATTAAATTTGCAAAATCTTCCATTTTACAATTTTGAATTTTGAAAATGCAAATATTACATTTGCATTTGCATTTTTACATTGCATAATTTATGACAATTATATATAAAATATCACTATAAGACAATTAAAAAACTTACAGATTATAATATTATTAGATTAATGAGATTAATTTAAATACAGGAGAAACCCGTTTATACAGATCAAATAGCTAGATGATCGACCACACAATCGATGTAGCTTAAACAGCACACTCTTTTTAGAGCTCGAGAACGTGGGACCACAGGTGCTTATTTAATTCATCAGCGGGCGACCGGATACATCAGAAGATGATTACTATCATACACATCTTGGCTAGTACCTCTTTCTAGAGGATCGACCACACAACTGATGTAGCTTAAACAGCACACTCCTTTTAGAGCTCGAGAACGTGGGAACTCAAAACTAATACACGTCCCGGCTGTCTAAACAGATACTTTACACCTTCTGGTGGGTCGAACGGTCTGATTCGAAAGAAAGAAAACTAATACGCACATGCACTGTATTGCATTCGACACCTCTCTTAACCGAACCGAAACTTTATCCTGTTATATTAAGGGTTGCAGAAATTGTTAGCTGGCTAAGGATTGGCCTACATGACGGGACCAGTTACAAGCTGTCAATTCAAAGTAAATCATAATTTGGAGCGTAAACTAAGTAGAACATGGCCAAAGGTTATATAGTGGTTATTAAGGTAGTATTTAGTAAAGTGGTATATTAAGGTTATGTAATAGACCTCGCAGCTTTCATAAAGAAAATGGAATTTTTTAATGAGTTGCTTTCTGACATTGTTAACTATTTAGATGAGGAAGAATCGAACTCAATACGAAATGATAAACGAATACTATATCTAAAGACTCCATTCGTTGCAATTTAACTTTTATTCAAGTACACTTTTCAAAGTTACTCGATATTATTATTTCTCTGATATTATTTTGTTACTTCTTACTGAGATAGGAATAGAACGTTAGTGAATGGAGTGAAGTTATCAAATGCTGCAATTAGTGAAATTGAACATGATACCGAACTAAAGAGTCACATCGCAAGTGAAACATGTAAGAGAGTTCTTTAAGGAAATAATGACTTGGAAAAAAAATAAAATACCACTAAAATACTCGAAGATGATTCGGATAATTCAGCTTTCATTCGGATAATTTTACTGAAATAGATACGTCTTAAGCAATAAATACGCTCCTATTACTTTCCTAAAAGTCGAAATATCATTTTTGATTCAAAAACAGATTATAAGTGGCAGATTATTAGAAGGTAAAGTTTAACTTGCGATAATTTAAATAAAAAGAATATCTAATAATTATGTGCAACTACAAGAATAAGTTAAAATAATTTTATAAAATTATTTAAATACCTCTATATAATTATAATTTTTTCATTACGTAATGCTTATTTTAACTGCTTATTTTCCCGTTTCATTTTGTTGATTTGCCTATCTCTTTCAATGTCTTTCACTGCCTTAACGTCCGGGTTTCTGTCATGATTAATTGATATATCGTATCATTAAGAAGTTTCGATTCGTGTATATCGATATTTCGATACACATGTGTCGATACGCCTATTGGTACCATATGCATTAACATTATAGAGATCTTAATAAAACACTGTTTATGTGTTTAGGGACAAATAGATGTGTAAATGTTTTTTGTTTTTTTTATCCTACGCCTGACTGCGGCATCTCGGTCATCAATCAACGAGCAGCCCAATAAAATGAAGAAATAGTATAAAAACGAGATGTGCAAATGTACACCTAACGACAATTTTTGATAACATAATGACATAACAATAGCCAATTGGATCGTCAAGCCATTAAACCAAATTTTATATTAATTTTAATAAATGAAAAAAAGAAATGCATTACTTTCAGGTGGCATTTTGTACGTTAACAACTACTGACAAATTTAATACAATTTTAATACGACTTTCATACTTCAAGTACAACTTTAAAATTTCAAATGCAACTTTATTTCATTACAACTTTCAAAATATGAGTTAATCGATTTTTCTATGGCACCCCTACTCACAAGGTTTTTCCTAAAGAATTAAAGGAATCTATATAATAATTGTCTAAAGGAGCTTTGTTTTTCCAGGCACTCTAGAAGACACTATGTGACCTAGAAAACTGAATCTCTGCACACACTTATAGTATCGATTACGATACAGAACCTAATGGAGATAAATATTCGATTATCTTCCGCGTGAACGGGAAAAAAATAGGGCTGTTCGATAAACTATCCCAGACGCTCCAGAAGCCCTCGTTGACCTAAAAAGCTAAATATTTGTAAAACACAAATACCATTATCCATGGACCGGTTTCGCACGCATTATACGTTCATCAGTATGGAGCAGCCGATATCTGTAATGGCAGTAAGAAACTTGCTATAAGTCAGAGTTAGCGAGCTTTTATGGAAACTGACAATTTCAGTTCTTCCATGTAGTTATCTGCATGTGGAGTGTTTTTCATATTTTTGGTAACGCCTCTTATAGTAGGTTTTGAGATGTATGAACTTTATAGCTTCGTGTGGCCTTAGCAAAATTGTAAACGAATTTTCTGCCGGTCAAGTGGAATGATTGAAATTGTCAGTTCCCATTGAAGCTCACAAAAATTGTGGCTTAAAGTAAGTTTTTTGCTGTCATTGAAGATTTCGGCTATGTCATGCTGACAAGCGCATAAGCACGAAACCAGTCCATGGATGCTTGTAGCAGCAATGGGAGTGTCTTCCATACTAAATATTTGCACACTTATAGTATCGTCTGCGAAACAGAACCTGACAGCGTTAGATTTTAGATTTTATACAGGGTAATGTTTGATTAAGATCACTAATTTTGACGTTAAATGCCACACACGGAAGAGGGATAATTTTTGATTAAGATCACTATTTTCGACGTTCAGTGTCACACATGGAATAGAACCTAAGATGGCTAATTTCTGATTAAGATCACTATTTTTGTGCCACACATGGAACAGAACATAAGAGGGTTAATTTTTGATCAAGATCACTATTTTTGACGTTAAAGTGCCATACATGGAACAGAACCTAAGAGGGCTAATTTTTATTCAAATCACTATTTTCGACATTAAGTGCCACACATGGAACAGAACCTAAGAGGGTTCATTTTTGATTAAGATCACTATTTTCGACATTAAGTGCTACACATGAAACATAACATAAGAAGGCTAATTTTTGATAAAGATCACTATTTTCGACGTTAAATGCTACACATGGAACATAACCTAAGAGGGCTAACTTTTTATTCAGATCACTATTTTCGACGTTAAATGCCACACATGGAACAGAACCTAAGATGGCTAATTTTTGATTAAGGTCACTATTTTTGATGTTAAGTGCCACAGATTATTAAACTAAACCAAACGCATTAAAACACGTTATAACTTATTTCTTTAAGACTGTTTGTTTCCCTGTCTTTGACTAGCAGTAGTTTATAAGATATCTTATTCAGAAGCGGCTTTTCAAAATTCCTTTTTTATAGATTGGATCAAACTTCGTTTCCGAAACCGTCTGTTCCAATCTGTTAACTTCGCATTTCCTCACGCGGTCAAACAAAAGATAAGTGCCTAACTGTCAGTTTATCTGTCCCATTTCGGTATAGTTCGTCAGGCGCTATCTTCTTCAAAGTGCCCGACTTGTTGTACCCCATTCATAACGCCGAGGATGCCGAGAAACGGGGATTTATTGCCTTTTGGGAAACAGTTTATGTCAAAAGGTGACGTTGATGGTAGCAAAGGGAAACGAGTTTAACCTTGATCTAAGCAGCACTTTTACTTCTGTTATATCCAATATTTGGCTACTTATTAAATTAAATATAAACGGTAGTGCAACATAATAACGCACAAGAGTATCATTGTTTCATAAGCGTTATATAAAGTCTGGCAACAACCAAAAAGTATGCACTGCAATGAAATCTCAGCAAACTGATATGTTGGTTTTTTAATAACGTGTTTTAGATTCTGGAGTTTAGCTTGACGAAATCGAACATAGAATCATATGGAAACATTTAATTCTTTGACAATGGAGTACTAAAACTATCCATAGATCGTTTAATATTAAGGGTGCGTGCATTTTACGTGCAAGGACACTTGCTAGTAACTTGGTTACTGCAGTGCGAGTTGAGTGAAATGGAAGGCTGGTTACTATAGTGAAAGTTGAGTCTCTCCGCTCAACTTTCGTCAACATTCACATTCAAAATTAGCCGCCTTCATCAACCCTCCTGATCATTTTTTGAAAATGTCCTTGCACTAACTCTGATAAACCTCCAATAGCACTTTTTATGCTGAAAGTTATAGCTTGCAGCAATAACGTGTTGATTCACCCGTTACTTGAGTGCGTAAATAACTGCGTTCTGTTAAATACCCGGTACCTAACTGCTAAGAGAGCAGGCTACAACAAACAATAAACACAAAGATTGAAGAAATTGGACAGATACAATCAAAAATAGCGAAATATAAGCCCCAATGCCGGCCGCTACCATTCAATATCCCTTTTAGACCGGATGCTGAGAAACAGATTTAAAAGAAAAATGGTTCATTCAGAATATATTTTGAATTGGATTTTTATATTTTACAACAATGAAGAATAATAGAATTGATTAATTGTTTTAAAAATATGCAGCGACACATTTTTTGCTTCGACTTTTAGCAACTTCTGTAGTTGCGCGTAAATATTTAAAAATGTAATATATATTTTTTTAACTACCGGTCTTTCAGAGAAAAAAAATACTTTCATTAGATTCCGACCACGATTTTCGAGAGCATAAATTATTCAAGTCACACGATGAAGATATATATATATATACTAGCATCTCAATTCTGCCATCATTCCCAATGGCAACAGAAAATCACTCATTGCGTATGCCCGGAGATTCGGATCTTTGGTGTACCCTAATATTTCGTTAAGGGGTCGTGCAAAATTTTCGAAAACGTCGTCTTTCGATGAAAACATTACGACTAAAATTGTAAATAGAAAATATATCGTAAATTCCTGAATGCTGCCAGCAGTGATGCTTATTCTACTGTCTTCCCGCTAAATTGGGCTACTTTCTAAGATTATAACCTCTTGGAACTGGAAGAGAGGGGAACTAGTTTTGAGCTGTTTTTCACTAATGTTATGAATAATTTTCCCCCTCCATGATGATTTGGTAACTCTGTTTTTTCGTTCGGATCTCTCGTGTGATCGATCGAAGCTTTTTCTGTGTTAACATTTAACAATTTTTTAATCACGTTTTTCGTCAATTTTGTGTTTAACGAGAATGTCTGAAAACGCGGATACTGTTTCTGGATTCAGCAGATTTTCGTGCTCGCTGTGTGCGTGTAATTTTGCCATGCGATATAATTTAAATAAACACTTAAGAAAATTTCATGCCGGAGTAATTTCAGTTCCAGCTTCCTGCACTATTTGTGATGGGAATTACGAAACTGCCTCTATCTTGCAAGAACATATGGATCTTGCACATCCAGGCATTACTTCCGACATGGATAAAAAAACATTTTTCTGTATGGAAGACTTCGAAAAATGGAAGTGCCAGATGGAAAAAGATACTCAATCGCATTTTGCGAAGTCTCGTGGTGACGAATCAAGTGCAGATGACCGAAAAACTCTTTATGCGGATTTACAGGCCAATAATCCAGAAAGGGGGGGGGGATGCCGTTGCCTATCTATCAATGTTTTAGGTACAAAATATTAAAAAAAAAGATAGTGTTAAATGCGACACTCAAACATGTCGGGGGGGGGATACCCGCGCCTGGAGGTATTCCTCCCCCAGTAGCTTATTATTATGTATTACAGCACACAGAGGTTTGTTTACACAACGCTATTAACTCGCAAAGTAATATGTTCATGCAAATCGCCCCCCTCTCTTAAAATTCCTGCTTAATCCACACCTGAGACACAGGAATTAAAGTAAACTTGCAATTGAATAACTTCACATAGGTAGTGATAAGAAAATACCTTTTTTTCCGCTTGTGTGTAAAATTACGAATGTAACTTTCAAGGGTATAAATTACGAAATCATAAAATGTTATATTATTTAAAACTAGCCGCCTTTGGCGACCAGCCTGTTCGCTACCTTTGAAAATTCTGACCGTGGCAAATTGTAACCGTGGCACACTCGCTGGCGCGACCTTACCAGAAGGTGTAAGGTAACTGTTTGGACGGCCAGGAAGTGCCACCCAATTTAGACCGGAACTCAGTGGGGGAGACATCCACAGGGACCGTACCCTCCTTCCCCTACCACCAACCTTTCGGAAGGACTTACGATCCCACATGTTTAACGGGATTGTACTCCGCGTGAACGCGGCTGCAGTTTTGGCAGTGGCGGGAATCGAACCCGGGCCTACCCAGTGAAATTCCCGCGCGCTAACCACTGGTGTACTTCGGCCTCCGAAACATTTTCCATAACTTTCTTTTTATTCACCGAATTTAGACCGGAACCCAGTGGGAGAGGCACCCACGGGGACCGTACCCTCCTTCCCCAACCACCTAATTAGAATTTAAAAAATAGAGGACAGTTCATCGTTCTGTTTACCATTCAACCATTACATTACAAATTGAAAATGCCTAAAAATTGTAAAATCTCAGAACGAACATTACAGGCAACACTGTACATATTCGTAAATATTTTCATTGGGATGCAATGCTGTACATTTTGGATCGCATTTTTACGATTTTAATCGTAAAACTGTAATTGGGAAACATGTCAGACTGTCAGCTGCGATTTCTATCGTAACATTGTATGTGCAGCTTCTGCATACTATTTATATCACCTCTTGTCGAAATATTGAAGCACTGGAGAGGAAGAGTCCGTGAGCATGCGCATTGCGCCGGATTTTGTTTCCCATTGGGAATGACGGCAGGATTGAGGTGCTAGTGAAGATATATAGATACGTAATTGTACAGGGTTTTTTTAGTAAAAGTATTTAGTTGCATTTGTATCACAATCAGTATCAGAGTCTTGAAAGCTAATGTATTTTGCGCGCGTTTTCGGTTGCAATCTGACGTAAATTTTCTTAATAATTAAACATAATATATGATTTGACAACAGGTCATTATAACGACGATGTGTTCACCTGGTTTCTGAGATTCTTTACGAATTTAAAACTAATATATATATATATATATATATATATATATATATATATATATATATATATATATATATATGCACATATATATATATATATATATATATATATATGGTGTCCACTTATATCCGTTACATTCCCCTTAACTTCTAAACGGTGACAGCTTAGGCCATAAAGTTGGTGTCTAGGTATAGTAAAAAGGCTATGCGCTACTTGATGAGACAACTTACAACGCCATCTATCGGCAAATTTTGGAATTAGCGGTCCTATCTCGTTGAAGACCCAGACCGTCCGACTCGTCCAGAGGACTAAGAGTAACTATTTGGACGGCCGGCGGTCCTATCTCTTAAAAAAGCGAAAGATACGCGAAAAAAGTCAATTAGAAAGTTGTAGAGCACTCTCGATGTAGTACGAAAAGATACCTTGCGCACATTAATACTCAAAACAGAACGCAAAAAATGAACATTTGTTTGGTCACGATTTCGAAAATTGTCATGTCATAAAGAGTGGAAGAAAGAAACTGAGACACTTCCCTGTCTTCAGGATCATTTATTTACAATAGTATATTGCTCAAAATGCTCTCCGTTAGCCACTGTACACATTTGCACTTTGGACTGGATTTCTCGCTGCACATTGTGCTGTGAGAAATCATTGCTCGCTACTCATTTTGCACTCTGTTTTGAGTATTAATGTGCGCAAGGTATCTTTTCGTACTAAATCGAGAGCGTTCTACAACTTTCTGATTGAATTTTTTCACGTATCTTTCACCGTTTACGAGATAGGATCGCTAATTCCAAAATTTGCCGATAGATGGCGCTGTAAGTTGTCTCATCGAGTAGCGCATAGCCTTTTTACTATACCAAGACACCAACTTTATGGCCTGAGCTGTCACCGTTTAGAAGTTAAGGTGTGTGTAACGGATATAAGTGGGCACCCTGTATATATATATATATATATATACACATACATACAGGGTGTCCCAAAATCATTGACCTCTGCTTTTATTGCTTAAATATTGATATTAGACATATATAATTAATTACAAAGTTGTGTAGAAAAAGGTAGAGAATTTTATGAAATCGATAAAAATTTTCAGGAGATTAAATTTGAAGAAATACAAAACTTAAATTTAACGGCTCCCGTACAGAAATATTTCCAATGAGTAAAATGTGCCCCATACACTAATAAGCCGATGTACAAAATTTCAGCTTTTTATCATAAAAAGTCCCAGAGATATGTTTGAACAAAGTTGGTGATGGATTAATCACAAATTAAAATGTAAATGTTTACAGCAAGAGTGTAAATGACGCAACGCAGAAATGCATCATAGGCAAATAATATCTTTAATGGATCTTTGGCATGTATGAAAAACATTTTGAACAAGCTTTATAATCTTTGTGTAAAGTTATTATTTCTACACAGTGTAGATACTTTTGTACCAATAAATAGCAAAATTATTATTTATTTATGTAATGATTGTTTTCTTTCGTAATTTGTGTATGATCCCTGAAACGCGATCTGCCGACAAGATTTCTCCCCTCTGAGAACCCGTATCGATGCATCGAAAAGTGGTTTAAGTCAGTATTTTTTTGTCTTTTCATATCTCTGGGACTTTTTATGATAAAATGCAGAAATTTTCTACATCACCTTATTAGTGTATGGCGCACATTTTACTCATTGGAAATGTTTTTGTACAGGGGCCGTATAAAAATTTAAATTTTGTATTTCTTAAAATTTAATTCCCTTGAAAAATTTAATTGATTTCATAAAATTCTGTACCTTTATTTACACAACTTTGCAATTTATTATATATGTCTAAGATCAATATTTTAGGAATGAAAGCCGAGGTCAATATTTTTGGAACACCTTGTATAGCGAATTTCGATGTTTTTGGAACATGTGCGTTTCATTATAGAGTCTAGAACGTTGGAAATTAATGGCGATTTGTAAGTTGTGGTACAGTAGTTATTTTTTCGACATAAAGTCGTATAAAAATTAGTAACATTTGTTGGGAGTGTGGGTGACTCGCATTTGTCTGAGGATAGTAGAAATGCAAGTCTTTTACAAATTTAATGTAATGCTAGTTTCAGAAGAATCTATTAAAACTGTATTATGTCGAGACGGCTTACTTATACTGCTCTTTATAGATATACTATCACTGTAGAACATGTGCAATCTCACATAAACCACCCTTTTTTGCGGAATAGCCCGTAAAAATTATCTGTATCCATTCTAGCTGAAAAACTAATGGACCGAATTTCACAAAATTCGGTAGATACGTCGCTTGTGAGTCATTTTGGTGCTGAATAGATTTTGGTACGATTCGGAAAAAACTAATCAGCCTTTTTTTGCGGAATGGCCCTCAAAAATTGTCAAAATCTAAAATAAAAACTACGTATGCTTAAATATATCCACTAAATACTTGTTTTATACGTAATATTTAACAAAGAAAAGAATAATACCAACCCCATTACACTAGGACTAGCCGAGATATTTTATTTTTTTCGTATTTTCTCTACACTACCTATGAAAATAAGTCCAGTTACCAAATGAGAACGAAAATTGAATTAAAAGTGAATTAAATTTAATTAAAATAAAGATAACGTGGATATAAGTCTGCAAGGAAAGTCATGTGCTGCCCACATCAAATTTTTACTTTCCCTGCAATACATGGTAATGTATAGGGAAAGTATTAGAATCATACTGAAAATAACAACTCGAGTTTTCGACGGATCTACACGTTTCGAGACCTCTAGAATACGAAAAAACTATTTTTAGAGTGACGTCTGCGTGTGTGTCTGTCTCTCTTTCTCTCTCTCTCTCTCTCTCTCTCTCTCTCTCTCTCTCTGTGTGTGTGTGTCTGTGTGTCTATCTGTGCAATATATGTATCCACAATAACTAAAATACTAATTGACCAAATTTCACAAAATTTGGTAGATAAGTTACTTGTGACATATTCCGGTGCTGATTAGATTTTGGTATGATTCGGAAAAGAACAACCTGTCTTTTTTACGAAATGGCCCGCCAAAATTTGATGTATCCACCCTAGCTAAAATACTAAGCGACCAAATTTCACAAAATTTGGTAGATAAGTTACTTGCAGGTTACTCTAGTGTTTATTAGATTTTGGTACGATTCGGAAAAGAACAACCCGCCATTTGTTACAAAATGGCTCGCAAAAATTTCATGTATCCACCCTAGCTAAATTACCAGTTGACCAAATTTCACAAAATTTGGTAGATAAGTTACTTTTTTTTGACGTCCCAGGCCGCGAGGGCTTGCCTAATCAGGCTTATAGCTGCTTAAAACCCCGGCCGGGAAAATAATCTCAAATTTATTTACAAACACATTTTATATGCAGGATCAGGGCGGTTGCAAAGGCCTACAATAACAACATCATATTGTAAATAATATAATAAAACATATAGCATCTAAATCATTTCTAAACTCATAATCAAATCATATTCTAAGTAAAATATCAATGTCATCAGACCACTAATTTATTTACAACACAAAAAGAAGGCCAATAATTTATATAAATCAAACACATACATCAAAATTCATATTTTACAAATTCACCTCACACTTCCCTAACCCGCACTATACATGAACTGAAATACAATAAAAATTGACCCCTCCAAAACCAATAGGAATGGACCTTCTAGTCCTAACCAAAAATAATTAAATAATAAAAGTAATAAGACGTCGAGATAATTCAGTTGGAATAACAACCAAGCAATTAATTCCATCTCAAAAGTTTTTCTCCTATATCCAATCAGATAAATGATACAAGAGCAATAACCACAATAATAGTTATTTAAACAAACATAATATTAAACCACTAAACCTAAATCAAATATTACCTAATAACTCTACAAATAAACAAATAAATTCAAAATACCCAAAACAAACCTAGTTCATTACTAACTAAAACCTAGTTCACTACTCAACATTAACCAATAAAACAAATATCTATCTAATTACATCTAAAAATACTAAACAATTAAAGACAACGAGGCGTCCCCAAAACAGATGTTCATCAAGCATACCACCATTATAAATTCCAAAGACAAAGGAAATCCAACAACTAAACTAACATTCAATATACCAGTATAAGTTACTTGTGGTATACTGTAGTGCTGATTAGATTTTGGTACTCACGAAATGGCCCGCAAAAATAAGCAAAATCTAAAAAAAAAAAAAAAAAGCCGATTTCGGGTAAATGTCCAATTACCAAATAAAAACAAAAATTGAATTAAAAATGCAAATTTAGTGTTATTTGGAGCAATTAAACTCAATCTAACGAATTATTAAAGAAATAAAGTAAATATGAATTTGAGTCTGCAGGGAAAATCATGTGCTGCTCACATCAGATTTTTCTTATTTCTAAAAATAAAAAAAGCTCCGTGATTGTCAAGTTATCTCTTGTCCCTTTGTGCAAACCTTCAGAAGTGTTATCAAAAAAGCGACAAAAGATATTTATTTCACTCACCGGCAGAAGTTCAGAAGTGTGACAGGCACTTCTGCATTTTTCGGCGAGCCTTTGAGGCAAAACTACAAAACAGAATTCGGAAGATAATGGGGCTAAACTTATCCTTGAAGGTTTTATTTAACCTAGAACAAAGGTGATCGGATTATATATTTTTATCAACTTATTACTAAATTTTGAATAAATATATTTTAGTAATTGAAGTTTTAGTTGTCGCATTCAAGATTTTAATATTTTGTACTGTTTATGGTCAAATACTTCAATACTTAAAAAAAAAAAAAATCGGCTGCAGGAACTATAAATTAAAATATGTCAAATACGGTTTACTGTATAGAGTCAGACAAAAATGTTTAGGATATTTTTTGTACTCATTTATGGTATAAAAGCTAATTTTGTATGTTTAGCTGGTTCCGAATTATAGATAAAAGAATGTTATAACAAAAAAATTATTTTTAAATTTCTAAATTTTTGGAGCAAAATTCCAAGATTTTAGATTTTTCTCATTACTTATAAGCCAAGTCTGACATGTATGCAAATTATTTTAAGTTTTTACCTTTAGCAGCTTACACAGTGTAAGTCATGATTTAGTCGGTCAGACTCATCCGGCTGTATGATATAGATGCACATACAGTTTTAGATTCTAAGTGATGTTAAAATTCTATATCAGAGTATATATCAAGCATAGTTCGTTATATAAATCTGTTAAAATCGGATTTTAAACCTTAAGGAGCCTAACGGGTAATGAGTATTTGGAACCAATGATGAATTTTTACTAGGGGTAATAATTTTAGGTCTTCTTTCAGCGACCATTTTCCCTAAAGTTAGCCTGTACGTAAAACCAAAACTACCGGATATTCCTATTTAGATATATACTAGAACAATCGCTCGACCGCCGCGTTGTGGGTTCGAGTCCCACGTAAGGCATGGATGTTTGTGTTGTGGGCGTAGTGTGTTCCGCTCCCTTCTGGTGCGCCTGGGGCAACGTCTCAGGACGGCTAAATGGTTCACGTTCTGGCCGCTGACGAAAGGCGAATGATGATAGTCAAGTGCCTGGTCATTAAAAAAATATATATATATATATATATATATATATACTAGAACAAATTACTCTGCGTTTCGTAAGACCTAAATAAGCGTCCGCTACATAAATAATACAGATACAGATAACACCACTATATTTCCATACCGCCTGTTTTCTTTTCTTTCGATCCAAACTATCTGATTTACCAGAAAGTTTGCACCTTCTGGTAAGGTTTTAACGGCCGGGACAGTTCCACTCAATTTAGACCAGAACCCAGTGTGGACGACAGCCACAAGGATCGTACCCTCCTTACCCTGCCACCAACCTCTCGGTAAGACCTGCAGACCCACACATTTAACATGTGCGCACACCGCGTAGACGTGGGGATAGTTTGGGAAGCACCGAATTCGAACTCGGGTCCTCCGAGCAATCCCGAGCTCTAACCACTGGGCTAGCCCATCCAGAGGTCTGGCCAGTGCTCCAATCAGGATTCAGTTATCCGGTGGCACACGGCTGTCAGAACCTGTTGTGGATGGGAAGCCATCTTCTGTGACAGCCAATCAGCTCTACAATTGTTATGTGTTACTTTGACAGCACGCCTGTACGTTGATATTATTCTGCATTAAGTTGCATTGCCTATCCTGTTTGGCTATTCGTCTCAACTGGCACAGTTGAGGTCAGTTGGTCCCGTTAGGTCTGAGGGGCAGCATTGCCCGTAGGGATCCTTTTGGGCTAGATGACATAGTACGGAGTTAGTAATCGAAAGGTTCCGAGGTCGAACCTATCCTTCACCATCGGGGGATGTGCGGCCCCCCCACAATGGTGACCCATGCACGAGATGGCAGCACTACAGTTCACGCACATTTTTTTCTCTCCTTTCCTGGTTGACCACGACTGACGTCACGACGTCGCACGATGAGGTACGACTCGCCTCCCGGCTATTTCACCGACTAAGTTTCAGCTTGAGGACGTGTTGAGGTTTTTCTGGCCGGCCCCCCTCCTCACTGAAATTCGACCGAGCACTAGCCAGGAAGGGCAGTGTGGGAAGGGCACCTATTCCCTCGGACCGGAAAGATCCTTTTGGGCTAGATGTTATAGCGCGGGAGAAGTAATCGAAAGGTTCCGAGTTCGAACCTATCCCCCACCATCGGGGAATCTGCGGCCCCCACAGGTAAATTGGTCTCGTTAGGTTAATTGGTCGAGTTTCGAACTTTTGGGTCACCGGGAAAGGCTTCCAGGGGATTCTAAGAGACTCTACACCTTCTCCCCATGTTGTTTCCCATTTGAAACGAAAATCCAACTTCGTTATGTTCGGTCCAATGGTCGATACTATAAGTATGTGTGTGTGGAGGGAGGGTCGAGAGGAGAGGGGGCTCAGATCTCCCGATGGTGCAGGTTAAGTTCGAACTCGGAACCTTTAGATTATTGATTCCGTGCTATGCCATTAGACCCAAAAGAATTCTTCAAGACTAAGGGAATAATCTGGGATGTCTTTCGTAGCAGTGAGTGACGCAATGCCGCAGATCCGTCACATATGCAAAGATTCAACACTTTAAGCCACTGTGGATACTTGACGGTCTGAAAATGATTTCGAGAAAAATAAAACCTCCTAATTTCCGCCTAGGGAGGGAGAGGGATCAAAATCCGGCTACGTTAGGTTCTGCCCGATAGTCAAAACAATAAAGAGTGAAAAGTTCCCGACCGTTATGTCAGCAAGATGACTTCTGGAGGGGCTGATAAGACTTAAAAAAACATTTTTGGCATCCCTGGGGATAGTCTGGAAGGACATAAACACATTAGACAAATATCATATAAGATAAATGTTCAGTCGTCAAGTATCACCGATATTTTGCGAACCTCCACAAGTGTTATCAAAAGCTATGAAGACTTTTATCCTTCTTATTGTGAGAAATATGACAGGTCTTTTCCTTTTCTTTCAGATACCGCATCGAAACTATAGTCTAATAGGTTAAAACGGAATTCAATTTATCATTGAGATTAATAGTTGAATCGTTAATCCTAATACGAGTTGAATTTAATTTGAAAACTTTACGTTATGTGTTGTGAGCCAACACGAATGAAACTCGTCACAAACATTTTGGTGTTCAAATGAAATTTTAAATACACATTAGACTTGGAAGAGGGAAAAAAAAAGTTTGCGTATTCATTTATCATTCATTCGTTCGATGTTGCTTTAAAAGGCTTTGTTGGTTATAAAACAAGTCATTAAGCGTTATGTTGAAAGGCGGAAAATTAAAAATTCTGTGTAATTAGAGCATGAAATATTTGTTTCGGAATTTAAGCTGTTAGTCTGAGCAGTGCTGGTGTAGAAAAGGAATCCATTGCTTAAGTTTCAGAAGATGCTAATAGGATTATTCCCGCGTTCTTGGATTTGTTACTAACAAAGGACTACTCGTAAGTATCCTTCACGAACCCCATAGATGTTCAAATACCAAAGAAGAAAATACCGAAGATATGATATTTGAATTTAAAAAATATATTTACTTTGCATTCGAAAATATAAGAATAGAATTAGAATGTGAAAACTTTAATTTATATGTCAGTCGGCACAGATAAAACTCGTCACAAATATTTTAATGTTCAAATAAAACAATGAAAGGCACCTTTTTCTTTAGAGATCTTCTTCTTCGACCCAAACCGCTCGACCAACCAGAAGGTTATCAAGATATCTATTTAAAAGTCCGGGAAGTGCCACCCAATTTAGACCGGAACCCAGTTGGAACCTGCATCCACAGGGACCGTACCTTCCTTCTCCTACCACCAACCTCTCGGAAGGACTTACGAACGCACATATTTAACATGCTCGTATTCCGTGTGAACGCGGGGCCTGTTTGGACAGAGCCTGGAATCGAACTTAAGTCGTCCGAGTGCAATCCCCGTGGGCTAACCACTGGGCTATCTTACACGTTCCTTTAGAGCTGTCCACCCTTAGACCTTCTGTTATAAATATTTTAAATTCATTAAATTGCAACAAAAGTATGCATTTAGTCAACTGCTTTTTATAATAGTGTAGCAAGAAGCACTGGGTTCAACCGGGCGGATATCTGTGGGCGTATAGTTTCCAGTTTTTTTTTAATCTGTTTGTTTTCAGTAATTTTGGTGTCTCTTGTTAGCCTTGATTAGCGAAGTCAGTGGGCGAATCAATCATGCACTGTTCAAAGAACTGCATAAACAAAGCTTGACAAAACGAGCCCAAGAACACCCAGAGCGATTGCAAATCAAGTGCATCTTCAAAAAGAGACCGGCGTTATTGATTTACCAAACTGTATGCAATTTGCTTGATTTATTCATTGGTTCGTTCACCGCAAAAATCAGCAGACTTCTAACCGCTAATATTTATACCAAATTTCTTTTGATTCCATCGAAAAATATTTGTCTGAAAGATATTGTACCGTCAGACAGACGCACCGGTACATCATTGCAGAAATGTTCATTCGCATTCAGGGATGCTTAAAACAATGCGCAGATCCAACAACATTCGAAGAGTTTGATTTTTAACCCTATCGCAAATACTTTTCTTTTACATTACTATGTATGGTAGAGAAAATAAAAAGCATTTTGATTTGTGTGTAACGTTAGGGAAATTTACGTTGAAATCATGTTTGACCAACAGTCAACGCACGACTTACGATATAACTGAAAATAAAACTGGGGCGAGATTTTAGTAGTTTTAATTAAACTCTAAAGTTTCTGAAAATGTATGACATTCTGTCTTATTCCAAATGGATGAGCTCTTTACTTTAGATTTTCCTCATCTTGACATGTTCTATTACATTTACTCTTTTTAACTTAATCTGGATATTAAGCATGGTTTTAATTTTATCACATCTTCTTCATCATTTGTAATTTTATCCATTTCATTACACAGCATGTCCTCCAGTGGCGTATCTACAGAAAATTGCGCCCATGGCAAACATTGAAATTGCGCTCATGGCAAACATTGATATTGCATCCTTGTCAAAACATATAGCACCATTTGTTTACATAACCTTGCCATAATATCAGGTTAGAAATACAATTCAATATCGCAGCTTGTTAATAATCTATTAAGCACATAGTATTACATAAAATTATATTTGAACCTTTCTTGTCTTCATTGATGCAAATTGATCGATGATATATTCAAAATAAGATTTTTCAGTTTCTTCGTTTTTTACACTCAACAAAGCGAGATCACCATAGTCTGTCTACCTTGACCCAGAAAGGCCCTTAAATATGAAAGTATTAGCTTTAATTTGCTAAACGATTATTAAATTAATTATTTATGACTGAACAGTAATAGAAACTGCTCAATTGTGCCCCTCCTTCAAGTGGCAGAGTGGCGCCCATGGCATGCGCCATGCCTGCCACCCACCTTAATACGCCACTGATGTCCTCAACTTGGATTTTGCGCCATTAAATCTCAATAAAGCAACCATTCTTTCCTGAGACGCATGCGCAGTGTAGAGGCCCTTAACGACAAAGCTTCTAAAGACTTAAAAGAAGTAAACCTTCCAAATCAATCGCAATTTTTGCAAACCTACGCAATGTTGGAAAGAGCTAAAGACTAACATTGTCGCCACATTCTGTAACCAAAGGAAAAGACCGATTTGAGCTGTCAAAAGTTCTAAGCACAACTCGGATACTGAAGTTCATAACTTCGTTCCCATGTTAAGACGATTAACTAACTGTACGGAAACTTTTCCACTTATCGCATTCTGGCTGTGTTAAGTTCCGTCTATTAAGACATTACTTTGGTAACAGAGGTAATTGGTTATTTTGCGGAAGTCAAGAGTGGTCTACAACCACGCCTGAATCAATCAATTACGATATTTTTAAGCTTCGGGTACTAACAGTCGTAATCAAACCGATCGTTCGAAAATTCTGAACATACGACTGCTGACGTAATGGTAGAATTACAATGACTCTGGAATTTGGTCACTTGTGCAACATCGCCATGTTTATTTATATGTGGAAGATAGTTCTTGTGATCAAACCAGGTATGTTTTGTCTTTATGAGCATGTTGCTTTCGAATAGTTTTGCAAATATATATATCCCAATAATATATATTCCCATAAGATGTATGCTTGTTATGTGAAATGAAATTCAGCATGTAATGAATATGAATAAAGGTGCATATGTTTTGCTTAAGCTGTAAACGCTCGCTAGTGTATATTAATGCTAATCACAGATCGGGGTTGTATTAAACTCTATATAAACGTTGATTAATATTGTGATTATATATATGTGTATGTGTGTCTGTTCCGTATAAAATCTACAGTTTTTGATTTTTTCAAATTGGGCATGGAAATTCACTACCACATCGCGGCCAACCCCGTTCTAGTTTCAATTACCAGGGATTGTTGATAATTGTTGAGAAACGTAAAATTAAATTTTTCATAAAAATATCGCTATGCAGAAGTTTATTTTCCAACAATTTATTTGAAGAAAATTATATCGTATCACTCAGCAATAGAATTTAATCAAATGTTCTTTAATGGCTTTGACTTTTATTTAATTTATACGATTTTAAAATAAAGAAATGGATAGAAAAATAAAATTTTATAAATAAACGGTATTATATTTTTGATTGAGTTGCATCAGTTACGGCCTTGGAATATAAAATTACGGAAAACATTGATATTTTCAATTTCTTAAGTCATCTGTTTTATTTTAGAAAATAATTTTCAAATTCACACATTTTCTATTGTGCTTCACCGAATATTGAAACAGGGTAAAATGGTACGGGTATATTTTTGCTACTATTTTAGCGTTTCTATTTTAGCTCATGTCGACCCGCTTGCCTATTTTTTATAAATGTGTTTAGAAATGGGACCAGGATGTTTTGTTCTTCAGATCTGTTTGTTAAGATCATTTTGTACAGCGGCAGTAGTGCTTATACTTCTTTTTTTTTGAGGGGGGGGGACTAAATTACATATTTTAATGGAATATTTTGAAGATAAATATGATTTTGAATGCTACTGCAATATGCACGTATTTTAAATCACGAGTAACATCGGGTATATATGTTAGTCTAATATATAAAAAGAAAATTTGTATGTATGTATTTATCCGAGTCTGTAAATTTTAAGCAACCAGAAGATCTGGAATGCTAAAAATTGCTACACATATAGTTCAGATTTTGAAACTGCCCAAAAGAGTCGAACAACCGGACATTTCTTCATAGGGAGGATTTTAGGGGGTCGTTTCCAATATAAGCAGATTATAATGCTGGAAATTGCTGCAAATATAGTTTTTATAGGTACTGCAAATATAACTTTATAGGTGCTAATTAATTTTACAGGTACTGAAACTGCCTATAAAATTTGATAATCTTTCAATTTACTTACAGTATGACGTTACAGACTCGTCGGACTTCATAACCAATCCCCCCCCCCCCTCACCTTTCACACGCACACCAGTTTCTGGCTTTTCAATAATTTGATCATTAATTTCACAGCTTCTAATTATATTAAAGCTTAGCTTTTGAAACTATATTTAACTGTACTTTACTGTACTGTACGTAAGTTATCTTCAGTTAATGAAGGCGGCGTAACTGGATTGCACTCGCTCTGAGTGCTTATTTAGAACGCATTTGCGACCGCATATTGGTGTTTCATGGTTTGTTCTAAGCGGGCGTACCGTTTAAAGTCTTAACCAAAGGTTTGTATCTTAAATATCGTGTAACATCGGGTATTTGCTGATAGTGCAGTTATATATTATAAGCTATAAAAATGGTGAGCCCAGTAGTTAGCGCTTAGGAATTGCGCTCAGACGACCCAACTTCGATTCCCAGTTCTGCTTAAACTTGCCCCCGTGTTCACGCGAATTACGGACACGTTAAATATGTGTGTCCCCAAGTTAATCAGAAAGGTAGGTTGTAGGGGAATGGGGGATACTACCCTTGTGAATGCCTCCCCCACTTGGTCTCGGTCTGAATTGGGTGGCACTTCCCAGTCGTACAAACAGATACTTTACACCTTAGGGTAGGTTGGACGGCCAGAGTCGAAGAAGTGATAAAAATTGGGTGGTACGGCGAAAAATTGTGTGGTACTCGAACTACCCGAGTTCGATTCCCGCCTCTACCCAGACTATTCCCGTGTTCACGCAGAGTACAGCCACATTAAATATGTGGGTTCGTAAGTCCTTCCAAGAGGTTGGTAGTGGAGGATGGAAGGTACGGTCCCTGTAGATGCCCCTCCTACTAGATTTCGGTCTAAATTGGGAGACACTTCCCAGACGTTCAAATGGATACTTTACACCTTAGGGTAGGTTGGACGGCCTGGGTCGAAGAAGTGATAAAAATTGGGTGGTACTCGAACTACCTGAGTTCGATTCCAGCCTCTACCCAAACTGTTCCCGTGTTCACGCAGAGTACTGGCACATTGAATATGTAGGTTCTTAAGTCCTTCCAAGAGGTTGGTAGTGGAGGAAGGAGGGTACGGTCCCTGTGGATGCAGTTCCTACTGGATTTCGGTCTAAATTGGGTGGCACTTATCGGCCGTCCAAACACCGTCGGGTAGGTCAGATGGCCTGGGTTGAACAAACTGCTCATTAGATAATCCAGCTTCTTTGATTTTTATGACGTCCTTAAACAGTTTTGAGCAATAGTTTTGTCAAGAACAAAAGATTGAAAATGTGTAACGCTTACATCTCGAAAACTAAAAATGATAAATATAAGCAATAAGCTAGTAACTTGCAGCCATTTGAAAGTCCTTTAAGGATATATAAATCGATTTTGGATCAATTTTTGAAATATAGTGGTTGTAATTTGGATATTTTAATTTGTTGAATTATTTTAAAGAAGTGGTTATAATTTCAATATTTTGAATTACTTTGAAAAGGTGGTTTTAATTTTATAAGATGTTATTCACTCAAAGCTATTTCGGCTCCATCGGCCTGGAGTCACTGCTGATTTTTTGTCGATATATAGAAAAATCAAATCTTTCAAAAGATACCCAATGTGTTTAAAACATGCCAAATGAAACATGATTTTATAAATATAGTATTTGCCTTTGCAGGTGTAACTATTCTGTGATGAAGATGGAATTTTATTTCCTTTCCCAAAGCTGTTGATACCAGTTGATGTTTATTTATGCTGCACAGTGTTGAAGGAAGTTTACTCACAGGTAAAGAAATTTTGAATTTTGTAAGATATTTGTTTTTCTGTATATCTGTTATACAGCTAACATTCTTCACACTGCTTATTTCAATATATAGTATTGGTTCATATAAATCTTATCTTTTCTAGATGAATATATTATATTTAACCCTGAAATAAAAAATTTTATTTAAAGTGGGAAGTAGTAGGTAACACTAAACGTACCTTGACCGGTCAAATGGCCAGATGTAAACTTTTGATTAGAAAATTCGCATATAATGCTACCGCTTTTTCTCACTAGACTTCATGACTTTTTCTATTAAATGTATATAATCAATTTTTCAACATTTATTTTTACTTTCCTTATATACATAATGTATAAGGAAAGTATTGTGACGGGGTCGAAAATTCGAATTCGAGTATTGTGACGGGAGAGCACGTTTCAAACATCCCTGATCACGAATAGAATATTTTTGAGGTGATGTTTGCGTGTGTGTGTGTCAGTGAGTCTGTGGAGACGATATCTCACGAACGAATGGAGCGATTAGAATGAAATTTGGTACAAAAATCACGATCCGTGAATACTGGAAGCCTATTGTTTTTAAACGTAATCAAATGTTCAGAACCCCCTAAATTTTCGAGTGAAATTTTGAAAAAATCACCAAGAAATTAAAACCTTTAATAAAGTTACGCAAATAGACATTTCTTATGTAATTTTTCCTTAGAAAAAGATTGACATAAACTTTAGAACGATAGCATGAACCGATATGATATTTCACATTTTTCAAATAAATGATAATCACATGATATTTCACATTTTTCAAATAAATGATAATCACATGATATTTCACATTTTTCAAATAAATTTCTCAAAAATCCTATAAAAAATATATTAACTGTTGAGAAATATGTTTACTTTTCTCATGTAATATCATGCGATAAATTGGGTGACATCATTCTCGTGGATCTAGCTCGTTCCATTCATGAGAAAAGATACTTTGAGTAATACTTTTGTATTTGAAAGCCAATAGTCATTTATCTGCTATAAGAATAACATATTTCTCCCTCCATAACGCTAGGCGAGATTTTGGCGACGAATTTGGCGGAATGTCGCCAACTTGGCAACTTTTTAAATGTTGCCAAATTAACGAAAATCTCGCCAAATGGATAAAAATGACGCCAAATCAATGAAAATGACGACTAATTGTCGAAAATTCAATATCTTGGAAAGAATATAAGTACGTACTATAAGAGAAAGCTATTTTTTTTACTGTAAAAGTAGTAAATTCGTTGCATTATATAAGGAAAGTCATGTGTTGCCCACATCAGATTTTTCTTCATTTGTTTATATGATAAAGGTACATAGTCTACTGTTACCTATCATGGCCGGTCATTTGACCGGGAGAAAAATTTATTGCCTTATAATGTTATCGGGTCAGAAAATGTGATGCACATGCACATTCCACATATTTTCGTTTTCTGCACATTTCTACAAGGACTGTTGCGTAGTAAGTTCAATGTAAAACAATTGTGTATTAAAATTTCAATAAAGTGCGTAAAATTTCAAGTTGCAAAAAAAGGTGACAAAAGTTAAAAAAGTTTTACTAGTTTGTTTATATTTTGTTTTCACAGCGTTACTCCATTCCTAATCATCACCCTGAAAAAATGTCGAAACATTCAAGACACACTAAGTTCTTAGAAGAAATAAATTACATAGACAAAGCGTTTTCGGACATGATGAAGGTGAACTTTCTGAAAGTGAAGATTAATATTTGAAAAGGATAATGATATATACGGCACTGAGTCTGAGCCTACAGATGCTCACGATGAAGAGGAGAATATTGTAAATGTAATACGCCGAGGACGAAAAAGAATGAGATTGCTCTCAAGTTCTGAAGATGAGAATGAAAAAATGAGCAGTATATTTCGATTGGTCGCACTGTTTGGGAAGAAATGGGAATAGGTGCCACATCTAGGAGAGCAGCACTTGATAACATTTTGAGGGAAGAATCCGGTCCAACGGGATATGCAGAACGTAATATTACAAAGGGTAAAGTGAAGACTGCATTTTCGTGGATAATTGACCACCGTATTATGAAACATGTAAGAACATGTACAATGGAAGAAGCAAATCGAGTTTTAGGAGCTGAATGGAGTCTATTACTTTAAAATTACTTTGTTTAATATTTCCTTACTAAAATGAATATTACCTGCATTCAATCTGAAAAAATACAGGTTTTATCTAAAAACCGGTCGTTTGACCTGTTACGGTACTAATAGGTATAGAGTGTCGGTACTTTTGGTGTTAAGAGATAAAATCGTTATTGTTTGATGCATTAGAAAGGGTCTTTCAGACAGGCAACTTTTGAAATTATGTACTAATGCTCACATGCATATAAGTACTATCCTTTTAGAGCTATTTTATGTATTAATGAAAGATAAAATATATGTAATATCGGGCCGCTACTACTTACTCATATGTAACTAAACGTCAAAAGACATTTTTTTGATTGAGAGCAGTGTAGAAAATTAATTTCGCCTTTGTATGAAATTATCAGTTCGGTACTATTCAATGATTTCAGATAAATTCTCCTCTGTTTGTTGGTTATTTTTCATAATTCACTGTTGAGCAAATTCAATGTTCTAGAAATGGCGGGCAATGAAAAATGTCATCAATGATTATTAAAAGTTTAATTCAATAAATAATATGCTTACCCATGGTTTTTTAAATTTTCATTTTAATTAATACTTATATATATATTTAGGGAATAAAAATACCTATATATATATATATATATATATATATTATCATATTTATAAATTATCATTTAAAATATATGTAAAATGTTCTCATGTTTAATATTTTAATTATAATGTTTCAAATTTATTTATTAGATAAAAAGCAAAATTCAAAACAACGATTATAAGTGAAATTTCTCCTGAATGACGTAATGAAATTTTTTTCAAGCAATAAAGTTGAATCTAGAGAATATTTTGATGTAAGTTTTATACCCCAGTATCCTGTAGCGGAAGATCTAGAATTAATAAATATTTTTCTCTCAAGCAAGTCCGCGGTTAATTAAAAAACTACTCGAAACGAGTTAAAACCTTCTGACTCAAGATAAATTTACCACAAATTTGTGAAGAATTATATAGAGCATATTTATTGCTAAATATTGTTTTTTTTTTAGATTTTGTTACTTCTATTTCTAAAAGTTGAAAACTTCTCGAGCAAATGGTACGGCGAATCTCAAAATGAAAAACTAGATATGAAAGTTTATTTTCAAATATTAGAAAAGTTAATTGAAAAACGACTTAACTGCGGTAAGTAGCAAAAATTAGATCTGCGTGACCGATAGCCATGAAATTTGGTATAGAGGTATCTCCTCTCTCGAAAGGAAACAACTGTTCGAGATTTTTTAAAAATTCGAGTTAGTTTAAAAGTTATGCATTTAATAGTCGAAGCTCCTTCCAATTTCAATACAGCGGCCAATTTTGATATGTAGCATGCGTTTTGATATCTAAAACTAAAAAGTTCAAAAGTACCTTGCCTTCCGGGTCGGATTAACTTTATTACCGAAGGTGCGGTTCGTGTTTCCTTCACTTTTCAATCTGCGGATCGGATTGCGGGTCTATCATTAAATTCTTTATTTAACCTTATTACACCTTTTTTTTTTATGGGGGGTAACTGTATAAATTCATAAACGAGGGTCATAAACTGTAAACATTAGAAAATTATACATATGCGCTACAGATTTAAAATCCATTGAATGTAGTTTTAAAATACGATTCCATTGCGGGTCGGGAGTTCGGGTATTCGCAGCGGGTTTGCGTCGGATTGCAGGTCGGCAGTTTTCTCTGTTACGGGTTCGGGTCGGATTGCGATTCGACAGTTTTATCTGTTGCGGGTTCAAGTCGGATTCCGGTTTGACAGTTTTATCTCTTGCTGATTCCGGTCGGATTGCGGGTCGACTGTATTCTCTGTTACGGGTTGGGGTCAAATTGCAGTTCAACAGTTTCTTCTGTTGCGGGTTCGGGTCGGATTGCGGTTCCACAGTTTTCTCCTTTTGGCATTTAGAGAGAAGGAGATAAAACTTCTATGGATGAAACGCTTTAAAATGCCACAATGCTTTGATAATTATATCGCTAGTTTGTTGTGTCGCTAGTTTTAGTAACGTAATCAGTATTGTTAGTTGACATAACAGAAAGACGTAGTATTTAGTATATGTATTTTTGATTATTTTGAAATTACGGTTCCCTAATTATGAGTACAATTAGCAGTATTTTTTCACAGTTGTAAGACAAATTACAGAATATATGGAGATCAAAAATAAATTGAAGGGTAAAATAATTTTGAATACGTAGGAATATTCTTTGTTTCTGTTCTAATTTGCATTGCGTTAATAATTTATTTTCACAAAAATAACAGTTTAAATAAATATTTTATGCCTTTCGCCTTAGAAATACATACAATGCAGAACTACTTATATTATTACAGCGCCACCTGAATTATTATCTCAAACGATATTGGTTTTTTTCTTAAGATGAAGTATTAACTTCTTACATTTACCTCCATGGTTGAACCTATCTCGAGTAAATGCTACGTCAGTTCTCTAAATGAGATGTTATAAAAGTTGGTTAACTTAAAAATGACTCAACCGATTTACCACAGATTTGCTAGAGTCGATTTGGAACAAGTTAACAAGTTAAACACTTTCCAAATAAATACTACTTCAATTCTCTAAGTAAAAATATAGATATTTCACAAATAAATTTTCGCAAGTTTCCATTTTCAAACACGGCTTCTTAAATTCATAACTTCCCATAAAATATAAAGTTAAGAAACCGTTCATTGTGCTTGGAATAGCCAAAGATAAATCACTACAAAGCACCAATAACTATAACAAGTAAATTTACAGTTTGTCATGTGACAGATTTAACAGCTCTCACCTAGTAGTTGAAAATAATGTAAATTAATCATAATTCAAATATGTATTACACAGTTAAAAAATATATATTAAATAATTACATGCCTAACTATTACTAAAACGCAAAACACTTTAAAAGGTTCCATTTCGAGAGAGAAAAATTTATTTATTTAAATTTTTTTGGGAATCGTTTTTCAATTTTCCGCCCTTGTTCCTAATGTTTGTCTTTTATTCGGTATGAATATGCTATGTGAAATAAATAAAAGCATTATATATATATATATATATAAACACGTAAAACATGAAAATATAAAATATTGGAACTTTTGACAATTTGTTATAATTATAAATTTAAACATTTTATTTACAAAATAAAGATATATTTATTTTTTGTAAAAAATAATTTTTTTATCTTGTCTTTAGGATATTTTGTTATACTAATGCGAAAAAAAAGGCTTTATTTTAGAAACCCTTTTGTTTATGGTTTAACTTATCTATCAAACGCCGTAAATTTAAAATTTATAATTTTTTTTTGTTCAAATCCCGAAGACAAATGAAAATAAACATTATAAACAGATTATGTCTCAAATTACATAAAGTTAAATTTCTCTATATCTATTTAAATACTGAATATTTCAAGATTTCAATTTCTGTTTTAATGTTCTGTTTTACACAATAAATATTAGGAAACTATGATTTAATATTTGACTTTTTAAAAAGTTTTGATTAAAGAATATACGTAATATTTATGTTATCCGATTTTACATTATTTAAACTTTTCTTTTAGCTTAATAAAAATTATTTTACTTTTTGAAACTTTTCTACCATGAACCCCTTTAAAATACTTGCAATTTCTGAGTGGTACAGTCGTCTGCTAGGGAAAAGTTTCATTGTTATTAAAAAGTTTTCAGTTCTAATTTGAAAGTTTGAAATTGCTTACCTGAAACCGCATGCCAATGATCTAATTTCTTGATCACGTGACCTTCCTCTATCACTGCTACAACTCTAAATGATAGAAACACAAGCGAGGAGTTTCAGAAAATTCAGTTGCGCGCGCGACTTTTGGAAAGAGAAAACAGAAATCGAAATCCCCACCCCTCTGTATCTTTGTGGAGAAATGAGATTCTCTATTACTAGAGCGCCATCTACTAACATTAGGAGGAACTCCCGTGGTTCTGTGACAGGGAAACTTTCGTTTCTGACTTGTCATGTCTGGACATCGAGATCTAAGATTTTGTAATTTAGCTGTTACGTAAATTTAATAAAACAAAATAATATAAAATTATTGGTAAAAGTTTTTATCAAAGTTTTATTGTTCCTGAAGAAATAAAAGAAATTAAAGTAGCAATTAAATTCGCACATATCTACACGTTCGAATTGTTAATTTTTTTGAGTTATTTCTTCATGAAAATGAATTTTTAAAATTCAATTTAATCGAAGTTTAAATGATTAATTATATTCATTTTAATACTGTTTTAAATACTGTTATAGATGCATTCTTTGAACTCTGTAGATAAGGTGTTCACCTGTATGTCTGTGTGTGGGGGGGGGGGGTGGAGGGGGTACAGACGATTATTTAAAGAAGGATGACTATATTACTATGACGTTTTAGGCATAGATGCATTAAATAAGAAATACTAGAACTAGCTAGCATCATTTGTAATCTCATGAATTAGAACACAAATTATTTAAAACTCCAAATTTTTATGCTTTATTAGTTTTTGCTATATGCATTATTAAACTTTGTTTTATTTACAAGAATCATCTTAATACATCCAATTTATTAGCTTGGCTATCTTTGACCTCTTGATCTTTCCCCAATTACCAAAAATCGGGCTTTGAATGGATTTGCCCATATGAAGTATGTGAGCTGTAAAGAATTTCAAATTAAAACTTTATTTAACAAATAATTATGAAATTAGAAGTAGGAAACATTAATTTTAATATTTGAGAATCCTAATACAAAAGAGCAGATATTTTTTTTTATAGAATTTGGATAATAAATTAAACAAATAATAATACAGGAAAACAGTGAAATCAAAGTAATACATTTTAATCTCAAAAAACATATTTAATATACAGGAGTACGTTTAAAACAATGCATGCGCTTTAGTTAGCTGTTTAATATTTGTTTACTTTTTATTTGTAGGAAGCGTAGCAAGCATGCGCAGTTAAAAAATGGACATTTCGTGCTGTCACAGTTTGTTTTAAAAATTGAAATTATGATTGTGCAAATCTGCGTGCAATTTTACTTATGTATGGAAAATTTCATATTCCTACTTATTGTAGTTTTCGAGTAAAAGGGAAAACAAAAGTCTGTTAAATGTTGATTTGATTCGATAGGAAGGAAGAATGGACTTAGCTTAGCTCTTAAAAAACATTTTAAAAATACTAAAACATTTTTAGAACATCAACTTGGGAAATAATCATGTATAAAAATAATCATTTTATTTTACTCCTATAATGATTGCGATACAAATTGACGTCCAAATATGTGAATGTATGAGAAATTCGAGGAAACTAAAATCGAGGAAACAAAACTTGAAGACAATTGAGGAAACAAAACTTGCTAAATTGAAGCCAAATTTGTCGCCAAGCGCAACAGATACATCTGTACATATTACGAACATTTAAAAAAACAAATCGCAAATGAAAGTACTTCATTTTTTTTTTTTATATTTACTGTGAAATGATGAATTTTAAAATATACGATTCTATGAGAAAAGTGTGGTAATTTGCTTCAAATATTGATGTCTTTATTACATAACGATCACCCTTCTACAAAATAATCCATACAGTTTCTGTCGACTATCGCAAGCATGCCACGTTAATGAAAAGCCGATGGCTTTTAGCTTATGATTTATAATGTGTCCTGTCTTCCTTTGTGTATTCTCGGAGCCAAAGACTTCCACCAATCCTTTATAGCTGATTTTAAGTGTCCTATGCATTCTCGGATTATATTTTCTGTATGGTCGGCATTCATTATTATATCGTTTACGGGTAAGAATATCACTACCGTCTCTTTTTAAGTTAATGACACGGTGCATTTAGGTTAACTTTGATATGCATGTTTCTAAGAACGGAATAATTTTGATATACATGTGTATTTTGATATACATACTTTTCTAGTGTTCTAAAGTTTAAATCAATCATTTTCTAAGGAAACATTACATAACAAATGTCTGCTGACGCTAAAACGCGTTTTCTGCTACGTTTAAAAACAATAGGCTTCCAGTATTCACTGATTGTAATATTTGTACCAAATTACATTCGAATCGCTCTATTCGTTCCTGAGATATCGTCTCCACATACTTTCACACACACACACACACACACACACACTCTCTCTATCTCTCTCTCTCTCTCTCTCACACACACACACACACAGACATCACCTCAAAGATGTTTGATTCATGTTCAGGGATGCTTGAAACGTGCTCTCCCGTCGAAAACTTGAATTTGAAGTATCGAATTCAGATACTCGAATACTTTAAGAATTCGAATTTTCCACCCCACCACAATTCTTTCCTTATACATCATACTATGTATATAAGGAAAGTAATACTTAAAGTTACCTGGGATGATACTGAAATAAAATTAATACAGTAAAATGCGAAATATTTTAACAGGAAACCAGCTCGCGACAAGCCTAATGAACCAGTGAAAGATGTATGTAAATGCGTTAATTACCACTAAACAAAGCGCTAATTAACACTAAACAAAGAAAAAAAATTAATTCTCTTCGTTCCGCGGATAGTTGTAGGAGAAAACTTAAATCAGAAGCATTTCCTTGGCCGTGTCCGATTTATTGGAAACAGTTTTATCGAGATATAATTTATTTATTTATATTTTAGCATTTTCACTTATTTACGCGATACAAAATCAGAAATAGTTTCACCCATAAACCATCTTCTTATTAATCAAAACAAACCAGTGGAAAAATATGTAAACATGTTGAGCCGTTCTCGGGTTGTAAGTGGTTATGACAGGCGTAGATCGGTTTTTAATTCCTAGTCCCCTTGCCTGCAGATATAACTTGACTACTAAATATATCGACATTTGGAGAGTTTTTGAGCTAATGTGAATACGATTGCTCAAGCAGATGAACACACAAAAAGACACACGGACAGACACATACACGAACGCATAGAAAGAACCAGGGATAAACAGAAAGACACGCGAAAGAGAAAGATACATGGATAAACACAAAAATACTCACTGACAAATTGAAAGACACGCAGACAAACAGACACACGGACAAACAAATACACACAGGAACACAGTGTTTTTTTTTCAGGATCTTTTGGCCTCGGGACGAATAAAATTTCAGGGGGGGGGGGGCTAACAGCATTTTTTCCCCAGTGACGTAAGATTTACGTCACACTGTGACTTTGGGACGTCACAGGACGTTACAGTACGTCTCGGCAATGTCATATTGAGGTCACAGCGAAGTCATTTTGGTCATTTTCATGGTCGTTTGTGACGTCTCATATTAACTTGTTTGTGACGTCACATTGAAATTACCATTGTAATGTCGTCACATTTTTACGTGTTAATTAAATTGTGGAAACGTCACAGAATATAGTCACAATGAAGTTACTAATACGTAAAGTCGCATAAAAGTCACAAATATGATGTCACATTGTGACCCATGTGTCACGTGACTACAACGTCACTGTCACACATGTGACGATCTTTGCTGTGAGGGGGGTTTCTATTTGTCCTCTATAAATATATTTAAATGCTGTATAAATAGAATCGATATTAGCATATCGATCTATATCTCTGGGGAGAGTGGCGAATACTCGTTACCGGGGGGACTTCGCTTTCCCGGAGATATGTATGAAAGAAACACTGCGAACACACACAAAGACATTTACGGGCATGCACATAAGACGTCATGCTAAAATAGTTTATTCATATTACAGAGGGCGAAAATGTATAACCTCGGATTTCAATACTTTTTCTATATACATTATCGCATATGTTGTAAGAAAGGTAATATTATTGATTTTGTTAAATGATGATTCATAACTAATCTTACTAGTTTGACCATTACAGTTTCTTCAGACTATCATAAGCATCCTATGTTAATGAATTGCCGATGGCTTCACTCTTTCAGCGAGTGATTTATGACCGACAATGTGTCACATCTTTTTTTATATTTCTTCTGAACCAGGGACCTCTATCAATCCTTTATAGTTGGTTTAAGTGTCGTGTGCCATTTCGAATTACATTTATTGTGCGTTCACCATTCATTGATGTCTGTGTTCCCCTTTCAGAGTCTTAAGTGCTTTACTGCAGTTAATGACACTGTGCTTTTAGATTGATTTTAAGATGTATGCTTCTATTAAAAGGTTTGTTAAATTTCGTTAGTTCGTTAAATACACGATGGGGGCAGCACATGACTTTTCGTATCTGTTATCCATTTTTTTTCCATATATTCCGAAATGCATTCATTTCAATTTTGTTTTCTAAAGTATAATATGACAATTAGAGATTAATTTGAAATTATGTCCAATTTTCAGTTTTAAAACATTATATTTTATATTTGGCGATTTGGCGCGTTTTTTAACAGTCGTCAGCTCGTCAAAATAAAAATATTACAGTTAAGCTTTAAGCATTTTAGTACAGCTAGTCATTTATATTAGATTTTGATGATTTTTGAGGGTCCTTAAAAGTAAAAGGGTCCGGATCTGTTTTTTCAAGTCTTACCATAATCTAATCGACATCAAAATAACTTAACTACCAATTTTATTAAATTCCGTCCGATAGTTTTTGAGCTAGAGTCGATAGATACATTGAAGAAGTATGCACAGGGGTGGGACAGCCCAGTGGTTAGTGCAAGGGGATGGCATATGTACGACCCGAGTTCGATTCCCGGGCTCTGCCCAAACTGTCTATTTGAATATGTAGTTTCATAAGTCCGAGAGGTTGCTGGTAGGGGAAGTAAGGTACGGTCCCTGTAGATGCCTTTCCCACTGTGTTCCAGTCTAAATTATGTGGCGTTTTCCGACAGTCCAAACAGATACCTTAAACCTTCGGGTGGGTCGGACGGTCTGGATCTCAACAACAACAACTCTTGTTTAGTTCTCGAGAAAGAAATATGCCTTGCCCAAAGAAGCATTTGAATCACTGACTTCTTGATCATGCGTTAGCAATCTATTAAATGAGCAATCTTAACTCTACGACGAAGAAAAGAGCAGATAGACACACACATAAGCGTTACTCTATATGTAGCAGAGAATTTGAGTTCCAGAGGGTACAAAACGGGTAGATCCTTCAAACACTCGAATTCAAATTTTTGCTCAAATATAAATACCCTATATATTACTATGCATTGCATAGAAAATAAAAATATGTTTTATTACTTATACTACAGACATTTTCGTATTTGGTGGTAAACGTTTTCTTTAGCAAAAAATAGCAGCCAGTAATGTTGAATACCTTCTGTAGAATTTTGCTCCAAACAAAATCACAGAATCCGCCTAAAAGAGGTGCTCCCAAATGTAAGACCGCGCTTTTATTGCTGATGAGTCCAGTATTCGGTTTCACGCTCTGTATGTACTCTCTAAAATGGAATAAGCAGTACCTGCAATGACATTACCAAAATAGTTTTAAAATATCTAAATTTGAAGAAAAAACTAAAAATCCGATCCGAAATAGTTTTCTAGGACTTCTAATGAGCTACAAATTACTTACCCCTACAATTTATCGGTAGTGCGTTAAGTTTCCGAAACATAAATATTATAAACTTTAAAATTTAAAAATTTTCAATATTTTTCAATTTGACAAGATGATTGCTCGAAACTTAGAAGAGATTTGTAACAAAACAAATCGTTGATCTTGAAACTAAATTTCTCACTGAGCATTTTTGTTGTTTACTGTTCTGAGTAGTAACTATCGTCAAATAGGTTCACTTTAATATGAAATATTATTAGATAAATATATTAATGGGACGGTGGATGTTGAAATTTTTTTTATTTATTGACTTAGAAACATGAAAATTTATATAAATATTCCTCTTAACATTACTATATAAAATACCATTAAATTTTTTTTCAATTTTGTTATAATTTTTTATTTTTTTTTAAATTAATTTTTTTTAGCGAATATTTGAAAATGCTCCTTGCGTGCCATTTGTTCACATTGTTGATTAATTTTACGTTATAATCACTCAAAAACACATTATGAATAAATTTGGGTATTCCTTTTTAAATCCCTTAGAAAGTTAAGTTTTAAAAAATATTTTTAAGCTTAATTTTCATCATTTAGTTAGGTTCTTATTCACTTTTAATTACCTTAACAAAGTCCAATTATAAAATGCATACCCAGTTTCATTAAAAAATATGAACGGTGTCTTCTTGCCAAATTGCATGCATCTCAAACAAAAATTAAGTCGCATGGAACATTTTGAAAATGTAAAATCTTTGAAAATTCCGTTTCGAAAAAAAAAATGCATTTAATCTTTTACTTACGGGTGGGACAGCGTCCATCCCAAACGAAGAACCTCCCAAAAAGACAGATATTTGACATATCCTATCCCAAACGGTTCGACCCCCCTTTGCAGGCATTAGTGTCCATGCTGCAGAGAAACATTGCACCTGTTGCAGCAGGTGCAATGTTTCTGTTGGCGATTTCCATGGACGCTAATGCCTGCAAAGGGGGTCGAACCGTTTGGGATAGGATATGCTAAATACCTGTGTTTTTGGGAGGTTCTTCGTCTGGGATGGACGCTGTTCCACCTGTAAGCAAAAGGTTAAATGTGTAAAATAATGTTATATATTTAAAGAAAAAACTTTTTTAGTCGATTTTTGCTCATTTTAACGTCCACTGTCCCCTTACACCATAGTTGCGGATTCGTTCGATTTTACATAGGATGATCAAATGGTTTTTGGTTTGGCTTAGTGGGCGATGGCAATTTTTCTAACAGCCAAATTAGATTTCCGCTAATTAAGTTAATTTTATATTTCGAATTAACTATTTATATGCTATCATCTAGAAAATGTTTAAATGTTAATGCATCATGTATAGCCAAAGCTATATATCTTATACATCATTATATGACTGTGAAAGAAGTAAAATTATTGCATAATGTACTGAAAATCATATGCTGGTTTTAAGGGAACAAACAGTAAACCTTTAACATACAAAAAACGTTCGATAAATGAAGTTTATAATTTCTTCATTGGGTACTTCAGATAAATTTGCAGACCTTTTATAACCCTATTGATCGCAGGGAGAGTTTAAAATAGTGAATAATTTAAATTCACATATTAAAAACAAGAAGGATCAATCATGCATAAAGTATTGATTATGAAACACTTTCCAACTGCAATTTTATTTAAACATCTCAAAAATGTGATACATTCAGCGGCGATATTTTTTTAATTATCACAGAACTGCAATAATTTATTTTACTTAAAAACTTAAAACTTCATCGAAAATTATGAACTTTATTGAAATGACGTCATCGAAATGTAAATCGTCTGGCTCTCTATGTAGAAGCTGTGAATATTTCATTCATGCACTTTTATTCCAGACTCGAGTTAAATAATTTTGCCTGAAAAAAATTCAGCAATTCTTATACAACTCATCTTACAATCACTTGTTTACGTTATGCATCCATTCAAGTTAGGCTTCGTGGTAGAAATAATCAAAGTTTGCTGATCATTTAAACTAAAAGTATTGTAATTGCGTTGGCGCAGAATATAGATACACAGAAAATACGCAAAAATAAAGCTGTTTTAGGACGGATGCAACACTAAATATAAATTTAAAAGAACTTTAAAAATTGAAATTTTTACTCTTTGAAAAAAAAATGGATGCCATATATTATTTTGAAGTGGGTCACGCGATCTCTTCATATTATATGGGTATAATTATTATTTTAATTTTAATTTAAAAAAATACCGAAAATATTTCGTTGACAATTTTTTTATATGTTTTATGTTATAATTTGAATATTTTCTAAAATTTTCGAAGCAATTTATGAATTTTAACTTTGCTTAAAAGATGTTTGAAAAATTAGGTCCCATAGGGTTTGAATGCATTTCATTTTTTCAACCCGGGTTCAATCCAAAACTAATTGGGTGATATTATTCATTTCCATTCCCATATGTCTCACAGACCGTCTCAAAAATTTATTAAAAATTCATTTTGATAAAGTCAGTTTTACGGCAGTTATCGTGCGGACGGACAGACAGACAGACAGAATGGATACAGTCATAGACACTTTTCAACTATGTTGTAAAGTGTTAAAAATTACTAAAATAATGCTAATTTCATTAGCACACGCAAAAGATATACAATAGGATGAAGGTTAGAGAGTAGATTAAATACTAGTGTACTATTGGATAATATTACTAGTTCTTAAGGGTGGAGATCAAATACTTTCTACACTTCGTGACAAAAGTATCTGAACGTAAATATTGGACATGGAGTATGATATACATGAGACGACCTTCATATTCAATACATTTTTTTATTACAACGATGCCTAATTTTCTGCAAATAATCTAATTATTATCAATCACCATTACCATTTCTGCAGAATATCATAAGTGTAGTATCATAATAAATAATCGATGGCTTTAATATATCTAGCTTATGTCACGTTATTTCTGGTATGCGAGTATATAATTTATGACAATGTGTCATTTCTTCCTTTATATTTCGCCGAAAGGGACCGCCAATAATGCTTTCTAGCTGGTTTAAGTGTCATGTGGTATCTCGCATTACATTTACTCCATGGTCGATATACATCGTTATATCGTTACCCTTTCAGCATGGGTGCCATATTTGGCAGTTAATGGCACTAAGCTGGCAGATTGATTTTGAAATGCCTTTATTAAAAGGTTTGTTAAATGCATTAGTCTTCCAAGTAAGATTATTAACACGTTCCTGTTGTTGTATGTATCTCGGTAGGTTCGGCCTGCTGAGAAACATTGTATTTATTTATATAATAATTGTTTAACATGTTTTTGACTTTCCAGACCTCCTAGAAGACCCTATTGGTCTAGAACAGTGTTCTTCAACCTGTGTT
Organism: Amaurobius ferox; assembly: GCA_951213105.1. Taxonomy (NCBI): domain Eukaryota; kingdom Metazoa; phylum Arthropoda; class Arachnida; order Araneae; family Amaurobiidae; genus Amaurobius; species Amaurobius ferox. The sequence goes on from OX578146.1 coordinate 118,999,239, forward strand.
CCGTGGAACCCTAGGGTTCCACTCAAACGCTTTAGGGGTTCCGCGAGACGATACTACAATTCGAATGTTCGACATATGTATGTATAATACAAATACTTTATATGGAATATTTATCTTCTTGTTTGAATTAATGCAAATTTATATCTTATATAAAGTTTTTATAACAAAGGCAGGGTCGCACCTTGTTCATAACATGTAATATGACACATCCCCCCTAAAATTAAATCTGAGTGTGCTACTGAACGAAGGGTTCCATAAAAAAATATCTCAAAAAAGGGTTCTGCGGGATGACAAAGATAGAAGAACACTGGTCTAGAAGATTAAATCCTTGCATACTTATAGTATTGACCATGTGGTAACACCAAACGAAGCTTGATTTTCGATTCCCCTGGGTCATAGAAGATAGAGGAGGTTCATAAAGTCCTTCTAGACCCTCCAGAAATCACTCTTAGATTCAGAACAGTTTTCCGTAGCCTTTTTGATGGCACGACTCCACTCAAGTATTGTTTTATATAGGAAACACCATGCAAAAAATATAATAAAGCGTTAAAAATTATAATTAAATACACATATTTGAAAGAACATTTATTTTTAGTTCGCCAACATAAGTTACATTTAGCAATTAAAAATGTTAATGTTTCATATAAATAGAAATGGTATACTATAGGATATATTGTCTGTCTTCCATAAAAAAATCTCTACGACCCCTTGAAGTACCCTTGCAGATTCAAATAGGGTCGCGACCCAAGAGTGGCGTACCACTGATTCAGAAAGCTGAAACTGTGACCAATTCTAATACTGACCACGTGACAGAACTAATTTGACCCATTTACTATTTTCTGACAATAACCGACATGTATTGATAAATAAAATGAAACTTTAAAACGTTGCAACTTAATTTTCAAACGTTGCAACTTAATTTTTCAGAGTGTTAGTTTGCTTGTCTTTGACAGCCTCATACCGTTAATGAATAAAATGCTATTTATAAAATGTCGTTAATGAATAAAAGCCATTTGTACAATTATGCATTTAAGATAGTTAATTTCCCTGTCTTTGACAAGTCTTATACCATTTAATGAATATATATATTTTATTCAGCTATACATTCAGCTACACAACCCAGTGTGGGGGGGGGGGCATCCACAGGGACCGTACCCTCCTTCCCCTACCACCAATCTCTCCGAAGGACTTACGGGCCCACATGTTTAATGTGATCGTACTCCGCATGAACACGGCGGCAGTTGTGGCAGCGTGCAAATCCAGCGCGCAAACCACTGGGCTACCACGCCCGAAAAGTGTCAACAGCACGCGGTGTTGTTCCCAGGTGGTCACCCACCCAAGTACTAACCGCGCCCGATGCTGCTTGACTTCGGTGATCTAACGAGAACCGGTGTTATTAGCACGGTAGGGCAGTTTGCCACTGTCTCCATAGATGTTGACAAAATTTTGGCATATAGTAAGTATTCTTGCTGTTATTGTAGGTATCGACTGTTCCATGCTGACGACCGATCAGAAAGTACGAAACCGTTCCATATGCTGTATTCTGCAATTGGAGCGCGATCCTATATTTTGGAGCGACACCTATAGGAGGGATCTCAGAGTATAAATTTTGCCAATGCAACCTTAGCTTGTTTAAAAGAATAATTCTGTCTGTGTGGTGAGACTGCCGTTGTTGGTTTTCATCGAAGTTCGCAAACTTTTGGCACAAAGTAAGTTTTCTTATTGGTCTTATAACTATCATTTATTTCAAGTTGACGAACACATAAAAAGCTCAAAAGAATCCATGGATACCTGTAACCACTTTTAAAAATACGGCATTATGTTGGTTTCGTGAGTATGATTGAAGTAAGCATTCACATATCTTCCTCAATCGAAGTTTTAACTTCCCACAATAAAATAATTTACTACTTCATCGTTGTTTAAGGGAACGGTGGACGTTGAATTTTTTTATGTATGGAACTTATTGGACTTATTGACTTAGAAACGTGAAAATTTGTATAAATATTCCTCTTAACATTAATATATGCAATACCATTAATTTTTTTTTCAATTTTGTTCTAATTTGTTATTTTTTTAAATTTAATTTTTTTAACGAAAATTTGAAAATGCTCCTTGCGTGCCATTTGTTCACATTTTTGAGTCATTTTACATTATGATCACTTAAAAACACATTATGAACACATTTGGGTATTTATTTTTAAATCCCTTAGAAAGTTAATTTTTTAAAAATATTTTTCGACATTAAAATATAATTTTCACCATTTAATTAGGTTCTTATTCACTTTTAATTGTTTTAATAAAGTCCAATTATAAAATGTATACCCAGTTTCATTAAAATTTATGAGAGGTGTCTTTTTGCCAAATTTCATGCATCTCGGACAAGAATTAAGACGCATGGAGCATTTTAAAAATGTAAAACCTTTGAAAATTCAGTTTTGAAAAAAATGTATTCGATCTTTTGCTTACTGGTGGGACAGCGCCCATCCCAGACGAAGAACCTCCCAAAAAGACAGCTATATGACATACCCTATCCAAAAGAGTTTTATCCCCCTTTGCAGGCATTGGCGTCCATGGAAATCGCCGACAGAAACATTGCACCTGCTCCAACAGGTGCAATGTTTAAGTAATGCAAGGAAGTATTTTGCATAACTTCATACACCCGGTCATATGACATGTTTAACATATAGTATAATAGTCCACTAAAAGAAAAACTATAAATCTATCTCCGGTCACTCACACCCAGAAGCAACTAAACACATACAAAACAACTCAACTCATGTTTTAAAAACCGATTTCTGTTAGAATAATAAACTCATTTTGTGAGACGACAGACACAACACATAATGTTTATTTTTTATAAAGTGTATAAGAAAAAAATATTTGTTTCTAAACTGTTTCCATTATTTTCATCATTCGAATACATGTCAGACATTTTGTAATACTTATGAAGACTGTATAGGATCTATGCATAATTCATATATTTTCCGATTATCATGTAAATATCTCAACCTAAGAAGTTTACTCCTTTTGGAGGACCATTTTAAGACTATTTACAGTCTTATTCATGTATAAAGTGTTTAACAAGTTTCGATACATTTTGTACCATCTTGTTTCTTTTGTTCGGTTCAAAAATAACTTCCAGAAAACTTATGAAATGATTTATAATAAAAGAATGTTTCATCTTTGTTTAATGCATTCTTATTTTAAATATTTACATTCGATTTTTCGTTAAAATATTTATTAATTCAATAAAAGTCGAATTTGAAGTTCTTAAATAATTTGAATTTCAATTATAACTTGTCGAATTGGTGCTAATCCTTTGAATGACTCTAATTGAAAAGTTGTTCGCCAAAATGAAATCAAAATTTCAATAGTTTTAAAAGAAACTATTATTATTTTTCGTACAGTATACGGTATACGTAAATGATAAATATTGTGGTGATTTATATACATTTTAATATTGGAACAGGCACCCAAGATTGCATTTATCCCGTTTAAATTTCCTTTTGAGATCAAAATGCAAATTCTGAATATTCTCATTCTTTCTAAACGGTTGCTGTTTCAGGGCATAAGGCCAAAGTCCGGTGAATTATTTTTTTTTATCTTCCACAAATATTTCCAAAAAGAAATAATTAATAGTCTTCCTCGTACCCCACTGCACTATTGAATAAATAGGTCATGAATATAAATGGGAACAAATAGCGTTTTTCCTGTGTCTCATAATAAGAATAACGGACTGTTGGGCCACAGAGGGTTTGTTTATAAACAAAACGGATAAAATTTAAATGCAGTTTCTTTTAAGGAGTTGCTCTGTAGAATATTGATTTATTTTTGCTTTTTCACACTATTGCATAGTGAATTTAATGCTTTCTCTTTCAAATTCCATATTTTTGTGTATAAGAATATGTTACAAATCATCCTGAATGCGCAAAGTGTGTAGACGCACAGTAAGCACGACACGGGCCGCTTTCAGAATCGAAACGCATGCCTTTTTTATATTTATCTAACATAGTACAAAATTGAATTCCAATCTCTTGAGTAGACTTGACGAAGAAGCGGTTACATCAATTTTGCTTAGATAGACAACTCAAAGGGCTCGTAATATAAAAGTGCTGTTGTCAGGGCCTGACTAACAGAGAGACATGGGGCATCTGCTCCGGGTCCCTACATCATATGGGCCCCAAATTAAACAATTGCATTATTGAAAAATTAACGACTGCTTTCTCAAAATAAAAATGTTTGGCATCGGAATAAGTTTGCCCAGATTCATTTGTGGATTATAGGGATTAACCGTTGGCTATGATAAGAAAATTGCCAATCATTTAAATTTCATCAAAATATGTGAGAACCATTACCTCTTTATAGAATGTAATCATGTTTTTGAAAATAATTTTGTTCATTCCATATATGTCGAAAGGTACAGGGGCCATCAGAGGCATATCTGCACCAGTTCGGCTAAGTCGTGGCCTGGCTGTTGTCATTTAAATTAGACAGGAAATATGTCATAGTGGCATTATTCCAAATCGTGAACTATCACAGAACCCTTCTTTCACATCACACGCCAAACGTCGTTTTATCGCCAGTTGTGGTACGCTATTCTGACAACTCCTGTAAGAGCGGAGGGAAAGACATTGTTTATAATAAATGATATTCTTCATGAAGACCGATGATTGTGTTCAAGATTTCAAATAATGCGTCATAGTGTCCGTTACTTCTGCTCTCTGCACCGTTCAAGAGGCCGTATCATCCGATATGAGAGAATGATAGATCTCAATGTTGTGGATAAGTAGAATTCTATTGTAAAGTGCCGCCGTTTAATACAGTGGCGTTGTTGATGCAAAACATGGTTAACGCTATCAATCCCAATGTTATTTTTATTCAAGAAAAAATGGACACGTTCAACAAGCAATTTTTTAAGAGACTCTTGTAAGTACAGTTGTGGGTCTTTAAATATCAGACACCCCTGTCTGTACCTCTGATGCTCATCACGCTCTAGCTGTCGTCCACCTTAATCTGAATCGTTAAAATATAATCATACTTCCGTTGTGAACTTCACTTTCTTAATATAATCCTCGGCACTACAGGCCATGACCTCATTTCTCGGATGCGTGCACCCAGGGGTCTATTAACGCAGGGGCATACGGGGCAGCTGCCCCAGAGCCAAGCATCAGAGGGGCCCCCAAATTAAGCAATTACAACATTGAAAAATTAAGGGCTGCTTCCTCGAATAAAAAAGTATGCCATCGGACTAGGTTTACCCATCTGGGGATATATAGGAATTTATCCACAGCTATATATAGACCCCAGACATATATAAATACTAGATATATACCAATAATTTTACATTCCATTTACATATGTAAGAACCACATTTCGTATAACTTTTTCTAGAATGAAATTATGTTTTTGAAAAATATTTTTGTTCATTTCATATGTATCGAGAGGTGGAAGGGGACTCAGGAGGAATGTCTGTCCCGAGTCTCAATAGGGGCCCTGCGTGCACAGCTCTCAATTCTGTATTTAATTCTCAGCAGATAGAAATATTTTGTTACTTGAGATACCACCTTTGGGCTTTTCTCCAGTCGGGAAGATTATTATCTTAACTAACATTCGCTATCAGATTTAAGAGGATTGTAATATTCCTCAGCTGTCTTAACAACTTTTTGGGCCGCAAACACACATAGCAGATTTCAAACAATGACATTTGTCCTACCGAACACCACAGAATTAGAAATACTGATGTAGACCGAACTATATTCTATTTGTTACTTTCCTTATATACATAGTATAAGGTATAAGGAAAGTATTGTGACGGGGGTCGAAAATTCAAATTCGAGTTTTCGACGGGAGAGCACGTTTCAAGCATCTCTGAACACGAATCGGACGTTTTTCAGATGATGATGGCTGTGTATACGTGTGTGTGTGGGGGGGGGGGAGTGGGAGAGACGATATCTCATGAACGAATAAAGCTATTCGAACAAAATTTAGTACAAAAATCACAATCAGTGAATACTGGAAGCTTGTTGTCCTTACACGCAATCGGATGTTCAGAACGCACCTAAATTTTGAAATTATATTTTGAAAAAAGTCATCAAAAAATTAAAACATTCAATAAAGTTGCGTAATTAATGATTTCTTATGTAATTTTTCATTAGAAAACGGACGATTACCACAAGATAATAAACAAAAGATGTCATTCATTTTAATCAGAGATTCTAGTTTGTTAATAAACCAAACGAATTATACCAAGTGTCTTGTTATCCTTTTCTCATTTTCTGATAATTTTTCATTGGCATTTCTACCAGAGGATCGAATTGTTTACCCATGGCTTGATTCTTCATAATTCACTAATCAGCTTCAAAACAATTTGACTAAGTGTTGACTCATTTTATCAAATGAGTTTTCAAAATTCCAACTTTTACATCACAGCGAAATAAACAATGGTACTGAAGCATTTATTATTTATTATATAAAACAAAATAAAGCTATGCTTCACCATTTACTTTCGGCATATTTTATGTGTTAACATGTCAAGAAGTGGAAATAACGAGATTGTTTTCTGAATTCCATATTTCTCAGTGGTTCATTGCTTAAAAAGGAACTGTTAAGTATGTTTGATTCATTATGGAAATACTGCCTGACATAAGGAAATATTTTTCACCTTTTTTATGTTAAAGATAAGTTCATTCATAAATTTATCATATATGTTCCTGTCACAAAATTTTAAACCACAAAATGAAATATTTGTTAATATTCAAATAATTATTTATAAAATATTATGCACTGCACTGGACTGACTTATTGAGCGAATGAATAAGTGAAGGGATGGTATATCAAAATAATCGAGCACTTCCTCTCTAATTAGAATCTTGGTTTTGATGCCATTCGATCCGTCTCAGCTTCGAGACCAAGGTAAAAATTCGAATTAGGGGGGACGGTGCAAATGAATAATAATAATAAAAAAAAAATCTGATGTGGGCAGCACATGACTTTACTTATATAATGCAATGTATTTATTACTTTTACAGTAAAAACAAAATAGGTTATTCTTATAGTATATACCTATATTTTTTCCAAAATATTGAATTTTCGTCATATAGTCCTTATTTTCATTGATTTAGCTTCATTTTTATTCATTTGGCGAGATTTTCTTTGATTTGTTAACATTTAAAAAAGTCGCCAAATTCAAGTCAAAACCATCTCTCTCAGGCTCAAGGACACAGTTCGGAATTTATCAATAAATTAAATTAAGATAAGTATGGGTTAAGATCAGTATAAATAGATTTTTATAAGTCAAATTAAGTTTATTTAAACTTAAAATTAAATATTTTTGAACTAAATTCAGATTATTGTCATTTAAATATGTTACATTTCAACAAACTAATAAAATATTTCAAAATTCTGAATTTTCAGGTGTCATTTTGTGCAGTTACACTCAATTTAAAGTTGAAAAAAAGAGAATATGAATTAGTCTGTAAGAAAAGTTATTATACCTAATTTTTAGTTTATAAAATTGAAATTTCCCTTACTTCATAGTCAGAAAAACCAATATCTAGTATAAACTATTTTGATACCATTAATATCCGTATTGTTCTCTAAATTATTCATTTTTCACATGTATATAAGCTTTCATTTTATATTCATACTTCACACTCTTATAAACTGTCATTATTGTTTTCCGTAGGACAAGAATGCTATGAAAAATCTTCAGATTTTATAAACTGGAAACGTCAATCTAAGAATTACTAGAAATATTATCTAATTTTAGTTTTTCACTTATAGTACACATACGCCTAAAATATTATAGCGGTAAGTACATTTGTTCTTCAGCATACGCACAAGCACCCACACAAGCATCCCCCCCCCCCCCCACACACACACAGAGAGAGAGAGAGAGACATCACTTCAAAAATTTTTGATTCGTGATCAGGAATGCTTGAAACGTGCTCTCCCGTCGAAAACTCGAATTCGAATTTTCGACCCCGTCACAATACTTTCCTTATACATTATGTATAAAATCTGATGTGGGCAGCACGACTTTCGTTATATAATGCAATGAATTTACTACTTTTACAGTTAAAAAATTTTTTATTCTTCTAGTAGATAGTTATATTCCTTCCAAGATCTTGAATTTTCTTCAATTAGTCGTCATCTTCATTGATTTAGCGTCATTTTTATCCATTTGGCGAGATTTTCGTTAATTTGGCAACATTTTAAAAGTCGCCAAGTTGGCGACATTCCGCCAAATTCATCGACAAAATCTCGCCAAGCATTATGAACGTAGAAATAAATTATTCTTATAGCAGATATATGACTATTGGCGTTCAAATACAAAAGTATTACTCAAAGTATCTTTTTTCATGAATGGAATGAGCTAGATCCTCGAGAACGATGTCACAAAATTTATCGCACGATATTACATATGAAAAGTGAACATGTTTCTCAACAGTTAACATATATTTTTTAATTTATGAGATTTTTTGATCAATTTATTTGAAAAATGTGCAATATCTCGAGAACGGTTCATGCTAGCGTTCTAAAGTTTGTCAATCGTTTTCTAAGGGAAAATTACATAAGAAATGTCTATTTGCGTAAATTTATTAAAGGTTTTGATTTTTTGATGATTTTTTCAAAATTTCACTCGAAAATTTAAGGGGGTCCTGAACATTCGATTGCGTTTAAAAACAATAGGCTTCCAGTATTCACGGATTGTGAGTTTTGTACCAAATTTCATTCGAATCTCTCTTTTCATTCGTGAGATATCGTCTCCACAGTCTCACTCACACACACATACTTTCACACACACACACACACAGAGACATCACCTCAAAAATGTTTGATTCGTGATCAGGGATGTGTGGCTATTGAGGGTCGCCGGGCCCCGAACCAGGGACCCTTTGCTTCGTAGACCGATATTATAATCACTTAGCAAAAGCTAGCTTCTCCTCAGTTCTTATAATTCGGGTACAGGTTCCAAGCATCTTTGATCAGATGTCTTTGCTGCCGCAGATGCTTGAAACGTGCTCTTCCGTCGAAAACTCAAATTCGAATTTTCGACCCCGTCACAATACTTTCCTTATACGTTATGTATATATGGAAAGGAATTTCTCTTTGTACATTAAGTATATACATTATGTATCGAAGGAATTTTATCTAAAATCGTATTTATTCCACAAAATATGCTTTCTTTAAAATTCGACAGAAATCCGCAAAGCGTGTTATATTCATGCCGGTCAAAACCCATTGATAAGTGTTCGTTTTATATGATGTTATTAATAAATGAAGCTGGGCAATAGATTTTGCTGCAAACGGATTGATGTGAAAACTGTTTAAAATTTTGCTTAAACGGTAAATAAATAAAAAACCGAATGGATTTCAAAAGAAATCGTTCTATGGTGTCTCGGAACTTGACCGGAAGTATCATCTTACTAAATTTCGTAGTGCCGTGCTTTTTTTTTCAGTGCCATAGCGTGCATACCCGTATATTACTTAAAAATGCATCCTTTAGCCCTTTCGCAACGGCGGGACTAGCCATCAATACGCCACCAATGAATGGGTCGTCTTGCCATTAGTGTACACCATACAGGGTAATTATTTCCCTTTTAACTATGATGCTCCACAAAAGGGTAGAAAACAAATACACGTCACTCGTGTCAAGAACTTTTTCTGGTGCGCTAGTTAAATGCGTGGTGTCCCATTCGCGTATCGTTACTGCAAATGTCGCTAGCCAATGCGGCACATTTGGTGGATGCCGGCACTAGCCAATGCGACACATTTAGTGGATGCCGGATATAGCCGGTATTAGCCAATGCGACACATTTAGTGGATGCCGGATATAGCCGGCACTAGCCAATGCGACACATTTAGTGGATGCCGGATATAGCCGGCACTAGCCAATGCGACACATTTAGTGGATGCCGGCACTAGCCAATGCGACACATTTAGTGGATGCCGGATATAGCCGGCACTAGCCAATGCGACACATTTAGTGGATGCCGGATATAGCCGGCACTAGCCAATGCGACACATTTAGTGGATACCGGATATAGCCGGCACTAGCCAATGCGACACATTTAGTGGATGCCTGATGTAACCGGCGCTAGTCAGGGTGAAGCATTTAGTGGATGCCGGATATAGCCGGCACTAGCCAATGCAACACATTTAGTGGATGCCTGATATAGCCGGCACTACCTAATGCGACATATTTAGTGGTTGCCGGATATAGCCGGCGTTAGCCAGGGTGAAGCATTTAGTGGATGCCGGGTTTTGCCGGCACTAGCTAATGCGACACATTTAGTGGATGCCGGATATAGCTGGCGCTAGCCAGTGTGAAGGATTTAGTGGATGCCGGGTTTAGCCGGCACTAGCTAATGCGACACATTTAGTGGATGCCGGATATAACCGGCCATAGTCATGAAAGGGTTAAATATTTTTTTATACATTTTCTGACAATAAAATCAATAAAACCATTCTTATAACATTTGGATTACCCATTCTCGATATATTTCGGTTTTGATAACTTTGGACTGCAGGTTGAAAGTAATTTCATGTAAGTATCTGTTTTATGCCGTATTTTGTGAAATAAAACTCAAATTTATGCCCCCCCTCCTCCCTATGAAATCGAATTTAGTAAAATTCGTGCTGTTCAAGTCAGATTTGTTACACAACAGTTTTACGGCACGCTTGCGTTTGTTTCGTTTATTCTACAACTTTATTCGGATCAAAATAACTTGGAACTATTTTTTTTTCGCGGGAGTTTGTTTTCACATCGCCAAAGTACCTATAGACAGTTTTCAAATGTTTTCAGTAATAAGTTTTGGAAATATAAGCAGACCATAAAATAATATTTACATTCATCCTAAATATGCAAATACTTCCGATACTGCCACGACTGAGAATATATTTATAAACATCTTCTTAAAATGTAAAACAAACATATAGGAGAAGAATATGTTTACCTAAACAAAATAAATGTATTGAATATATATGCTAATATCCAAAAAGGCTTCTTGAAACAACCGTAGATGCATATATGAAATACAAACATTGGTTTGCAATTGTTTTTAAATTCCACACTATTACTATATATTTATGAAATAAATTCATCTTAATTATAAATTCGGTTAGTAAAAATTATTAACTTAAAGTATTCAAAGTTAAGCATTGTCCGATTCCTTCAGTTTAAAAAAATCTGATATGGGCAACACATGACTTTCACTGCAGACTCAAATTCATTTTTTCTGTATTTCCTTAATAAATTCATTAAATTGCACAAAATAACAAGCATAATTATTTGAAATTACACTGGATTTGCACATTTAATTCAATTTCTTTTTCATTTAGTAACTGGATTTATTTTCAAAGGTGGCGTAGCGAAAAAATAAAAATATCACGAGAACGGCTAGTCTTAGAGTAATGGGGTTGATCATATTCTTTTCCTCGTTGTTTGCTTTTTCGATGAAGTTTCATGCATGGAGTTAGAAAGTAATTTTACGTACATTATTCTACGTTTTTAAATAAAATAAATTATTGTAGTATTGTGATAATTTTAAAAATATTGCCGCTGAATGAAAGGAATGAAAAAAAGGTTATGAATGAAATATTCACTGCTTTTATAGATAGTCAGGCGATTTATATTTCGATGCCGTTATTTGAATAAAGTTCATTTGTTTTCGATGAAGTTTTCAAATATAATAAATTATTGTAGTATTGTGATAATTTTAAAAATATTGCCGCTGAATGAAAGGAATGAAAAAAAGGTTATGAATGAAATATTCACTGCTTTTATATAGAGAGAGCCAGGTGATTTATATTTCGATGCCGTTATTTGAATAAAGTTCATTTGTTTTCGATGAAGTTTTCAAATATAATAAATTATTGTAGTATTGTGATAATTTTAAAAATATCACCGTTGAATGTATCGCATTTTAGAGATGTTAAAATAAAATTGTATTGCAGTCGGTAAGTGTTTCATAATCAATGCTTTATGCATGATTGATCTTTTTTGTTTTATTTTTTCTTCTGGCTCAATTATTCTAAAGTGTTCGTTAGCTCTCATCCTGGAGGCTTTTTACGTCAATTAAAATTCCAAAAGTCGGATTAATAATGTATTTGTTTATGACACCATTGTTCTTTTCGTAGCTTGACCATGTTTATATTATGGCTTGGGCATTTTAACTATAACATAACACATTTGTCAAAGACACTGCATATAACAAATTAGTACCATTGCTAATTTGTTATATGATAATTTAAAAAAACCGTCATAGTTACTTTTTGCGGTAACTTAAATGATTTAATTCAAATTACATGGTTATTTTGACTCCTGGTTAATTAACCCCCTATCTTGCTTCCCCTTTTTAGACCAGTTTTAGGTGGTAAGCAGTCGAATGTTCTGGTTTGAATTCCTAATTTATCTGGTTTTATTCTATTGCTTCTGCTTCTCACTATGGTTGATACTGCCACTACTATATTTTAGCAGTCGCTAGTCTGTAGAAAGCATGGTTTCACTTAAGTATGTACTTTATTACTTTCCTTATATACATAATGTATAAGGAAAGTATTGGGACGGGTTCGAAAATTCGAATCGATTTTCGACGGGAGAGCACGTTTCAAGCAAGCTGATCACGAATCAAACATTTTTAAAGTGATGTCTGTGTGTGTGTGTGTGTGTGTGTGTGTTTGTGTGTGAAAGTATGTGTGTGTGTTGAAGACCCAGACCACACAGCCAACCCTGAGGTTAACGAGTATGTGTGTGTGTGTGAAAGTATGTGTGTGTGTGAAAGTATGTGTGTGTCAGTGAGTTTGTGGAAACGATAACTGACGAACGAAAGGACCGATTCGAACGAAATTTGGTACAAAAATTACAATCCATAAACACTGGAAGCCTATTGTTTTTATAATCAATCGAATGTTCAGAACCCCTCTAAATTTTAGAGTGACATTTTGAAAGAAATCGTCAAAAAATCAAAACTTCTAATAAAGTTACGCAAATAGATATTTCTTATGTAAATTTTCATTAGAAAACGATTGGCATAAATTTTAGAACGCTAACATGAACCGTTCTCGAGACATTGCACATTTTTCAAAAAAAATATCAAAAAATCATATAAAAAAAAATCCTATTGAGAAACATGTTCACTTTTCACATGTAATAGCATGCGATAAATATGATGACACCATTCACGTGGATCTAGCTAGTTCCATTCATGAAAAAAGGTACTTTGAGTAATACTTTTGTATTTGAAAGCCAATAGTCATTTATCTGCTGTAAGAATAACTTATTTTTCTGTCCATAACGCTTGGCGAGATTTTAGCGACGAATTTGGTGGAATGTCGCCAACTTGGCGACTTTTTGAAATGTTGCCAAACCAACGAAAATCTCGCTAAATGGATAAAAATGGCGCTATATCAATGAAAATGAGTATTTTCTCCGTCTTAAATTGACTTATGATATGACTTTAATATGACCGTCTTAAAATGACTTATTTTTCCGTCCTTAACGATTAGCGACATTGCGGCGACGAACATGGCCGAATGTCGCCAACTTGGCGACATTTTTAAATGTTGCTAAATTAACGAAAAACTCGCCAAATGGATAAAAATGACGCTAAATCAATGAAAACGACGATTCACTGATAAAAATTCAATATCTCGGAAAGAATATAAGTATCTACTATAAGAATAACCTATTTTCTTTTACTGTAAAAGTAGTAAATTCATTGCAGTAAATTCAGTAGTAAATTCAGTGTTAATTAAAGGAAAGTCATGTGCTGCCCACATCAGATATTTTTTTTAAGTAAGTTGATGATGATATTCATGTAGCTCCCGAAACTGGTTGTTTTCCTATTTATTTTATCATAACGCACTTCAGTGTTAATTAAAGAGAAACTATTCGAAGCGTTCCATTTTTCTTTTCCCCTTTTCCCTTTTCATTTTTTTATAATTTCCATTTGCCAACGATTGGCGTACTGGGTCACATGATGAAACTATCGACAAGCTTTTTGCCTCTGGTGGTATGATTGTTCTGCTCCTTTCCCTGAAGATGGAGGCTGGTTTTGCCCTCGAAACCAGTTGTATACTATTTCATATAATTTTAAAGTTATCCCAATAACGGAAACTTTGGATAGGATACTGAAAATGTTTGCATTCATAAAATCAAAAACGTTATAAATATCTCTAAACTCAGAAATTACAGTCATTAAAATATTAGAGAGTGATATTTAACTCAAAACCTGAATTAAAATATCTGGTGTGGGTGGTACATGACTTTCCCTGCAAATTCATATTCACGCTCTCGCTCTTTCTTCAATAATTCAGTAAATCGAGTTTAATTGCTCAAAATATCACCCAACATTATTACTTTCCTTATATACATAATATATAAGGAAAGTATTGTGACGGGGTCGAAAATTCTAATTCGAGTTTTCGACGGGAGAGCACATTTTAAACATTCCTGATCACGAATCAAACATTTTTGAAGTGATGTCTGTGTGTGTGTGTGTGTGTGAGTGTGTCTGTGTCTGTGAGTGTGTGTGTGTGTGTGAAAGTATGTGTGTGTGTGTGTGTGTGTGTGTGTGTGTGTGTGTGTGTGTGTGTGTGTGTGTGTGTTAGTGAGACTGTGGAGACGATAACTGACGAACGAATGGACCGATTCGAACGAAACTAGGTACAAAAATCACAATCCATAAACACTGGAAGCCTATTGTTTTTAACACGCAATCGAATTTTCAGAACTCCCGTAAATTTTCAAGTGAAATGTTGAAAAAATCATCAAAACATCAAAACCTTTTAATAAAGTTACGCAAGTAAACATTTCTTATGTAATTTTTCTTTAGAAAACGATTGACATGAACTTTAGAACGCTATCATGAGTCGTTTTTGGGATATTGCACATTTTTCAAATAAATGTATCAAAAAATCCCATAAATTAAAAAGAATTATGAACTGTTGAGAAACATCTTCACTTTTCATATATAATATTATGCGATAAATTGGGTGACATCATTCTCGTGGATCTAGCTCGTTCCATTCATGAGAAAAGATACTTTGAGTAATACATTTGTATTTGAACGCCAATAGTCATTTATATGCTATAAGAATAATTTATTTCTCTGTCCATAACGCTTGGCGAGATTTTGGTGGCGAATTTAGTGGAATGTCGCCAATTTGGCGACTTTTGAAATATTGCTAAATTAACGAAAATCTAGCCAAAGGGATAAAAATGGCGCTAAATCAATGAAAATGACAACTAATTGTCGAAAATTCAATATCTTGGAAAGATTATAAGTATCTACTATAAGAAAAACATATTTTTTTTACTGTAAAAGTAGTAAATTCATTGGATTATATAAGGAAAGTCATGTGTTGCCCATATCAGATTTCTTTTATTACATTGAATTTGCACTTTTACTTCTATTTTCGTTTCCATTGGGTAACTGAACCTATTTTCAAAAGAGGCTTGGCGAACATGCGAAGAAAATAAAATTTCTCTAGAATGACTAGTCCTAGATTAATGGGGTTGGTCTTATATCTTTTTCTTTTATCGTCAAAAATTACGTATAAAACAAGCATTTAATTGATATATTTCAGCATACGTAATCTTTTATTATAGGTTTTTACGATTTTCGTGGGCCATTTCGCCAAAAAGACAAAAAGCAGGTTTCTTTTTTCTGAATCGTACCAAAATCAACTCAATACCAGGTTAATCCACAAGTGACTTGCCCACCAAATTTTATGAAATTTGGTCTATTAGTTTTCTAGCTAGAGTAGATACAGACATTTTTTGCGGGTCATTTCGCAAAAATAGGCAGGTTCTGAATTGTACCAAAATCTAATCAGCACCAAGGTCATCCACAAATGACTTAACTATAACATTTTATGAAATTCAGTCGATTAATACAGTTAAAGTGGATACATATATTACGCAGACACACAGACGCCACGCTAAAAATGGTTATTTCGTGTTCTAGAGGTACCAGAATGTGTAGATCCGTCGAAAACTCTAGTTGCGATTTTCGACATGATTCCAATACTTTCTCTATACATTACCATGTATTGCAGGGAAAGTAAAAATCTGATGTGGACAATACATGACTTTCCCTGCAGACTTATATACACATTCTCTTATTTTAATTTAATTTAATTCACTATTAATTCAATTTTTGTTCTCATTTGGTAACTGGACTCATTTTCAAAGGTGGCGTAGAGAGAAAAAAAATATCTCGAGAACGGCTAGTCTTAGTGTAATGGGGTTTGTCTTATTCTTTCCTTCGTTAAAAATTACGTATAAAACAAGCATTTAATGGATATAATTCAGCATACGTTGGTTTTTATTTTAGATTTTGTCGATTTTTGCTGGTCATTTTGCAAAAAAAGGCAGGTTATTTTCTTCCGAATCGTATCAAAATCTAGTCAGCACCAGGGCGACCCACAAGCGACTTATCTACCAAATTTTCTGAAATTTGGTCCATCAGATTTTTAGCTAGAGTGGATACAAACTTTTGTGGGCCATTTCGCAAAAAAAGGCAGGTTCTTTTATCCCGAATCGTACCCAAAACTAATCAGCACCAGATTCGCCCACAAGTGACTTACCTACCAAATTTTATGAAATTCGGTCAATTGCTTTTTTAGTTAGAGTGGATGCAAAATCTGCACAGACAGACAGACACACAGATGTCACTCTAAAAATAGTTTTTTCGTATTCTAGAGGTCTCGAAACGTGTAGATCCGTCGAAAACTCGAGTTGTGATTTTCGACATGATTCCAATGCTTTCCCTATACATTACCATGTATTGCAGGGAAAGTAAAAATCTGATGTGGGCAGCACATGACTTTCCCTGCAGACTTATATTAACGTTCTCTTTATTTTAATTAAATTTATTTCACTTTTAATTCAATTTTCGTTCTCATTTGGTAACTGGACTCGTATTCAAAGGTGGCGTAGAGAAAATACGGAAAACTAAAATATCTCGAGAACGGCCAGTCCTAGTGTAATGGGATTGGTCTTATTATTTTCGTCGTTAAAAATTACTTATTAAACGAGCATTTAATCGATGTATTTGAGTGTACCTAGTTCTTTAGTTTAGATTTTGTCGATTTTTGCTGGTCATTTTGCAAAAAAAGGCAGGTTATTTTCTTCCGAATCGTATCAAAATCTAGTCAGCACCAGGGCGACCCACAAGCGACTTATCTACCAAATTTTCTGAAATGTGGTCCATCAGATTTTTAGCTAGAGTGGATACAAACTTTTGTGGGCCATTTCGCAAAAAAAGGCGGGTTCTTTTATCCCGAATCGTACCCAAAACTAATCAGCACCAGATTCGCCCACAAGTGACTTACCTACCAAATTTTATGAAATTCGGTCAATTGCTTTTTTAGTTAGAGTGGATGCAAAATCTGCACAGACAGACAGACACACAGATGTCACTCTAAAAATAGTTTTTTCGTATTCTAGAGGTCTCGAAACGTGTAGATCCGTCGAAAACTCGAGTTGTGATTTTCGACATGATTCCAATGCTTTCCCTATACATTACCATGTATTGCAGGGAAAGTAAAAATCTGATGTGGGCAGCACATGACTTTCCCTGCAGACTTATATTAACGTTCTCTTTATTTTAATTAAATTTATTTCACTTTTAATTCAATTTTCGTTCTCATTTGGTAACTGGACTCGTATTCAAAGGTGGCGTAGAGAAAATACGGAAAACTAAAATATCTCGAGAACGGCCAGTCCTAGTGTAATGGGATTGGTCTTATTATTTTCGTCGTTAAAAATTACTTATTAAACGAGCATTTAATCGATGTATTTGAGTGTACCTAGTTCTTTAGTTTAGATTTTGACGATTTTTGCGGGTCATTTTGCAAAAAAAGGCAGGTTATTTTTTTACGAATCATACCAAAATCTAATCAGCACCAGGGTGATCCATAAGTGACTTATCTACCAAATTTTGTGAATTTCGGTCCAGTAGTTTTTAAGTTAGAGTGGATAAAAGCTTTTGCGGGCCATTTCGCAAAAAAAGGCGGGTTCTTTTATTCCAAATCGTAACCAAAACTAATCAGCACCAGACTCGCTCACAAGTGACTCACAAGTGTCACTTACCTACCAAATTTTGTGAAATTCGGCCCATTAGTTTTTTTTGTTAGAGTGGATACAAAATTTGCACAGACAGACACACAGACACATAGACAGACAGACACACAGACACACACGCAGACGTCACGCTAAAAATGGTTTTTCGTATTCTAGAGGTCTCGAAACGTGTAGATCCGTCGAAAACTCGAGTTGCGATTTTCGACATGATTCCAATACTTCCCCTATACATTACCATGTATTGCAGGGAAAGTAAAAATAAAGGTATAATCTGCCAAAAATATCATAATAACTGCTGCCTCGGATAATATTACATGATTCATTGCCCTAAACCCAGTAATGAATCCAGAATAAGCACTAATTCGATAAAACTGCCATTTGATGTAATTGTTAGTTCAAAAAAACTGTTTTCGCTGTAATTGTTTCCAAAATTGTTGTGTTCGCTGTAGCCAATTGTGGTAAAGTTCCTATCGATGAACTTGCTTTTGATTTTGTTGGCGTATATGTCGTTGCTAGTTTCCACTGATTAAGAAAACCCATCACATGTTTTCTAAACGATTATTTTCATATTTTACTTTCGCAGCATTTTATGCTGTGAATCTATTGCTTGTGAGCAAATTCACATTATTTATATATTTAATAATATTTCTATTCAATACATGTGTCAGTATGCGTACAAATACGGCAAAAGAACTTTCATCACTGTACGCTTTAATGGTTGGGAAGAACTTTTATTGAAAACGTACATAAAACGAAATTTAAAAATCCAAGGAAATGAAGAAACGGGATGATAACTTCAAAGATGAACTTCATAAATATTTATTTGTGCAGGTGAAAATTGTAAAGTCCAAAAAGAATTTATTGAATCTTCCTGTTATGAGAAAACTTCTTTATATTGGCCCAGAAAAGAGAAACTATGTAGGGTTTATTGTTCAACTTTTACGAGTACCTCTCTTACTTTCAACATGAATTGAAATTTCTTTAAAACTTGCAATCCTTTTATTGAACTACTTTTATTTTATTATACTATTCTATAGATAAATTCTTGTTTTATCAAAGCGTTTCGAATTCTTGCTTTTGATGGGAAATCACTTTTATGTTGACAGGAATACATTGCTTTGCTGAACTAAATTGTCCTTGAACATATAACACACACACATACACACGCATACATACACACGTACACACACATGTGTGATTGGGAATTTTATTTTACCTCATTATAAAAGAAATCAAATTTTATACTTTAATTTTGCTTCTATTTGTCTGTAAATATTTCATATATATGACCGGTAATAGCTCGTTGATATTTTCTTATGAAAAGCTTTTGGGACAAGAACTTTCGGATATAATGAATATAATTATAAAAAATCTGATGTAGGCAACACATGACTTTCCTTATATAATGTAATGAATTTACTACTTTTACAGTAAAAAAAATAGGTTTTTCTTATAGTAGATACTAATACTCTTTCCAAGATATTGAATTTTCGACAATGAGTCGTCATTTTCATTGATTTAGCGTCATTTTTATCCATTTGTCGAGATTTTCGTTAATTTGGCAGCATTTCAAAAAGTCGCCAAGTTGGCGATATTCCGCCAAATTCGTCGCCAAAATCTCGCCTAGCGTTATGCACTAAGAAATAAGTTATTCTTACAGCAGATAAATGACTATTGGCGTTCAAATACAAAAGTATTACTCAAAGTATCTTTTTTCATGAATGGAACGAGCTAGATCCACGAGAATGATGTCACCCAATTTATCGCATGGCATTACATATGGAAAGGGAACATGTTTCTCAATAGGAAATATTTTTTTGTATTTTATATGACTTTTTGATAATTTTTTTGAAAAATGTACAATATCTCGAGAACGGTTCATGTTAGCGTTCTAAAATTTATATCAATCGTTTTCTAATGAAAAATTACTTAAGAAATGTCTATTTGCATAACTTTATTAGTGGTTTTGATTTTTTGACGATTTTTTTAAAAATTTCATTCGAAAATTTAGGGGGGTTCTGAATATTCGATTGCGCATAAAAACAATTGGCTTCCAGTGTTTACGGATTGTGATTTTTGTACCAAATTTGGTTCGAATCGGTCTATTCGTTCGCCAGTTATCGTCTCCACAGACTCGCTGACACACACACACAGACATCACTTCAAAAATGTTTAATTCGTGATCATGTATGCTTGTAACGTGCTCTCCCGTCGAAAACTCGAATTCGAATTTTTGACCCTGTCACAATACTTTCCGTATACATTATGTATATAAGGAAAGCAAAAGAGGAATATGCATCTTATCGTATTTATCATATGCACTGGCCATTCTCATAAAAATATTGAACACTTATGAACCGCCTGGAGTAACATACATTAAATTAAGCAATGTGAAATTGGAAATAACTTCATAACTTTAGAATAAGTGAACATGTGTTGAAGACCTAAAGGTTTTCAGCAGCCGTTTGAGTGGCCGGAAATGAACACGTGTGACGTATATACTAATATATATGGCTGACTTATTTTGAACAAATTGCCTATAAAATTTATAAATAAAAGGGCATCCCAGGTTATAAATACGTTTCGTATATTGTAAGTTTTATCATAAAATAGGTGAATATGCTGTATAAGGCTGTTCTTATGACTTCTCCTGCATTTTGACGTCTGTACGTACAGATATTGTAGTTTTAAATTCACTATTTTGAATTTTGGCATTTTTCGAAGTCTATTATTAGATGATCTCAAGTTAATTTAGTGTGCTTAATTAAAACAAAGTAACTGGTGTTGCACGGGTTCGAAATAGGTGTCGATTACAAATAAGCACCCGTTGGATTTGCATTTGAACACAATTTAAAACGGCTCCGTTCCAAAAATTGCATGAATCAAATCACACGCGCTTTCCGCAAAAGCAAAATATCCGAGAATCACAAATGACAGCACAACAGCTCACAATTAAACACACCAATCGCTCATATAAACGCGGAAGACTGACCATTCCTCTACATGCGTAAAGACAATTTTCTTTTCAAGCACCTTTCTCTTTGTCCATCCCATCCTCTCCCCTACTACAGAATGAGTGGTTATTCCGTTTTAACCGTAGATAGTATCATATATGATAGATACCGTATATTTTTTTCCAAAACGGTCCAAAGATCTTTTTTAAGTGGGTTGGCCCTAATTACAGGGTGGCTGGCCACTGAAAGATTGGAGGGTTTGAAAAAGTCATAATGTGTTCACTTTCAATCTTTTTCATTTTTGTTTTACAGGTTATAAGCATCCCTTGGAGATTAGAATGGCTACGTATGATGTTTAGCAGCGAGTTAGACTCATTGGGTTTTTCCATTCCAGTGGAAGATCAATTATTGAAACTCAGTGAAAATACCGGCAACATTTTAATGGACCATCCCGGAAGATCGTCGACTGATCCAGTTCTTTCAAACCGAGCGATTAAGTTCCGAATCATGTTATCGCTAGGATATACTCTGACATTAAAATGATGCCGATATTTTCTCTGAGTTTCACTAATTGATCTTTCACTGGAATGGAAAAACCCAATTAGTTTTACTCGTTGCTGGACATCATACGTAAACATTTTAATTTCCAAGGGATGTTCAATAACCTGTAAAAAAGATTGAAAATGAAGAAGGTATGACCTTTTCAAACCTTCAGTCTTTCAGTGGCCACTCTGTAGAAGTGTTTTTCCTGACGATCCCTACTTTCGCCAAGTAATTAAGGAAGGGTATCAGCACTTATGATCCGCACGGGTGGTCGACGTTCAGATCCCATTAGCGTACGAAAAGAAGGCGTGGACATGAAGTGATTAACAGTTGACGAGCTGTCTGTCAAGTCAAAGTAACCAATCAAAAAAGATTTCTGTCACTTTCTTGTCGAAACCACGAAGTCCAAGTGAGAGTTCAGACTGAGATATTACCCTCGGATTTCTAGTATTGGAAATCATACGAAGACTCCATCTATTCTTTGATCTTGAAGGGGTCGCGTGGTCCCGTACCTTCCTGATTAGATAAAAAAATCAAAGACATGGCTCAGATAAAAAATCTCTCCCTCGTGTTGGGTTATGTAGTCCAATCCTGAGCCGGCTAATAAGTTTCTGCGAGCCTTCGGTAGAACAGGATAACTTTCGATTCGTAAGTTGAAATTATTATTATGCGCATTAGTTTTGAAATTTGCCATCGTTTTGCGGGAGCTCTAAGATGAACTATCATTTTTAATCCACATACTGGGCGTGTGATTGGTCGTCTAGCAATAAGTGAACTGACCATCGGGAGCTTAAGGGTTGCAATCGGGGTAAAAGATAAAAGGCAAGCAACTTTCAAGACAAATTTCCTGCGGACCCGTTTTCTCCTGACCGTAACCCTGTACATTTCAATGGCGATTGCTGACCGGGAGCGTGGTTGAGAAGTATAAATGGTAAAAAAAAAATGATTATCTATTGTTGTGTTTTCGGTTGCAAGGAAAAGCATGTAAAAAGAGGACTTTACTCTTTTCATGGGTTAGTTTTTCTTTCATTATATAGCTTACAAATATAGATGAAAAGAAATTTTGCTAGACTTTAGGATGATATATTTCATTTGGCTATTAATTTCATTGCTTTTAATGGTGTATTATTAGAAGTTTTGCTATATTTGTGGTGCGTGCGATATTGCAGAAGGTTTATAATGTCATTTGGATACTTTAAAAAACATTTGGAGTACTTTGCTGATAGTTACAGAGTTATTTTCGGCATCCTCGTATGTTTTCCCGTGGATGTAAAAATGTGCGACGGTTGGCGACTCTCAAGATTTTATGGTTAGGGAAGAAACATAGGAGTTTAGTTGATGAGCATAAAGGGCATGCGGATTAGTTTTGGGGTATGCGCATTACTGTGCGCATTAGTTTTGGGATTTGCCCGTGTTTCGTCGGAGCTCTAAGAGGAGCTAGAATTTTTAACCCTTTAAGCTTGAAAATTCCCTTTGTTCATTTCCCTTTTTAACTCTTTAAGCGTGTCATTTCCCTTTTTAACTCTTTAAGCGTGCCCCTTCACGCGGACTGCAGTGGGGAGTTTTTTCTCCCATACCGTTTTCCCCACTGCTTTCGCGTTGAATAAGAAACTGTTTTACTGAAATAAGTATTAAGTAAATAAACATACATAACAGCAGATAAGTAAGTGAAAAACATACAATTCCGATTTTTAATAGTTTTTCTCGGTATAATAAATTTTAAAACATGATATAACAAAGAGTAACTTCACAATCTGGACACCATATCCTGGTTTCTTCCCAAAGAGTCTTGCCAGTTTTATTAGAAGCACGACATACAACACATCGCCTAGTTGGCTCTATTTTGCAAGGTGCAGGAAGTATATATTTATCAAAATGTCTCTGTAAGACGAAGAGGACGATTTTCATAACTTTGACTTTCTGATTTTACAGCCATCTTGGTAGAATCATAGGATTTTTGTATTGTTTCCTCAATGATTTCAATTCTTAAGTCAATGAGTGTTATATTTCTGGATGTTATCTTTCTCTATAGACTAAAAGCATTGAAGGCAATTTGATAAAGCAAGTGACTGGATATTATTTTATAATAAACCTTCATCCTTTTTCGTACTGTATCGTAATACTATAAATTCCGTACTGTATCGTAATACTATAAATTCCGTACTGTATCGTAATACGATAAATTCCGTACTGTATCGTAATACGATAAATTCCGTACTGTATCGTAATACGATAAATTCCGTACTGTATCGTAATACTATAAATTCCGTACTGTATCGTAATATGAAATACAAAGCTAACTAGAACTTGTACGAAATACTGTCTCCGATATCATCTAGTTTGTAGGACTACAACTGCCATCTAGTGGAGAAGATTGTAAACACAATTAATATCTTATACACAATCATATGACGAGTTATTTTCGTCAAAAACACAGGAGTCTCGGCTTTCAAAGTGCATGACAAGTCTACCTCTTTGACGAGTCAAACACGTTTATCGGCAATGCAATGCATGACGAGTTGAACTCGTCAACAACGTTTAAAGGGTTAATTCACGTCCTGGGAGTGTGATCGGTCGTCTAGCGATGAGCCAAGCCAAGCCAAGAAGAAACATTTCGGGGCGCTTGTGCCGGGGCACTTATCCCCACATCGAATTTGTTGGAAGAATGTCCGATTTTTATAATGTTCAACGTTATTTTGGTTGTATGTCGTTCCTGTACAGGACGTGGCTTGTAGATGTTGTCGTCGATGATTGAAGATGTTGTTATCGATGATGTCTGGTGACGCTGTCCTGGCATTGGCCGACTGCCTAGAAGAGGTAAAAAAAGGGGAGGCTCAGACCTGGAGATACCAGAGTCCAGAAAAGTTTAATAACAGACCATGAGAGCATAACTCTAGATACTTCACGAAAAAACTATAATTTACAATTATATATAATATAAATAATATACTCGAGTGGATTGCAAGCGGGCTGGCGTCAGGAGAGGCTAGCTAATAAGCAATCGTGCCATGCCAGTGGGTACTAACGAGCAGACGCAGCAGTGGCGCCATCTGTTGCCGTCATGTAGATCGAATTCATCTAAGTGACACCAGATTGGGGCGACACAAACCTCGTCTTTTTCAAGCGGACTTTTAAGGATCCAACCAGAAGATTCCTCGGACGCCGCTTCCATAGATAACTAAGGGAAATGTTGTCGTAATTTTGATCTGTGTCTCTCAAACATGGTTTGCTTGAATTCTTGTAGAAATTTCGAGTGAATCGCTTAATCTGCTCTACAACTTTAGAGACTTTGAGGTCATGGTGAATGACTTCGTTTTGCACAAATCGAGGAGCATTCCCAATGCATCGTAATGCTTTGTTTGGAATACTTGCAATTTCTCGATGTGCGTATTTGCAGCCGATCCCCAGACAGGGCAGGCATACAAAAACGCTGGTGCGATGATTTGGTTGTAGGTAATAAGCTTATTATGAATGAAAAGGTGGAACTTTCTACCGAGAAGAGGGATGAGGGCGGAGTATGTTTTCTTAGTAGTTCTAAGCTTTTCTGCGATATGCTTGCTGAAAAGCATATGGGAGCCAAGGGTAACCTCTAGATACTTCACAGAGTTGCAGAAGGGGATGCGTTCTTCAAAGATTTTTAAAATGAAACTGTGATTAACTTTTCGGTAGTTGCTAGCGATAAGTGGACTGGCCAAGGTGTGTAACTGAAAAAGATAAGGATATAGATCATGAGCCCTTCTGACGTCTACGAACGTCCTTTTATGAAATTGGGTAAGAATCTTTTGCCGGTCTTATCGTAACTACGAGTGTCCCAATTGTCAATCGTATCATCAACCCTGCACTGTCTAAGGATTTAAAATCATTTCAAGGAACGGACCTGCGCAATCTTATGTCTGTTTCTGTATAGAGACATTTTTATATCCACAGCCAGATATAAAAATCGCCTCTGTATAATTTATATACTGTTAATAAATAGTTTAGATGGAAATCCCCAGTCTCTATGTGCTTTCCTTGGTGGTAAGGCTACTTTGAGTTGATGCCAAAGTTCGTAGTTGTGCCTCTTTCTCTTGCAAGTATTTAAGAATCCAGCCAGGGAGGCACCCGATCAGGGGTAATATGACTAACTTCACCTGAGTTTAAAGAAGGTGCTTCACAAACTATTGCAAACATTGGCTTTTTTGTGAATGCTAGCTAGATACACGAGAATGATGTTCATATATTTTGTCGCATGATGCCGAATGATGTTATTAATAGAATTGGAAGTCTTATAAATATTCGAATCCTTTTAAATGCAATAGGATTTCAGTATTCACTGCTTGTATTAATTGTACCACCATTAATTGTTCACTGCTTGTATTAATTGAGATATCGCATCCACAGACTCAAACAAATATAGACATACACAGATATTAGCTCAAAAAGGTTCGATTCGAGTTCAAGAATGATTGAACATGGTTTTACCGTCTGAAACTCTTAATTCGAATTTTCAACTGCATGACAATAATTTTCCTATACATCATACTATGTATATGATGAAAGTAAAAATGATCTATGATCATGGATTCAAGAACGTGTAAATGCATCTAAATTTGAAACTTGAAAGTCCAAACTTGAAAGTCCCAAACTTGAAAATCAAAACATGAAAGTCGTAGTTTTCTTCCATTCCAGTAATTTTCCCTTTACACATACTGTATTGAAAGGGAAGTAAATCTTTCTGCCCAAAAGTGTGTGTATTTTAGGTATGACGGAATCTTCTATTGAAAACGAAAGTACAAAAGCAAAAGAAATGGGGAAAAGAAGTAATTTTAGTTTCGTAAACATTTATAGAAGCTGGTGGTGAGAATTGTAAAAATTCAAAGAATGAATTGAAACTTCACAAGATGAGAAAACTTTTCGAATTAAATTAGAATATAGAATTTATGCCGAGATCGTAGTTTAGATTTTACGAGCATATCTGTTGCCAACCCGTATATTGAAATTGTCATTAGTGAATTTCGTACTGCGTATTGTATTATTCTGAAGTCCTTATCGTTTACGTTAAGAAGTAAATGAAATGGAAATGAATTTTGTCGAAAAAATCTTTCGTAGCAGATAAAAAATTAAAATAGTGAAAAGGTATATACAGGTTTTCTCGGAGAGTCTTTCTCCAACAGTTTTAGTGTAGATTTCTATCCATGAAACAATTCTCTACAACTTTAAAAATGGCTGTTTTGGGCTATATTGTTTTTGTGCCGAATTCGGTATCATAACTTTTAAATGTTCCGTTAGAACTCTGCATTGCCTTTTGTTAGATTGGGCAAGATGACTTTGTCACAGATCTAACACTCATGAACATTTCCTTACAAAGTTATTGGCGTACATAAGAACTTTTTTTAGGAACTCTGTATATTAAATCAAATTAACCAAATGCATATAAATCATCGTCTTCACAAAACTGTTGCCAGTCTCAGAAATGAAATTTTTGAAATAGTTTTTAATAATAATTTTTAAAAGAATAACTTATGAATGGAAGGCCATAAAAGGTAATGTTAATTATGATTCAAATAGAGTAAAGAAAAATGCATAGAACAGGTATGTTTGAGGAAGTCGAGTGGAAATTGACAGTTCAGATATTTTACATTATTTTGTTATTACCATGAATCTCTTATTTCAATGAAGAAAATCTGATGTGGGCAGCACATGAGTTTCCCTGCAGACTTATATCCACGTTCTCTTTATTTTATTTAATTCACTTTTAATTCAATTTTCGTTCTCATTTGGTAACTGAACTTATTTTCAAAGGTGGCGTAGAAAAAATACGAAAAAACTAAAATATCTCGAGAACGGCTAGTCCTAGTGTAATGGAGTTGGTCTTATTCTTTTCTTAGTTAAAAATTGCGTATAAAACAAGTATTTAATGGATATATTTGAGCATACGTAGTTTTTTTATTTTAGATTTTGGCGATTTCTGCGGGCCATTTCGTAAAAAAAGGTAAGTTGTTCTTTTCCGAATCGTACCAAAATCTAATCAGCACCAGATCATCCTACAAGTAACTTATCTACAAAATTTTGTGAAATTCGGTCGATTAGTACTTTAGCTAGAGTGGATACATGAAATTTTTACGGGCCGTTTCGCAAAAAAGGTGGGTTCTGTTTTTACGAATCCGACCAACAGCACCAGGGTCTCAGCCAAGTGACTTACATACCAAAGTTTATGAAATTCGGTCTATTAGTTTTTTAGTTAGAGTGGATACATGCATTGCACAGACAGACACACACACACACAGACACGCACACAGACGTCACGCTAAAAATAGTTTTTCCTATTCTAGAAGTCTCGAAACGTGTATATCCGTCGAAAACTCGAGTTGCGATTTTCGGCATGATTCCAATATTTTCCCTATACATTACCATGTATGGCCAGGGAAAGTAATAAATAACAAAATAGTAGAACACATTTGAGTCTATAAGAAAAGTCATGTGCTTTTTACATCAGTTCTTTATTTGCATATTTAACGTATCTTGCATGACAAACATAACGTCATAATCCAAGTATATATATGTGATAAAATTTTCTCTGTCCCTTCACATAAACAAAGGGAAGTTTTATGTTTTCTTATCAGAATGAATTTGTATTCTAGGAGCTTGTTTCCGGTTCTTTCTTTCTATTTTTGGACATTTTTCTGCATCCTGCTCTGCTTGAGAAAAATTATGAACAGCATTGAAAAATTGATTTTTCTGTCATGTATTTGACATTGATATAAAGCACTCGAATGGAGGGAAAGTGCGATTTGGAGATGTATTTCAATTTATTGAAACTTATTCTTTTGTCCGAGGGCGAATAATTTCATTCTTGATTTTTTTTTTCACTTTTCATAACATTGTATAGCGAAGGAATTGTTTCCCCGAAAGTTTTCGAATTTGAAATTTTAATGGATGTTTATTTTAAAAACCTCTTGAACCTACTTCTTTCTCTCGACTCAGACCATTCGACCTACCCGAAGGCGTAAGGTATCTGTTTGATCTGCCGGGACAGTGCCACCCTATTTAGAATAGAACTCAGTTGGGTCTACATCGACGAGAATCATACCTACCTTCCCCTGCCATCAACCTCTATGTAGGACTTTTGTGCTTGTACTCCGCATAGACACTGCCTGATTTTATCGCATTTTCAGGGGCCGTGATAGCCCTGTGGTGGAGAGAGAATCGCAGGAGGAGGACCCGGTTTCAATTCTCGGCCCCACCCTAAACGAACAATGTGTCTGCGGAGTTTGGACACTTTAAATTTGTAGGTCCAAATGTCCTTCCGAGTGGCGATGGGTAAGGGGAAGGAGGGGATATGGTTCCTGTGGTTGTCACCTCCACTGAGTTCCGGTCTAAATTAGTTGGTACTAGGGAAAAAATTAAATTTCTATCATGAGTTGCCTAAAGCCTTTAGACTTACAGGAACTGTAATAAGGGTCCTATGGATTTTTAATGGCATTTTTCTAACAAGTGGAATCAGTAACAACATGTTCATTTGTGTGTATATATGTGTGTGAGGTACGAACAAGATCTCATAAACGAATGTACCCATGGCTATCAAATTTTATCGGTAGAATTTAAAATATTCGAATTTTCAATATTTCATAGAACTATTTCTTATAAAAAAATAAGTATAATTCCAGAAATAATGTTAATAGTCAGGGCTACCCATACAAATTTTGAGCTCCCTGCAGACATTTTTCAAACCCCTCTCCTTCATATTTCTTCTTTGACTTAGACCATCCGACCTATCCGAAGGTATAAGATATTTGTTTGGACGGCCGGGAAGTGCCACCTAATTCAGATCGGAACCTAGTGGGGGCGGCATCCACAGGGAATGTACCCTTTTTCCCTTGCTACTAATCTTTCGGAAGGACTTGTGGACTCATTTAACATGTCAGTACTCCGCGTGAACACGGGATAGTTTGGGAAGAGTCGGGAATCGAACTCAGGTCGTCCGAGTGCAATCCCTGCGTACTATAATCACAGTGATGTCTCATCCTCTTCATATTTCATTTTCTCCTGCATGTAAATATTTTAATTCATCCCACTCTATCTGAAAGATAAATAAGAGCTTAAGGGTGTCGGGTTTTTCGTGGCACTCACCGTCACACACTCGAGTAGCATTTAGAGTTACAAAAAACTCTAGAATTTCGAGGAGCAGGAATAAACCCGGGAATTTAGGGGGATAAACCGGGAATTTTGGAAGCATTGGAAATTTTATTGGAAAGAAACTAATTTATGCCTTTCTTATATGCTCTGGCTAATCCGGCATATTACGCAGTTTAAACCTTAATGATCGTTCGCCATTTCACTAAATTTACTAAAGCTTTGTTTTAGTTTAAAATTAAAGTCTATCGAAATAAAATTTTTGAACTTACGAAAATTTTGTTGAAAATGGGCAAAGATTATCTGTCACAGAATTATGAAAATGTTATTGGGATTAATATAGATTTCTTATTATCGTTCAATATTAAATTAATATGAAATAATTAATCCCTTTCTCATAAGTACATCATCGTCCTAAGTATTCTTATTTTTAAAATATGTACAAATAAATAAATACAATTTATTTGTGGCATTTAGTTTCACTTTTGTATATAATGAGAAAGTCACATAATGTAAATATTTTTTTGCCTCTTACAAATCTCTTCTCAATTTTCCATGCTTCAGCAATATACAATTCCGAATGCGCAAAAAAAAAAAAAAACACTTAGTTTGGGGTTATATACTTTCTTTTACAATGCAAAATACAATTACTGAAAATTCACATTTGGAAACTTTCAAAATCCCCTCCTCGTCTTTGCAACTCTAGTGACATTCCCCCCGGTTATTCTATATCACGCTATTCGTCTGTGAGATATCCTGTATCTAGATACCCTAAATGCGATATCGCTTCAAGAACTTTCACTTTAAAGAGTTCACGGAGGTTCAAAATGGAAATTCGTCGAAAACCCAGAGTTTCGTCCCCTGTTGCTGCACTTTCCTTAACCGGCGTACTTCTACAAAGCAATAAGCTATCATTCCTTTAAAGGAATTAGTTCTCGACGAATCATATATCAAACAATATTTCATTTATCAAAGTAATTTTATTAGATTCATGAATTTCCCTCATTTATTTCGATTCCTCGATTCAACATTTGTTCGATCTTTCATTTCTCACCCACATCTGCGACTCGTTTGTCAAAGTTTGGGTCAATGGGGCATAAAATACAAAATTGAATTTTTATTTTATTCATCTCGTTTCCTTTTTATGCTTCATATTTTCCGGCTCCCGGAGTCAGAAAACGTACATAAATGCCGGCAATTGGCCGTCGGCCCACGAAAACTGAAGATCGTGGAATGGCCATGTTGGAATTGATATAAATGAGAAAGTGGGGGGTTCTTGCTTCTTCTTTAAAGCTAGGATTTTGGAAATGTGTTTGAAAGTTTGAATTAAATATATTTTTAAAGAAATTAAGCAATTGCATTGCTAAAACTTTAGTGCTTTATGGTAGTGGAGAAAAGCAAGATGCCGAATATAGCATTAAAAAAAAACACGTGACTGTTAGCACAATTAATAATAAACTGTTTCGCAACTTAAAATGCAGCGCAAATAAAGATAAGATAACATACGTGCTTTCCTTTTCTCTTTCTTTTTTTTTTCTACCTAGATTTTCCAACTTACCATAAGGTGTAAGGTAATTGTTTGGACGGCCGGGACTGACTATGCTGTACAATTTACATCAGAATCCAATGGGAGGGGGGGGGGGAGGCAACCACAGGGATTGCGCCATCTTTCCCCTGACTCATTATATCCAGTGTTTTTTTTTCAGGACTTTTTAGCCGGGAGGGCGAATGAAACTTTATGGGGGGGGGGAATTTTCTATTTACCCTATATAAGTATATCGAAATACTACCACATAACTAGAAACTAGGTTAACATAAAATTTCTCCGGGGGTGCAAATAATCATTTTCGAGGGGAGCCTTCGCCCCCTCGGAAATATACCTGAAAGAAACACTGATTACTTCTCTGGTGAATTTTCAGTCCTACAGATTTACCGTGTCCATACTCAGTGTAAAAACATACATAGTTTTTGGTGCATCGAGGATCGAATCCGGCTCTACCGTGTGCTTTCCCAACACACTAACCACTGCGCTATCTCGACCCATCTATACATACGTTTCGGAAATCACTGAATTTACTTCTTTAATGAAACAAGCATGGACCTGAAAGCCCAAATAACGCCCTCTTAAAGCTAAACAGAAATAGCCAGCGGAGCAATGTGCCTATTTGAGCATTCATCTCCATGCTTGTTGCAGGGAAGAAGGAATTTCAATGATTCACGAAGTGTACATACTTTATCGTTATTTGCGCTGAATTGTACGCTGTGAAACTGTTCAGTACTTGCCTATCTCGTGCTTCAGGATAATCATAAGACCGCCCTCCTCCCTCCTGCCAAAAAAAAAAAAATGAATACATGAAATGTTGATCTGTCTATCTTAGATAAAAGTGTGTCAGTACGAGGGATACAGAAAACATGAATTGTGAAAGAGAAACAAAACAATATGTTTATTTTATTTTCATTTAGAGTTTTGGTAATGAATTTGTATAGATCTGCAACCTGACGATGACAGAAAGTCAAACTATCTTGAAATTATGAAAAAAAATCGATTGTTACATATGATATAAAAGGTTTATTTAATACATTTATTAATTTTTTTAATTAAGCTTCTATTCATTTCTGCAGACCCTTTCGAAAAAACGATTAACCCGTTTTTCCTGTAGTATAAAACTCTAAACTACACCCTGGATGTTATGTGGAAACATATAAAGTATTATGTTATTATCCTTAACGATTTGAGTTTTGCCTTGCTTTTTACTGTACTGTAAAATATTTGCAAGCATGCTACTGAAAGTTTCAGGTTAATCAGCTGTCCTTATTGTAAGGCTCATGATAGGAGTAAGGCTCATGATAGTTATGATAATATGTTTATGAAAATGCAAAAATAACGTTTCGGCAGACGACAATTAGCTGAATATTTCAGAAGAAAGGATAAAACATTTCAAGTCCCGAAATTTGCTTTGGAATTCAAGAGGCATCAATGTCTTGTTGATTTAAAGATTAGACAAATATACGATTTTAAGGTGCTTCATCTCTTCCACCTATTCTTGCGAAACATCTTGATCATATTTGCTGCAAAAATTATCTGTTTGGACTCCGAGTTTGTCATTTATCAACGAAAGAAATGTTCACATGAAACTAAACGTAAAATTAAGTTCAAATGCTGCTTCAAATTTTGTTGTTAACAAACCGATTGCGCATTCAATGAGCTGATAAAAACATGTTTTCGAAAATAGAATTATTTTTTGATATTTCAATTTTCGATATTTTAAAGCTCATCATGAAATCGTTTCCTTTATCTTTGTCTTGATTGCTCCCTAGAAAGACGTATGTCCATATTTTCGGCAACTATTTTACTTTTAGACAAAATAATATCCCAATTACTTCTGACATTTCCAGAGAAGCAATTAAATTGTCGATGTTCCGTATTTTCGCTTCAAGAGTAATACATTTTGTTTGTAAAATTTTGTTTCTGTTATTCCAATGGTATGATGCTCCATCTTTGTGGGTTGCTGTTGAATACGCTGTACATTTTTTAACACTTTACACCATAGTTGAAAAGTGTTTATGTCTCTGTTCATTCTGTCTGTCTGGCCTTTCGCACAATAACTACCGTAAAAATGACTGTATCAAAATGAAATTTTAGTATGTTGTTGAGACGGTCTGTGGGACATATGGGAATGTAAATGAATAATATCACCCAATTAGTTTTGGATTGAACACGGGTTGAAAAAATGAAATACATTCAACCCCACGGGACCTAATTTTTCAAACATTTTTTAAGAAACGTTAAAATTCACAAATTGCTTCGAAAATTTTGGGCAATATTCAAATTACCCCATAAAATATATAAAAAAAATGTGTAAAATATGTTCTGTGGTTTTTAAAATAAAAATTAAAATAATAATTACACTCATATAATATGACCTTTACACCTTTTATATGACCTTAATAAGACCCTTTAATATGACCTTAATATGACCCTTTAATATGACTTTACACCTGTATGGTAGGTCGGACGGTCTGGGTCTCAACAACAACTCATATAATATGAAGAGATCACATGAGCAATTTCAAAATGAAATATGGCATCCATCTTTTTTTCCAGTGTCAAAATCGTGATTTTTAAAGTTCTTTTAAATTTACATTTAATGTTGTATCCGTCCTAAAACCGCTTTACATTTGCATACTTTCTGATCATCTGCATTTTGCGCCAACGCAATTACAATATTTTTTAGTTTAAATGATCATACCTGCGAGCCCAGCTAACCACTTGGGTTTATAGCTTTAAGTGAAGTTTAAATGATCGTCAAACATTGATTATTTTTACAACGAAGCCTAATTTTAATACATGCAGAATGTAAACACATGATTGTAAGGAGTTGTATAAGAATTGCTGAATTTTTTTCACGCAAAATTGTTTAACTCTGAAGTTTCTGAATGAAATATTCACAGCTTTTACATAGAGAGTCAGACGATTTATATTTCGATGACGTTATTTGAATAAAGTTAAGTTTTTTCGATGAAGTTTTAAGTTTTTAAATAAAATAAATTATTGTAGTTCTAAATTATTGTGGTACATTTAGAGGAGCACAATGTAGTGGGAGTGAAACTGCCAACGTTTGAAAACGAATGATTTTTTTTTGTCACTTTTTTACGAAGTTTGTTATCCTAACTTTTTTAATTCTCCGCTTGGAGCGCTGCAATAACCTTTATTTGATCGGGCACGGTCACTTTACTTTAGATATATCTAACGTGTACACGCATGGTCATTTCCTTACAAAGTTATTGGGATTCTTAAGAACTTTTCTAGGTACTCCATTAAAAATATTTCAAAAATTCATTGCATTAGTACTTCTTTTCTGTTTATTGCAGACGTAAATTTTCTTAGCATTTTTTTTGTTAGGAGGACAACCTAAAAAATAATATATTTTATTTTTAATCTGTATGTTTTAAATTTGTCGTGGTAGAACTTTACAAGATTTTTTTAAAGGTGTGTGAAATATTTACAAATTGGAAATATCTTTTTATCATCTAACGTTGGCGAAATACACTTCAAATATAACCCGTGCGAAACACTCTGTATATTTGTAATTGAAGGATTTTGCAACGGGTTTGTTTGTAAATGGCCTTCATTTAGGAGTAGCGAAAAACTTTTTTATCAAAGCGAACGTTCAGCAGGTGTTAATCTTTTTGTATGCCAGCCTTTTGACGATAATGAATATCTGTATCAGTTGTTTAGTATTTTATGAATCCTGGTCAAATTTAAATCAGCTAGGGACTTGCTGATCTGAGATATACGATAAAATGCTAGCGCATAAATACGTATAACCGCATACACGTATACGACACACTTCCCTTAGGAAGTTCTGGAGGTATATCTCGTAGGAGATATTATGATGGATGTCTAATAACTCCCATTTCCTTTGAGACAACAAAAGTTATACAATTCTTTTCAATCAACACACAGGAATCTGTCCGTACTGTACTGTGTTTAGGTACTTCACAAAGTGATACTAAAATAGAGACGCTTTACGATTTTTTGGAATCCCAATGTTGTATTTACATTACTACTGGCAGATATACCCGACGTTGATCAAGATTTGAATTCGCTAATTCTATTTGTATTAGCAATGATATTATTCTTCAAAAGAGTCTATAAAAATATTTAATTTTATTCCCTTAAATATGAAAGTTTCTGCTTTTGCTATATAATCTTATGTCCACGGTCAAATAGAAGAAAAAAAAAATTCCTGGTTCCATTTGCAAACTAGTTTACGGAAAATATGAAGTTTGTTCAACACACGCCAAATTGCAGACACTAAAATGGTAGATGATACGCCATGTTTAACCTTTTTTAACAATGGGTCAAACACAATAAAAATTATGAATTTGAAATATTGTTGTCAAAATAATATAAAATGACTTGAAATTGAAAATATCTATAATCTCCGTTATCTTAAATCTCCAAAATCGTACAAAAACAAAGTCTAACCCAAAACACAATACCATATATTTATAAAAATCTATTTTCGTATCCATTTCTATATTATGTTAATCGTATAAATTGAATAAAACCCATCTGCCGTGTATATATACATGGGAATTCCGCAAAATGAGATAATTTTCTTAAAAATAAATTTTCGGGAAAAATTATCTGCATAATTTGAGATTCTGTGTAAGATTTAATTCTGTGTTTTTTCTTAATATCTCAACAACCCTTGGTCCTAGAAATACGAAACGTCATGAAATATGAACGGAGTTATTAGCAGTGAAGTAAAGAATAATCATACAAAATTTAAAGACAAAAATCCGTCATAAACTATGGGTATGTATACGGAACATACAAAGACAAAAGGCAGACATACAAACAAATAGTCAATATTAAATATACAGATTTTAAAATCTCTGCAACTACATATTTCTATTGCCCAGTGCAAACAGCTATTTTATTTTTTTAATTTAAAATATTGTCCTAATATAAATATTGTATAATATTTTGCGAAAGAACATTTTCTTAAAAGTTCATTAGTTTGAAAAAAAAATTAATTATTGAGTCGTGAATTAAAGGCTACTGGGCTACATTTCGTTATGAAATTAAATGGTTAAATTATAAATAAAACTATTCTCTCTACAAGGGTAAAATATGCTTTCATTTTTAAGGAAAATAATAGATTTCGTCTAGAGCATTGAAATATCATTTATTCAATCTGATATAGGCTTTGATAACGATGGTCAACTTGAAATATTAAACTTTTTAAAATAATTTTTTAAAACGAATTACTTGATAAGGAAATGTCCTGTCAGGATATTATTGTTACCAAACATCTATGGCGGATAACTCTCACGCCATTTACGCGGCGATCGACCAGTTTTACGTTCCATGCGAATAAAACCTCGAATTAGATAGTCGGACCTGACTATCGAATTAGATAGTCATATATATTTCTATCTAAACTTTTAGTCTCAGGGCTTGTAACCTATAAGTCATAGTTTCTCTTCGCTATGGCCTCCACAACTGTATTCACATATTTTTATAGACACTCTGCTAAATTTAATTCTGCTGATACTTTTTGAAGTTCTCAGGTCAAATATGTATCAATAACAGAGTCACAGTTGCTAAATAAGAAAATGAAATTAATTGTAGAGGAAACATCAAATTCGTTATACTTTGAAATACACACTCATTTAATATCTTATTTTATGCGAGAAAAGGATATATCGCATTTTAATGAACCAGCAAAGCCCACGCGCCCCCCCTGCTTCGTCATGTTTGGATTCATTGAAACTGGGATCAAATTTGTAATTGTGTTAAACAAAATAACAACCTCGGTAACTGAGCGAAAAAATTCTCTTAAACTTTAAAAATGAAATGACACTAAGCACGTCCACTTCCCACAAGAAAACTTGCTCTCAATGATAGAGGTTTTTCAAATTTGCTATGGAAGATTGTGTATATTTGACTGATTGGAATGTTTTTTTGTTTTAATTGGACATCAGTGATGCGCGGTTGTATAATTGGCGTTCTGAATAATTTGGATGGAGGAAGTACATCACGGCCTAGTGTTCCTTTCAGGACTTTTTGGCCGGAAGGGGGGGGGCGAATAAAATTTTAAGGGGGGGGGAGTTTTCTATTTGCCCTATATAAATATATCTAAATGCTGTCATATAAATATAAACTAGGTTAACATAAAATGTCTCCGGGCTGGGAGGGCGACGAATACCTGCCTTGATGGGGGGGGGGGGACTTCGGCCCTCTCCTCCCCAGGAGGTATGCCTGAAAGAAATACTGCCACGGCAACACCCTCTATATTCAAGGCCTCCACACCATCCCGTAATGGCCGACACCGTAGTCCAACGCAATACGAATTTGTACTGAAATTGTTTTTGGGCGAATTTTTTTTTTCTTTTTTTTTTTTTAATTTAAATGTTCCAGCAGGATGAGGATTTTTTTTTCTTTAAAATATATCTGCTTTAATTTAAATTAGAATTTGTTGACATAAATAAGATTCTTTCTTTCTTTTTTTATGTGTGATTTGGAATGAAAGAATAATCTTAATAGAACCACTTTATAATTTGATAAGTTACTAAAAACTTTATAATTTAATAAGTAAAAAATCAAATCCTTACTGAAGATTAATTTAAATTCAATCGAAATAAATTAAAATTTACATGATTAAAAAGTATCAGAATGTAAAGGTCATATCTATCCTAACACAATTTAAAGAAGTATATAGATTGTACTATATAGTAAAGTATATACTAAAATAGATTGAAGTACATAATAAAATTGTACTTTAATTGCTAAAGATTGCATACTTCATTAATATATAATTAATATTGGTCTATTACTTAATTTTAATTTATTCGATCACAAGTAGTTAGCATTCTAAAATCAGACTTACCCTCCAAGATAGCTGAAAATCAAACATAATTATAATTAATTAATTCCAAAAGGCCTGGAGTCAAAAGAAGAGGCAGGTGTGGATCCAAAATAACATTTATTATATATACATATATATATTTTTATATGCATTGAGAAGTGAATATCTATCCATTTAAATTCTTGCACAGTTTTATACCAACAAATTAATGCATAATCATACACACCATTATCTAATGAAATTACTAACTCATATAGCATTTCTTAATATCCTTTAAGTAAGTTTCATCATTACAAATTTACCTTTCAATATTCATTACACAATTCTTATATTCATTCAAAATTACAGATTTAAATTAATATTCATCAAACTATTATTATCCTTCCCCTCTAGTCTCTATGTTGGGGTTCATTTAAATTTATTATATCAGTATTCGATAAGAGCATTGTAAATAAATGCTATCATAACAGATGGACTTAATTATAATAATAAGTTGATTTAGATTTCAACTATATATTAAATGGGCAAAAGTAAAATCTTTAAATTAAATCTCTCTTTACTATTTATTGTTACCCCAAATGATATAGTCTTTCATTGTAGTTTCTCAGGACAAATGTAGACTAGGACTTACGTGGTTGAGCAGTCGTGGATTCCTTTATGGATTGTTATTTTGACATCTGCATCTACGTAAACAGGTCTTTTATAGCACAGATTGTTCCTTGTTACACTGAATATGAGTTGTCGGCTTATACGACACCTTAGTTCTAGGAAGCATTTCTCCAAGAACACACCAGCACTTGATAAAGTATGCCGAATTAAGATGTACGACATAGTAGGACCCTTGTCCATAACTATCAGTCGTCCCATACTCTAACGACGTCAACATTGGAGTTTCAATATACCAGGCCATGATTATTCATTACGGATTAAGTTAATATGTGCACATTCTGTTTTTCTAGGCGCCTGTCTGTAGTTATTGCCTGCAGATGTGAAATGTGTGAAAATAGAATGAAATGACTCTTTGGCCATTGCATATGCCTTTAGAAGTCTTTTAAAGAAACTTGTAAAAATCCAATTTTGCAAAATATTGGATATTTAATATTAAGTTCATCATTAAAATTTAAATTCAAAAAAAGTTTAAAAGGTTCTGTGCATTAATTAGAATTGCACAAAATGTCTTTTATGACAAAAAGCATGTATGCAGCTAATAATTTCCAAGGTGAAAATAAAAATTTAAAACCCTAACATAAAATGAAACACATGTATGGAAAGTAATTCCAAGGTAAGTTTAAATATTTATATAAATAGGTTACATCAATACACTATATATATAATGTTTCAGTTAAATAAGTAGAAACTAATAATTATGTTTAAATTTAGTTTAAAGAAAAAATAATGCAGTGATGTATTAACATTTAGTTTAAATCAAACTATAGTATTTATATTAACTTCATGAATATTAAATTTATTTTTTATTTAATTTATTTTAATTTTTTAACTCAACTACACTCATTCTATACTCTCTAAAAGCCAATACTTTGCCATTTTCTATCTCGGAAAGGTGAGTACTTTTTGGCATTTTGAAAATTAAACAAACATGCAATACAATGGTATAAACATTAGCGATACACCTACAGCTATCTTATAAAGATAAGGGATGAAATATGCTCAGCATTAAAATCTTTGTGAAAACAAGCTGTAAAAATATAGTTATAGTTTATTTTGTTGCAATCCTATTAGGCTTTACATATATAGAAAATTCGAAAAAGTTTTTTTTTTAAGGACAGCACTATTACTGTACATGTTTGAAAAATAGGCTATCACTTTTTTAATGTTGCAAGTTTACGTTTCTTATTTTCTGGTTTTTTCACATCATTTCTCTCTTTGCAATAGTTTTTTAAAAATGTATTCGTGGCAGCCATGATAATATACCTGGTAATGACAGTAGAGGAATGACCACCAGGACAATTGCCTTTCATAAAAATTTCTTTTTCGGTTAAAATAAAAACTGCTAAACTGATAACCAATTGTCGTTGATTGTTTACATTCAAGAAAAGATGTTCGAAATCAATGGAAACTAATTTTTGTACAATTATAAATACATGAATTACAATTTCAAGAACTTCGGGCTGCGGATACATCAAACCACCCCTATCCATCTTTTCTATAACAGAACTTTCAATCAGAGGAGACTCTTTAACAGTTGCAATAGTTAAGTTTATCTTACAAAAAGTACAGTTATGAAGTTTTTTAACAGTGGCAAATGCACAATATCCTGCTACGTAAGATATCACAGGGATCATATCAGATACATTAGAAACATCATCATCCAAAACGGAAATGCTTTGAGCAAAGGTAGGAAGATCATCAGTCTGAGAGGTTTCTAAGTCTCCTATTTCGTTATTCTCTACATCTACAGACAATTCACCATATTTACAAGATTTGATCTTTAAAGGACCGATACTTTGTAGTCGTAATTTACTTTCAGTTTCAAACACCTGTCGCAAAGATATCAAATATTGTGAACCTGCAAGTTGTCTGAATTTCCCAAACCTTTGCTCTAAAGCATCCGTTTGAATTTTTCCAGTTAGGATATACGAAAACCCTAATTCATTTACACAGTATGATAAAAGATCCAACACACCATGTGTTGTATGCGTTAAAGCAGCATGAGTTTCTCTGGTCAATATACCAGTCGTGTATTTCAAATTTTTCCAATTCTCTAACCAGATTAGGAACTTATTTAAAAATTTAGTCTTTTCATCTGTTTCAGACAAAGTAAGTGGCTCTTGAAAAACATCTCTTTTACATTGTCCTTTAAATAAACTTTTAACATTCATTATCGACCACCAGGTATATATTAGGCGAACATAATCAGCTGTATCCTGGCAATGTTGTAAGTCATTACTTTCATCAAACTGGCGTAGGCCCTCAATAACATGATTGTTAAAAATTTGCAGAACAAACTTTACATTTTGTCGCTCAAGATTTGTTGGTATCAATGCTTTTAATGTTATCCCATATGCAAATTTCAATATATTTCCTGCTTCAATAGAATGAAGTTTTTTTATCGTTCCAAAACAAGCAGTTTTTGTGACGCCAGGTTTTTCAAAATCAGGATAAAACATACATTGTCCTGCATTCTTTTGATTCAGCCAGTTGTTCCTTATACATTTTAAGATGTGCACGGGATCATAAATAAAATATAGAGGTCTATTTAAATCTGACGGATGTTTATATATAATGCTTTGCTTTGGAGGAACATTAAAGAAAGACATAGCTCTGCCGTTAATGGCATTATTGTCAGAACTTATGCATATCACCTTAAATCCAATTTCCTCCAAACCTACTGTTACTTTTTTAATTATAGTAAACAGACTTTCTGCGTTTATTTTTTGAACTGGCACTATATGTGCAACATCTTTATATGTCGATAAAAAGCTTTGAACCATAAAAACATATGCACTTGTTGCACATTTTACATTATCATATGCATGGCCAACAATGCTCCCTCCCTTAAAATCCATGACAGGTTTAATGTGGATTTCGTCCATCATTAAACACACTGTACAGTCTTCAGACTGTAAAGTTTGATAGCGTTGTTTAATATAAGACAAAAAGTTATCTTCAAATTGTTCATTGACAGGGTTTAAGTGAAAGGAAGAACATATTCTGTAAATTGTATAGGGATGTGGTAAAATAAAATGATGAGAGTTTCGTAAAAACTTATAAGCATGGGGAGATATTGAGAACAGCAAACTACAGAAAATCAAAAATTCAATATTATATTTAAAATGGTGTTTTCCATTAACGATTAAAGAGAACTGTTCAAGCAAGAAATCCAAATTTTTGTTTGAAGATGGTAACAAAGTTTTCAACAAATTTACCGAATCACTTATTACATTAAAGATTGATTTGCTCGAATTTGTTTCAACATTTTGATTAAGCAACTCAACCTCTTGCAGTATCTCTGTAGCATCATTAACATTGCATAATAAGAAAGGAAAAATAAACTTCTTTACCTTTGATAATGGTATATTCCTAAAATAAGCAGTAGTATTCATCGAGGAGTTTATTAAGATGCATTTATGAATAACTGGTACTGGAGTCACTTGTATTAATAAAAACATCACA
Source organism: Amaurobius ferox (assembly GCA_951213105.1). Classification (NCBI taxonomy): domain Eukaryota; kingdom Metazoa; phylum Arthropoda; class Arachnida; order Araneae; family Amaurobiidae; genus Amaurobius; species Amaurobius ferox. The sequence goes on from OX578146.1 coordinate 119,041,454, forward strand.
CTGTCAGATGTTACTGTTACTGTCCATTCTTTTGGTATGCAGACAAGATTAATTTTGCTTTTAAAGTCTTCAAAACTTTTGCACAATCGTTCCTCATCATATGAAGACTTGCTATCGATGCTTTGCTGAATAACTTTTTCTAAATTTTGCATTTCTAACCTTAGGCGTTTCTCATCTGGGGCTTCACGTGAAGTAGTTGGTTTTGAAAAATACTCTGGACAACCTGGTAAGCAAGATGGAACTGCGCCTTTTCTTAACTTTGGTGCAGATAGCGGAATCGTTACCGATGTGCCAGTTTTCTCATCGTAGTGTACAGTCTCTCGAATAATATCACCAGATGTAAAATGTTGCTCACAAAGCTAAAAAAAATTAAAAAATATACATTAGTCCTTATGCATATATGCACTGCTTAATGAAAGAAGTGCATGTTTTGCTCTTTCGATGTATTTTACTTAATAAATAAATCCTGTGGGAAATTAAAGAGCTTCGAACATAACAGAATCAGGGGTACCACAGAATCAGCTAAATTACCACTACTTTACTTCTAAATAGTTAAACAATATCTCATGACTAATCATTGCTTCGAGATGTTTCACTGTATAATAATATTCCTTAGAATTATATTAAATAATCAAATATAATTATTTGAACACTTAGAAATTAAAAATATCTAGGCACCAGCCAGAAATCGAACCCGGATCATTATCATGCTATATTAAATCAAATATAGGTTCATAAATTCCTAAACTAATATAATTTCCCAAACTCATATACATAAATTAAACCTTTAAGTACATAAATTCAATTAGAATTTAATAAGTTTAACGACATAATCTTATTTTTTCAAATTACAATATCTTTCTATACTTCCCTTGTACATTAAATTAAAACACATGGGAGGAACCAAATTATATATATGTTCTAGGTTAGCTTATTTAAAATCCTGCATACGCATATACATTTTTTATCAATGTGTTTTGCTCTTTCGATGTATTTTACTTATTAAAATAAATCCTGTGGGAAATTAAAGAGCTTCGAACATAACAGAATCAGGGGTACCACAGAATCAGCTAAATTACCACTACTTTACTTCTAAATAGTTAAACAATATCTCATGACTAATCATTGCTTCGAGATGTTTCACTGTATAATAATATTCCTTATAATTATATTAAATAATCAAATATAATTATTTGAACATTTAGAAATTAAAACTATCTAGGCACCAGCCAGAAATCGAACCCGGATCATTATCATGCTATATTAAATCAAATATAGGTTCATAAACTTTAATATAATTTCATAAATTCCTAAACTAATATAATTTCCCAAACTCATATACATAAATTAAACCTTTAAGTACATAAATTCAATTAGAATTTAATAAGTTTAACGACATAATCTTATTTTTTCAAATTACAATATCTTTCTATACTTCCCTTGTACATTAAATTAAAACACATGGGAGGAACCTAATTATATATATGTTCTAGGTTAGCTTATTTAAAATCCTGCATACGCATATACATTTTTTATCAATGTGTACATATGTATTTAAAAAGAACAGTACTTACCCTAGAATTTTTAGTAACTTCGAATCCATCTCTTCTAAGGAAAAAAATCCATTTTTTTCTTACTTCAGGATCTTTTGGAAAATTGAAAACAGCAGAACGTGGGCCGTTATTGTAGTTCCCACGACAGCCGACTGCCGAACAACGATACGGCATTACACAATTAAATCTTCGAAAAAATGGTAAAAAAAATAGCTGTAATTAACAGCTCATATAAAATATAAATAAAGAAACGTTAAAACGAATTCAATATTCGATCACACTGAATATAGAGGGTGTTGAATGGGGACGGCTGGCTAGACTACACGACGCTACCCATGCGTTGTCAGTTCTTCTGGATATACCTTTGGACTACGAAGTCGGCCATCTTGCCACTTCCGGTTTTCTCTGTGGGGGCCTTGAATATAGAGGGTGTTGGCCACGGCCTATCCACGGGCAATAGGAACCAGCGGACTCCTGTTGATCATTCATTTCGACGGGGTCGAATTTTGTGAAAAGCTATTTGCCTACTAAAGGGGGAGGGGAAATTATTTAGAATATGGTTTTTTGCAATGGATTCAGAATCAGTGAGTTGACCGCCATGAGTTTTTACACTTTTCTAGAGCATTTCCTAGCAAAAATAGAAGTTAAACTTTCAGTGGCTATTTCTTCAGATACAGGGGGTAATTTGCAAAACGGATTTCAGATTGGGAGTCAGCCTAACGGAATAAGTATACATGGGTTTCTTCAGCCTTCGGGGTTGCAATCGAGAGATATATTAACATTGCTTTTGTATGTTTGTGATACTAGCTGATCATTTGTCATATTTTGTATACCAATTTGGGGGAAATCGAAAATCCGACTTCGTTAGGTTCGATTCCGTGGTCGATACTATAAGTGTGCAAAGATTCAGCCCTCGTCACTGAGGTAGGGTTTTGAAGGATCTGGAAAAACTGTTTGACCCCCCCCCCTTTTCCCGCTCGGATTCGTCCTATTTTTCCGAAAGGGAAATCGAAAATCTGGTTCCGTTAGGTTCTGTTCCGTGGTCAGTATTATAGATGTGCAAAGATATAGCATTCTATGTCACCGTGTATGCTTCTGGAGGTTTTCAAATGACTTAAAACATTTTTCTGGGTTTTAGGGCGAAATTCCGGTTCCATTAGGTTCTGTACCGTGTTGATACTATAAGTATGCAAAGATTCAGTCTTCTACGTAACTGGGACTTTTCTGGAGGATCTAGAAAGACACAAGCCTGTTACATAATTATTATATAGATAATCTACGGGAAGATACTTTTTGTTTAAAAACATATGAAAATCGACGGAGTAGATTCCGGGAACTTACTAGGGGCAGAAATGGTGTCACACCTTAAATATAAATGACATGAAAAAAAGAAACAAATTGAAGTCTCTGGGGGAAGATCCTGTGATGTCCACAACGACTTTGCATGAGTCCCCATCGAATTATTCGAGCGTACAGTTAAAAAAAAAATGCGAATGGGTTTGGCATTAGCGGGCATGTGTCCAATAACTTCATTCATGAGCACTGTTCGATTCCAGTTGCGGGAAATATGAATATAAAAGGCGAGAAAATTTAAGCGAATTCAATTTTCTGGCATGGACTGGTTGGTCATTTGATAAATTGTTTGGAGTAAAATGAAATGCAAGAAAGAGAAATCGTAAACGCAACCTTTAACAATTGATAAAATTAAAATATACCAAGGGTTTTCTAAATTTTAATTGCAAATGCAAGAATATGAGAAGTTCTCCGAATCGTGGCCCATGTCCCGGTTATGTACAGGTAAGAACTTAGGTAGAATGTTGGTGGCCCATTTGGTGGTCCGTTTGATGGTCGTGGGCTTTCAGAATCAGAAATGGGGCTGTATTGCCCAAACCTTTTAATCACTTATTTTCTATAAGTTGCTCATATTTGAATTTGAATGTACTCTAGATTTGGGAAACAATTTTGGACAAGTCTGGTAGCCACGATTATGAATCTGGACGTGAAGATTCCAATTACACACTATGACTAGCAGATACGATCCGAATTTCTGATCATAATATGTACACAGATATTGTCAGAATTTCTGATCATAATATGTACACATATAGGGCAGAATTTCTGATCATAATATGTACACAGATAGGGCAGAATTTCTGATCATAATATGTACACAGATATTGTCAGAATTTCCGATCATAATATGCACACAGATATGGTCAGAATTTCTGATCATAATATGTACACAGATGTTGTCAGAATTTCTGATCATAATATGTACACAGATAGGGCAGAATTTCTGTTCATAATATGTACACAGATATTGTCAGAATTTCTGATCATAATATGTGCACAGATATGGTCAGAATTTTTGTTCATAATATGCGTACACAGATATTGTCAGAATTTCTGATCATAATATATATGTACACAGATATGGTCAGAATTTCTGATCATAATATGTACACAGACATGGTCAGAATTTCTGGTCATAATATGTACACAGATATTGTCAGAATTTCTGATCATAATATGTACACAGATATGGTCAGAATTTCTGATCATAATATGTACACAGATATGGTCAGAATTTCTGATCGTAATATATACACATATATGGTCAGAATTTTTGGTCACAATATGTACACAGATATTGTCAAAATTTCTGATCATAATATGTACACAGATATTGTCAGAATTTCTGATCATAATATGCACACAGACATTGTCAGAATTTCTGATCATAATATGTACACAGATATGGTCAAAATGTCTGATCAAAATATGTACACAGATATTGTCAGAATTTCTGATCATATAATATGTACACATACATAGAAGAATTTCTATCATAATCAGAATTTCTGGTCATAATTTGTTGACAGAAGGGGTCGTAATTCCCATGAAGGGCCGTAATTTAAATTTGAATGCGCTCTCGATTTAGGCAAAAATGATCTGAGTGTCAAAATCTTTTGCAAGAAGATTGATCAAGTTGCTTCCATGAACTCGCTGTGGACCAGGAATTTCTAGAATGGAGGGGATTCCAAAGAATTCCTCTAATGACCAGGAATTTCTAGGTAATGGATGTGAATTTGTAAGAATTTTTTTATTATTATTATTCAAAGAATATGCTGTCATTCCTTTCTTCCATATGTATTCTGATATTCACTCGTTGTTGTACTCCGATAAATACCGTCATCTATAAACGCTCCTTAAAAGGTTTCTCAATCAGACTTGTATTTTAGGGGACGTACTAAAAGTGCGATAAAATATATATGAACTAAGTTCGTCGCTATATTTTCTAGTGGAAACTGTTTATAAAATACCGGAAACTAGTAAGACTTCAATCTATGTTCTCATACATCGATACTTTGAATTGTTTAGATTTACTATAAATAATAATTTGGTGAATGAAAATTCAAATAATTTATTTTTCTAAGCTTTTGTTGGTAGTTAATTTATTTTAATTTTCAACACATTATATTTTTTAATTTAAGTTTTTTCAAAAGAAATTTCCATTTGTTTTTAAATTAGCACAAAAGCTGGGCACATCAATAAATTGAATTAATTTGGCTCATGCATGTTATTATATGCCGCATTTATAATACTTACACGCATGGCGATTTCAAACGAACTTTTTCCTGCTTTTACTGTTGTTGTTATTGGTGGCAAAAATTTTGCTATACATTTGTTTTTTCGAATTTTTTTCCCATGAAACATATATTTCTCCGTAACTAATATAGGTAGAGCTAGGATAATAATTGATTTTGATTCAGCATCAAATTCTGAAGGAAATGGGGGTGGTCACTATAGATTTCTATTTCCTGTTATTTTTCCACTTCCAGTTAAAAAAAAAATATTGAAATATTTATTTCTCGAGATTCTCTAGGCATAGACCTCAGATGACGACTGATATGGATTCAACGTCGAATTCTAGAGGGGGTTGGAGAGGTTCACTAAGGATTTCCATTTCTGGTTTTGCAGATGTCTTCGGGTTTTCCGAAAATTCGTTTGACTGTATGAAATATCTAGGCAAAAGAATAAATACTCTTACAGTTCCGACAAAAATGAGGGATACAAGCCATTTACCACCATATGAAGACTTTTTCATAAACTTCTTGTTTTAAAGTTGTTTTTTGATATATTTAAAAATTTTTTTTTTAAAAACATTTTGTTTTTTTAGCATTGGACAAGTTGATAAATTTGACGTATTTAGTTGATTAATTAGTTGATTTTAGTTAATCACAGACATACCAAATTTAAAACACCGTTTTTGGTATTGAATTATCGATTTGCAAGTTTTTTTCTATTGTTCTAAATAGAAAATAATGCTTGAAAATCTTCATTTCGTATAGCAATGGCAGAGCCGCCGACAAGTGAGGACAAAAAGATACATTGCATAGGGGCACGGAAGTTTTGTCGAATAGGATTGTACAAACAATTTATGAAATAATGTTAATAACTTGCAAAATAGGAGGTAGTAGGGGTGGGGCACGGTGAGTACGAACGTTTTGTTGGTGGCATTGAACACTAGACAGCAATTTTTTACTTTTTGTATTTCTCTGAGATTAAATCAAAATCCTTTTATTTCGTTTGGTGTGCTGAATATGAAAAGGGCCGTTAAAACACAGATCATCTCTAGCTTTTGAAATATCTATAAAGCCAGTCAAGTTTTATACATTTATATATACATACCCTATTAAAATTTTCATACAGGAAACCTGTAGCTTGTAATGAGATTCTGGAGCATTTTTCACAAGAGTCCAAGTAGTCAGCTAGCATTGCTGCAATCTATTTTCCATGCTATATTTATTTCAAGTTTAGAACAGCATACTCTGAACCATTCAGAACCGAACAATTCAGAGTAAAAAATTGCGTTGAAGTTGGCAGATAGAATTGTTTCCAGAAAAGCGGTGAATTCCGCTGCGCACAAATCTCTCAGTGTAAGCGGGGATGTCGTTTACAGTTACAGCTACACATCTTGAAAACCTTGCAAAACGAGGAAATCAGAGCTTTTCTAATCGGACATAAGTGTTGGATTTCTTCAACTATGTGAGACGCATTTAAAACTTAAGTTCTTCAAATGCACTGCTTGAGATTTTCGAGAATAACTTGAAAATGGGAATCTCAAGACTTTCTTAAAATAAGAGCCCGACGATTGGATGTTAATGCAACCATCTAAGGGCCTGTGAAGTTTGACCAACCAACGGCGTATGAAAGACACTTTTGGAAAAGAACGATAGACATATAGATAGATAGATAGAGATATATAGATACACAGAGAAAAGTCCAACTCCCGCGGCAACCATAGGGTTTATGCCGACTACAAGAGGGGAAGGCACAACTACCAAAATTTCTTCCATCAAAGCCGCAGCCAGGGGCTACGTTCTCGACGGGATCATTCACCGGGCAGGGTCACGAAGAACATTCGCCAAGCCCGACCTCAGACCGGACCTTGGCTCAGGCCATAAATAGGCACAGTCCAGTAGTCACGGCCACCCGGAAGAGTCGGGGCCTGAGTGCCTCACCGGTTCGACGGACAGTTCATCGGCATCCAGATAACCCGATTATTATGCCCTCCAGGTTGGAGGACTACAGAGCTAAGATCCGTAACCACTTCAAAGAGTGGTCCACCCCGGGGGGATTTATAGATAGATAGATAGACTGGCAGGCAGACAGGTAGGCACCAGCTTATCGATTGTTTCAAGATTATTATCAATTACTAGAATTCCAAGAAAAAGTGTGAAATGAATAGGAGCGACAAAGAATTTTTTCCTCTGATTTCTGCTGTCTGGACTGAGTCTTATGTATAAAGTCTATCGATCCATTAAACGACTAGGATTATAATATTTTACATAGGTAATATGAACCTACATTCTCCATCTTCAGACTTTAGATTGAAGTGAAACGAAAATATGAATGACTTCATTTGGGGATCAAGTTATTCACTGCATCTTACCTTTAGGTTTAAATTCATTCAACCATTGTACAGGAAGCACGCTTCGGTCTGGATTCAGACCATGGATCTTTGGCTGGCCATACGACGCGTTATCCATTGAGACGATGATATATTCTATGCAGTGGATTAATCCCACTGGAAGATCTTGTAGTGGGATTATAGTGATCTTCTGCATTTAAATGTTCATATTTGCAAAATTACAAAATCCTTACTCTAAGAAGTTTTACGCTCCGTCTCTCAAGGTGTCAAGGACGGGGTTAGTGGAGTACCCAGGAGAGGAAAAGCTTCCTCCCTTTAAACTCCAGAAGAAAAGGAAAAAAGAAATGAAAAAGGAAGTAATAAAGTGTCATTTAATCAACTAAAAGGTAGCTGAGAACTAAGAGATGCTTGGGGGGGGGGAGGGGTAGAACCTAGGTCCTATCCCTTCCCCAAGTCTTCAGAAGACTGAATGTTGGGGCCCAAGCGGGCTCCCAACAGAGTAGGAAAAGAGGGGGATAGACTGGGTGCGCCCCGGGGGCGCAGGGCCTTGAGCTTGAGATGTGCCTAGTAGCAGAAAGGGGAAGGGCTTGCCAACAATTCGCGCAGTCCCAAAAGCAAGGGAGAAGTACAGCTGCTAGAGTCTGCAACTGAAAAGGAGAGCAGATAAAACTATGATGGACGGAACCGCTTTTTAGGGCGGAAGAAAATGTCTCTCACCGATCGGGCAGGTAACGACCGGGGGCGCTTTCGCGTGCCCGGCCGACCTGGCCGACAGTGCGGGAGTTTACGTTCCGCTGTCATTTTATTTGCCTGACTTGTGTTAGAAAACGGAAATGGCCGTGAAACCGTGATCCACAGATATTGAAATTGAAAAGTGAGCCGTTTAACACTGTCTTACTTGTGTACATTTCTATTTCTAAATTCATGTTCTTTGTTCTTATTTGTGTATTAATTCAGTTAAATAATTCAAATTATTCCATTTGCATACATTCTTCCCGCCATTGGAAACAAAACGAAAAAATGAAGCCTTAAAAGTAGTTGGAAAATAAAGAAAATTTAATTTTATTTTTTCTGCCTCATTGTCCTTAACTATGACAAACGAGACGGAGATGCGGATGAAAAATGGACGTTTCGACAAATGTTGAATCAAGACATCGAAATAAATGACAAAAACTCATGAATATCATAAAAGAAACTTTCCTGAAATTAAAGAAAAAATGCAGTTCGACATATATCGACATGTGATTCTGTTGGGAAGAAATAGTTTCAGAAGAAATATGGCTGATTTGTTTAATGGAATTAAAAAAACATATATAATATAAAGTTCGAATGGAACTGTGCATGACAGGCAATTCTGGTTCTCTTTCTATATCTGGATCGCCAGTAACATGGTACAGAGTTGGACGTAACTGTAATTGAAAGGTAATGTCAATTACTTTTAATTACAATGTCATTGATATGCAATTAAAAGTTATTCGTAATTCTGATGTAGAAAACTGTGTTTAAAACAACATATAACCAAATATTAGCATCAAATCGTTTCGGATATAAAATGCAGTCTATTTCTACGAGATAAGAATACAGAGCATCTGTTGAGAATTTAATTCTCTCTCTTCATTGTTATAGATGGGCGCTACGACGCTTTCCGTTTATGCTAATTTTGTTTGTCTGTGACTATGATTGGATAGAGCTGTTAATCTGGAATGTCCTTCTGATTTAGATAAATGTATAAGATGTTGTGGAAGGTAGTGAGGAGAGCTAAATTGTAAGCAATGTACGTATGAATAAAGAGTTGTGTTTTTAATGATGATGCGTGTGTCTTAATGCCGGACTTACCACAATCGGGGATTGCTTCTCTACCCCCGAGAACAAATGAAGAACCATGCGAATTCTAAGGAAAGTATTCCACAGCATCCTCACACACCCAAGTAAAACTGAATTCTGTCGACAGTTCACTTGAGTGAAGCGCTTGTTCAGTAAAAGACTACGAACTTAAATGCCCTATGATAAATTAAATTGGAAATCAATTAGTACATGCATGAGTTGTTCAAAACAGTTTACTAAACAGACTTCGAACATTAAGTTGAATATGATATTGTTACGAGCGTATCCTCTAAAATCGTGGGTGTATACGCAGGATACAAGAACGAGTCCAAGTTTCTGGATAACTAACGTTTATCCACAAGCACAAGGTAAACGGGAACAATATACAGTCAAATAGAATTTAAATGCTCCACTAATTCCACAGAATAACTGATATTATTCACAGAATGTTGACGAAAGTAATTTCACAAAACAGCCGCTACTATTCTCGAAACATTGACAAAAATCACAGTACAGTGTAGATCATGTCATGTCCATTTGTCAACCCCCTTCCAACGGAGGTATGAGTCTTTTATAGTCTCGCTGTAGAAACTTCTGGAAATCTCTCTCTGGAAATCTCCTAGACTAATCGTTATTTCGGGAAGTTCCTGAAGCATTCAGGAAGTCGTCAAATTGGCGATAAATCGCCAAATCGGGCAATCCTTCTTTTGACTGGGAAATTCTGGTAATCCTGGGCTCGCCTTATCCTCACGTCATACTGACGTCATGGATTGTGTTTTCTTTGCCTGACTGTCGAGACAAACGAAAAAGGAGGCGCCAAAGGGAATATTGCGTGTTCGCAATAATATGAAATAAAAACAAACAATTGATTTTAGACGTGTCATTAAGTACCCCATCGAACTTAAGATTCCTATGATAAGTTAAATATCAACTTGTTAGCTTATTATGTAATTTATTATTATATAATTTTATAATTAATATAATTTTATAATCACTTTGCCTAACCCTATCTCAAAAATCAATAGGCCTCGAAGTTTATGGATTGAAATAATCCTACAAATTCCATTTGATTTGACAATTTTTACTTTCCCTACAATACATGGTAATGGTACAAGGAAAGTATAAGAATTGTGTTGAAAATCGTAGCTAGAGTTTTCGACGGATTTACACTTTTCGACAACCCGAAACATTTTTTTTTGTGTAGTGTGTGTCTGTCTGTGCAATGTATATATCGACTTTAACTCAAAAACTAGTTGAATAAATGTCATTTGTTGGTTACCCTGTTGCTTTTTGAAGTTTGGTACGATTTGGAAAAAAGAACCTGGAATTTCCCCCCCCCCCGCAAAATGGCCCCCAAAATCGACAAAATGAGAATTTAAAGACTACATATGCAAAAATTTATCAACTAAATGCTTGCTACGTATGTAATGTTTAATGACGAAAAGCATAAGGTAAACCCCTTTACTCTCGGATTAACCGTTCTCGAGCTATTTTAGTTTTTGCGCATTTTTGGCAACATCGTCTTTGGAAATATGTACAGTCGCTAAATGAAAGCGAAAATTGAATTAGAACTGCAAATTTAGTATCATTTCAAGTAAATAACAGAGTTATTTTGTGCAATTAAACTGAAATTGATGAATTATGAAAGAAATAAAAAGAAAATAAATTTGAGTCTGTAAGGAAAGTCATTTACTGCCCATATCAGATTTTTAGAAATATCTTGTCCAGACCACAGATACGTTGATATTAAAAAAATGATAGTTATGTAATCGAGGATGCTCTAAAATATATCAGAAAGACAGATTTTTGGCAATTCCATAACAGTAATTTTCATTTACATATACAATGTAGCATTTAAAGTAAAAATGGTGATATTAATGTCATTGTGATTAATGATTACTTTCAAAGAAAATAATGTTCATTCTAGATGCGGAGTAAAATGGCCTGCATTCCTGGTTGGAGCAGTATATTTTAAATAGATTTTGTTGTATAGGATTACATATAGAAATATGCAAATTTGAAGTGAGCACAAGTATTTAGAAGTAATATAGCAAGAAAGGTATACAATATCCACATTTTTATTATAAGTTTCACTTATTTCAAAATTATAAAGAGAAGGCGTATTTATGACTGTATCTACCACAAAAGTATTAAAGTTATAATTTTTAAATAAGTGTCATTTTTTTTCTATGATTTTAAAGCATTTTTCCAGATACAATTTTTTAGTTATTTTGCGTCCTATATTCTAGATCTTAAACATTCCACCATGATGAAATTGAAGTTTACGTTATTGCTCAAAGTCATACTATTCCTTCCGCATAAAAAAAATCAGTTCCTTTTCCAATTTTGGCAAAGCTTCGTTTTTCTGGTTTGGCAGTCATAAATCATAAAATCATTTTTATTTTCATTTTTTTTTAAATGTTTCAGTTTTATGAAATCGGTCAGCCACATAAACTAAATAGTATATGACAATTACTTTGTTTTGTAGCATTATTCATTTTTACTTTCCTTATATACAATAATGTATAAAGAAAGAATTGTGACGGGATCGAAAATTCGAATTCGAGTTTTCGACGGGAGAGCACGTTTCAAGCTTCCCTGATCACGAATAGAACATTTTTGAAGTGATGTCTCTCTCTATCTGTGTGTGTATGTGTGTGTGTATGCGTGTGTGTATGTGTGCGTGTATGCGTGTGTGTATGTGTGTGTGTCAGTGAGTCTGTGGAGACAATAACTGACTAACGAATGGACCGATTCGAACGAAATTTGGTACAATAATTACAATCCGTAAACACTGGAAGCCTATTGTTTTTATACGCAATCGAATGTTCAGAACCCTCTAAATTTTCGAGTGAAATTTTGAAAAAATCGTCAAAAAATCAAAACCTTTAATAAAGTTTCGCAAATAGACATTTCTTATGTAATTTTTCATTAGAAAACGATTAACATACATTTTAGAAACATTAGAAAGATGAACCGTTCTCGAGATATTACACATTTTTCAAAGAAAGTATCAAAAAGTCATATAAAATAAAAAAAAATATTTCCTATTGAGAAACATGTTCACTTTTCATATGTAATACCATGCGATAAATTGGGTGACATCATTCTCGTGGATCTAGCTCATTCCATTTATGAAAAAAAATACTTTGAGTAATGCTTTTGTATTTGAGCGCCAATAGTCATTTATCTGCTCTAAGAATAACTTATTTCTCCGTCCATAACGCTTGGCGAGATTTTGGCGACAAATTTGGCGGAAAGTCGCCAACTTGGCGACTTTTTAAATGTTGTTAAATTAATGAAAATATCGCCAAATGGATAAAAATAACGCTAAATCAATGAAAATGACGACCCATTGACTAACATTCAATATCTTGGAAAAAATATAAATATCTACTATAAAAATAATCTATTTTTTTACTGTAAAAGTAGTAAAATCATGGCATTATATAAGGAAAGTCATATGCTGCCCACATCAGATTTTTTACTTTTAGCTAAAGCTAGAAGTTCTTAGAAACTCTACATTTGAGATCTTAAGAGATTTGTGTGTCTCCTCAAACCTTTATGGAACACATTGCATTTTAAATAAATTTTAAAGCTGTGAAATATTTGTGCTGATTTACGTTATAAAATTGTTACGGTATCTGACAATTTTACTGTAATCATAACCATTAACGGTTTGTTAATATAGCCCGGATGACAGAGCATGATGACTGAGACTGTTTATGTGCTCAGTTCGCTGCACAATATATCCGAGTTGATTCCATAGAAACCGAGAGCAAGCAAACAATTCTCAGCCTGCATAATTCGCAAGCAGATAATTAGCAAACTATCTAAAGTATATATTCCAAGTTGTTGAATATTTCTAAATAACATGTTTTTTTATTAATGCAATATTAAAAGCATACATTATAGTTTAGTGGGATTCAGAATACTGTCTACATACATATTATACAGATTTCAATGGGAGGAAAAATAATTTTTTCATAAAAGTATAAAAAGTATCAAAATTTTAAAATTTTTGAAAGTTACAGCACCATTTTCGGTTCGATACCTACGTTTTAAAACAACAGCGAGCAACTGAGGAATAGTTACATATATACTGTACAGGTTTAAATAGGAAAACTAGTTTATTATTATTACTTTAATATTATTATTATTTTACAAATATTTAAACATTTATCAAATTTTTCGAATTTTTAAAAGTTTTGGCACCATATTTGGTTCGCTATCTAAGATTTAAAAATAAAACCGCGAGCTTTTAAGGCGAGTAGGAAATTTAGAATAGTGTCTACATACATACTGTAAAGTTTCAAAGGAAAAAAATAAGTTTTTACAAATCTCCGGTGATTTAGGAAGCTGAATCTTTGCATACTCATAGACGGAACATAACATAATTGATATATAGAACCTAACAGAGTCGAATTTTTGATTCCCCCTTCTGGGGGGGGGGGATCCAGACACTGTATAAGTCCTTTGGTTATTTAGGAAGCTGAATCTTTTTATTCTCATACTATCGACGATGGAACACAACTTAATAGAATTTGTTTTTGAATTTTGCCTCCAAAAGTCTCACTGTAACTTAAAAAAGTGAAACTTTATAAATTTATAATATTGTCTACAGGACAAGACCAATTTTTAACTGAAACGACTATTTTTTACAGTAACCGCAATGGATTGTTCAGAAAAATTAAATTGTAAAAAATGTCAACTTAATTTTAAAGAATCTTATCTTCCTTGTTTTTGACAAGCTTAAATACTAGTCTAATATAAAAAAGAGTTTTGAATTATTTTCTGTGTATTTGATTACAGACATCAGTTTGCACTTAAAGTAGTTTCTCCCGGGGCTGCTTCAATGTTCAGAATGTTAAAACATTTAGGGTCGTTTTCAGTAGGTACGTTCCATTGTCTAGCACTGAGCATAAACATTCATTAAATCTACACTTATGCTACAAACGTGCTATTAATCATGCTATCATTCATCTCTTTAAAGCAGCTGCGTCATCACAAAGTGCTTTGAAAGCAACTTGTTTTGAAATTTTCACGCGCTTGAAACTCATTATTCTCAGTTCAACGACAAAACACCGGCTAGAATTAATTATTGTATGATCAACATTGAAAACTAAGGAGAATTAATAGAACTACAATAAACAAAAGCAAGTGCTTATTATGTAGTTTTCAATAGAGGAAACCAGGACGGATTATAGTTTGAATAGGTTTATAGATTTCGATTATTTCTTCGTATAAGACTGTCCATTTGATTGAGACCTATTTTAAAGTGCATTCGGAACCATTGTGAGAATCTATGCATTTGTAGCGAGACATTGGGATCATCAACTTGGATGTGCCGCGGTTTAATCCCGGGACCAAAATCATGGACGACCAGCATTACATCTATAAGCTGTGACAAGTCTCCAGCTCAAGGTATTTATATTGCTTTTATGAAAGTTCGTTACAGTTCTATCCCTCCCAGTGAGTTGTCGATTGCCGAACGAAGCTGCTACTGGGTTGCAGATAAGGCGTGCGAGTTATAAGCTGAAGGAAAGGAGCTGTTATGAGGTGGTAAGGACGCGTGCTGCGATAATTGCGTTGCCAGTCGCGTAGCCAATGAAGAAAGTGTTGCAGAGTTTGAATCCTTCATTCAACTGCCTCGTTGTGTCATCTCATAGAGGAGTTCAAAATATTCATTCATGCAATGCGTATATAATTGTTAGAAAGCTGAATAACTGAAAATGATACAACGGATCAAACAGATTTTGAATTTGTACCTGAAGAAGAGCATTCCAGATTGCTTTTATCCGAACGCAAAGTTCACCTGTATGAGCTACGTCACGAGCGAGACGCAGCCTGATGAAATACCAGACATGCTCAATAGGTGACATATCCGGCGAATAGGCAGGCCAAGGAAAAAGCTGTATCTGTTGTGCTGAAAAGAAGTCTTGAACATTCCTATCAACATGTGGACGGACTTTGTCCTGTTAAAATACAGTTCCAGAGGAATGGGTTGAAGGAAGGATACGGCTTCTTGCTCCAGAACTTCTCTGATGTACTTACTGGTTGCTGTTGAGATTACCCATAATTCTTAGCAGCAGAGATTGTTTAAGATACCCAATGGCGCCCCAGACCATCACGCTTGGTGTCCGTCCAGTGAGACGTTGGATAGCTCACACCGGAAGGTGGTGTTTACAGCTATAGCGACTAACGTGGATAGTCCATCACTGTACCCCAAATTAAAGCGATGTAGCAATAATCCTTAATGGTGTTGCACCAAATCCTTAATGATGTTTCGATTTTTACAAATATGAGTTTATAAGGAACATAATTCAACTAATATCTTCATAGAAACTTTTGTTTGCGAGTTATTATTTTATATTTATTTTTTTAAACAGACATGGTCTGAGAGAAATTTGAATGAGAAGCATTTAAGAGTATGAGTGTTAATAAATTATTGTTGTTAAGACCGTCGTATGATGTAAATAAGCCATTTGCACCAGCTCTTTTGTAACATCTACACACTTTATAAAGGTTGTTGATCACGTTTTTGAAAATCAGAAACTTTTCAGATTTAAGCATGAAAATGGCGCACATTTTATAATTATGTTAGCATATTAAATGGAAAATATAATGAATCACATGGGTTGTCCATGACAATGAGACCTCGATATGAGATTTACTAATTACTGCTCATAGGCGTGGATTTATTTAGACAAGATATTTTACATTGACAAACATATGCAATAAAACATATAAAATACATGAAACATATATAGTACATAATAATGAAAAATTACAAAATATACAGTACTATAATAAACTTATATAATAATAAGAAGAATTAATAATATATTATAATTAATGGCTTTAAAATCCTATATTTGAGGTTCTTCAGAACAATATTACCATATATTCTAAATACGTTACAGTATAAGAAACATTACTGAAATTTAAATAATATTTATTAAAATACTAACAATATTCTATATTTATATTTCGATAAATAAAATTACTATTAAAACTAACATTATGGACCAAAAAGTAATTTAATTTCCCTTAACAAAGTCGTATACATTTTTTATTTTATTAATATTAAATTTGTTTTCTGATATGTTTTTAATCAGTTTACCCATATTCTTAATGGATGGTTCAATTAAGCACCTTTACACAGTGGGTACGGAATTATGACCTTAATACTCCCTTGCAATGAAATAACAATTTACAGCGTGCTCTCTACCATCTCATCCACTTACAGCCGCGACAAAGAATTTACGATAAGCGGATAAAAAGAGGGTGGGAAGAAAAATAAACAGTAAATAACACCTACTATCGCATAGCACACAAATATTAATTCAATAAAAACCAATGAGTTTAATTGCACAAAATAACACTAAATTTGCATTTTTAATTCAATTTCTGTTTCTATTTGGTAATTGGACATTTTTCTAAAAGTGGCATAACTAAATGCAAAAAATCTCAAATATCTCGAGAATGGTTAGTCTTAGAGTAATAGAGTTGTTCTTAATATTTTCCTCATCAAAAATTACGTATAAAACAAGCATTTATTTGATATATTTGAACATACGTAGTTTTTTTTTCAGATTTTGCGATTTTTGAGGGCCATTTCGTAAAAAAGGCAGGTTGTTCTTTTCCGAATAATACCAAAATCTAATCAGCAACAGCGTATCCTCCAAGTAACTTATCTACCAAATTTTGTGAAATTTGGTCAATTAGTATTTTAGCTAGAGTGGATACATGAAATTTTTACTGGCCGTTTCGCAAAAAAAGGCGGGTTCTGTTTTTACAAATCGTACCAAAAACTAATCAGCAACAGGGTCATACCCAAGTGACTTACCTACCACATTTTATGAAATTCGGTCCCTAAGTTTTCGAGTTAGAGTGGATACATACATTGCACAGACACACACACCGATGTCACGCTAAAAATAGTTTTTTCGTATTCTAGAGGTCTCGAAACGTGTAGATCCGTTGAAAACTCGAGTTACGGTTTTCGACATGATTCCAATACTTTCCCTATACATTACCATGTATTGCAGGGAAAGTAAAAAATGTCACCCTAAAGGTCCAAAATTTAGTAAACGTTTTAAAGCTCATTTCATAATGTATATTAATTGTGCTATCAGATATACAATGTATTTTGCTTATTAACACAAATAAAGAGTATAGTGCATTTCTTACATCTTATTTTTTTTTTCAACGTAGAAGAGTCAGAAATTTATATCCTGTTGGACGATGACCCGTTAAATTTTTTTTATACAAAATACAATAGATTTAATAAATACCTGGAAATTTGAGGATAATTGTACATTTGTTAAAAATTACTCCTCTTGTAAGGAAAATACTCCTTCAAATTAAGTCAGGGAGTACTTTTACTCATCTGGAAAAATTCTAACTTGATCTCTGGCTGTGCCTTTATTTAGCACAGTTTTCTGGAGGTATAAGAATTTATAACGCTTTCTATGATTGAATGAAATCAGTATTCATATGAAATATACTTTCAAAATATTATCGGTGGAAAAGGATGGTACGCTGTAATTTTTAACTTTTAATTTTCTCCCTTTATTAAAATTATATCCTCCAATTTTTCTGTATTACATTCTGCATTACGAACAGATGGCAAAACGTGCAGTTCTGTAATTTTGCATATAGACTAATATGAACCAGTTGATATGCAAAACGGGTTTCGAATTTTGATTAGGATTCAGTTAATTAAGTATTAATAGCCGATGCGGTGGTCGAGGGGTCAGGGGCATGCGTTTCCGTCTGATCGCTCGATTGCCGGGTTGTGGGTTCGAATCCCGCCAACGGGCATGGATGTTGTGATGCCGAGGTTTAGTCAGTCTTCTGCCCTTGGGGAGCCTTAATACAGTGAAGCTGCATATTACCCTTCGCCATGGGGTTAGGGGTCTGTGGACGTGGTGTAAGGCTTTCCTTCACTTAAAATTAATTGCACTCATATAATTTGTTTACATTTTAAACCGTGTTCGTCATATAATTAGTTAAATCTCGAATCAAATATTTATTGTTATTAATAGAGCTGAAATTCGGTGCCTTACATTATTATACAGTTCCACCAAATTGAAAACGATGTTATCGCACTAGGAATGATAATTGAAAACGCTTTTGAGCTGCTTGTACGCCGTCAGGTTTATGTTCTAGGGGTGTGTGTTCTCTCCCGCTACGCGGGCGGCGTAGAAGAACTGATAAAGCGTCAGCAAACAAGTGCCGGTGTTCCAACAACCGTATTACGCTTGCATAGCAGGCTGGCTGAATTTACTGGCAAAGTAGTCTAGGGTTGGTGAACATAAACAATCCGGGTACGAAGCCCTCCAGTAGCTCAACATAGGGAGCTCAGAAGAACTTAGTCACTGACAGCAACTAGAGCTATCATAAAATTCTGATGAAGTGATAGTACCTCGATGATGATAGTGGTTGTGGATATTCCTCGGATAGTCCTAATGATGAAATGTGCGTAGGCAGCTGCGGTAACGTTGGTAAAGTACCATCCCTTTTAATGTTTATTATCGTGGTGAGGTAACCTTATAGAGATTGAAATTCGATATTAAAATTTAATTAGTGTGAAGTATCGGCATATTTATGCCAGTCCACAGGTTTTCTCTGTTAATGATATTCTTCTATTAAGGACTTTAATTTTAACATACACGCGTATATTTGCTACATTTTCTTTAACAGAAGAACAGTCGTTTATAAACTGGAGATTTAATTTTTATTATTTTGATTATTTATGTGCTTCCACTAGTACTTTACAATTTTCTTTTAGAGTTTTTTCCTCATGGTAAACTTCTCTTGGAATGAGATAAATATAAAATATCGCTTTTTAGTTAATTTATTGGATGCAATTTCATTTTAGAACAAGTTTATGAAATTACGAATATAATTTATAACATATGCTCTAAAATATGTATTTTTACGTTGGTTTAAAAGCTATTTACTTGGCAAAAGTCCAATGTATGATTTTCCCCCGTTCGTATAATTTCTAAAATAAGGAACTTATATCAAAAACATTTGTAAAATGTAGAGTCTCTTTACATGTCATTAAATTTATATGAACCAAGATAAGAGTATTGTGGTACACCGAATATCTATATAGGTTAGATGATAAATTATATTTTATCGCTCAAAAAACTGCATTTCAAAGTAAGTTAGTTGTTTTTACTTAATGTATAAAGAATAAGGAATAGTAAGTTAATGTATAAAAAATATTCTATGCATGCGTCTGCCTGAATATATATATATATATATATATATATATATATATATATTCATGTTTACTATTTTTACTTTTTACATAATAAAATAAAATGGCTTTCTGTCTGTGTGCATTCTGTATGAAGAAATCTATGTGTCGCACGGCCATGAAATTTGGTACACAGGTACTTCAAGATCCGGGAAGGTGCACCTTGGCGTTATTTATTTTTTTTTTCCAAATTTGAATTCGTTTTTCAGTTATTTTATGTTTTAGCACGATTTTGAGCAATATTCACACAAATGGGGTACTAAGCGACCGAAAATATTATTACAGAGTTTCCATCTTGACACTATAAGAAAGACCGATAAATTATATTTCAGGCAAACCTTGAAGGGAATCCATAGGTTTAATGAAGGAATTTTCATGATTTTTTTTTGTACTTTTCGTGCATTTAAAACGTTCCTCATTTTTACATTGCGATTTAAAAAATTAGCTAGAAATCCGGTATTTATAATTTAATAAAAGCTTATTTAAATATTACTTACTGCTCCAAATAAAAAAAAAATCCTGAACCTATCCGTTCTTTAATTAAAGTTTTTATAAGGTATAAATGTTTCGCTAATTGACACATCGCAACTTATCTGGCCGTTCTTCCTTCACTGCTGACCGCTACCACCATTTAATAGCAAATACATTTAAAAAGCCCTTCTCTGCTATACACTTATCTCATTTTATTTATTTTTCAATGTTTTGGGAGATATAATGTGGATTCCCATTCTGATTAAATATTTCGTGGGGATATTTGTGAAGCGGCGCTCTTAAATTAAGAATTTCGCAGTCATTTGAATTGTTATCTGATTTGGTGATATGGAAACTGAGTGGTAGTAAGTAGTAGCTGTTAATTTGGGACCCGGACTACACTGGGTAATTCATTCTTGTTAATTCAAATATTTATGATATTTGCTATCTTTAATTTAAAGACTAACATTTGTTATTTTTATTTAAAAAATATTTTACAGTGATAACTTTTCAAATACATTACACAATATATATTTAAGCATAATTTTTTCTTTTTTCATAATGTAATTCTTAAATAAAAAATAGTGAAGGTTAATTACCTAGCATTTGTTAGAACTGAGCATTAATCAAATTACATATTTAGAAAGCAAAAGTTTGAATAAATACTCACATATAGCTGAAAATTTCTCGCGAGAAATGAACGTTGAAACAAAATTAAAAAAATAAAATTTCCATTAACATTCAGCATAAAACAAACAAGTAACGATATTTACCTGTTTTGGAGGGCTAAAATCAACCACCTTTTTCAGGATTCAAAGACATACCAACCATGCCAACAAAAGTAAGCTAACGGTTCTCTTGGACAGATTGAATTATTGTGACTGGGTCTGCATATCTGATTTTGTATCTCTGTATATAAATCAATCATTTTTACTTTCCTTATATACATAATGTATAAGGAAAGTATTGTGACAGGGTCGGAAATTCGAATTCGAGTTTTCGACGGGAGGGCACGTTTCAAGCAGTGAGTCTGTGGTGACTATATCTCACGAACGAATGGAGCGATTCGAATGAAATTTGGTACAAAAATCACAATCCGTTAATACTGGAAGCCTATTGTTTTTAAACGTAATCGAATATTCAGAACCCCCCTTAATTTTCGAGTGAAATTTTGAAAAAATCATGAAAAAATCAAAACCTTTAATAAATTTACGCAAATAGACATTTCTTATGTAATTTTTCCTTAGAAAACGATTGACATAAACTTTAGAACGCTAGCATGAACCGTTCTCGAGATATTCCATATTTTTCAAATAAATGTATAATATAATCCAATACATTAAAAAAATATATTAACTGTTGAGAAATATGTTCACTTTTCATATGTAATATCATACGATACATTGGGTGACATCATTCTCGTGGATCTAGCTCTTTCCATTCTTAAGAAAGGATACTTTAAGTAATGCATTTGTATTTGAACGCCAATATTCGTTTATCTGCTATAAAAATAACTTATTTCTCCCACCATACCGCTTGGCGAGATGTTGGCGATGAATTTGGCGGAATGTCGCCAACTTGGCGACTTTTTAAAATGTTGTCAAATTAACGAAATTTAGCCAAATGGATAAAAATGACGCTAAATCGATGAAAATGACGACTAATTAACGAAAATTCAATATCTTGGAAAGAATATTAATATCTACTATAAGAATAACCTATTTTTTTTTACTGTAAAAGTGGTAAATTCATTGTATTATATAAGGAAAGCCATGTGTTGCCTACATTAGGTTTTTTCAATGATGTCTATGTGGACCTTTTCCCTCAAACAAATGGAATGAAATTTGATACAGTAATTTGAATCATAAAATGTAAAGACTTCTCAATTTTAAGAGATATAAGAAGAAGAGCCTCAATTTTCTAACCATTTTTTTTTTTTTCGAAAATTGAAAGAACTCTATGAAAATATATTAAAAATGATACAGAAGTAGTTATTTCATCGTATTTTTTTATTAAAAGGCAATTGATATTTATGTGATGCTATCATGTGCCATACTCAACATATTATATATTTTGGATATAAAGTGAAAATATAAGCATAATTTAAAATTTAAATATGTGTGTGTGTGTTTAAATATGTGTCTATGTGTGTATGTGTGTGTGTGTGAATGTATATGTGTGTGTGTGAAATTATGTATGTGCGTGCGTGTGTGAATGTATATATGTGTGTGAAATTACGTGTGTGTGTGTGAAATTACGCGTGTGTGTGTGTGTGTGTGAAATTATGTGTGTGTGTGTGTGTGAATGTATATGTGTGTGTGTGTGAATGTATATGTGTGTGTGTGTGTGTGTGTGAATGTATGTGTGTGTGTGTGTGTGTGTGTGAAATTATGTGTGTGTGTGTGTGAAATTATGTGTATGTGTGTGTGTGAATGTATATGTGTGTGTGTGAAATTATGTGTGTGTGTGTGTGTGAAAGTATGTGTGTGTGTGTCAGTGAGACTTGGGAGATGATAACTGGCGAACGAATGGACCGATTCGAACGAAATTTGGTACAAAAATACCAATCCG
Source organism: Amaurobius ferox (assembly GCA_951213105.1). Classification (NCBI taxonomy): domain Eukaryota; kingdom Metazoa; phylum Arthropoda; class Arachnida; order Araneae; family Amaurobiidae; genus Amaurobius; species Amaurobius ferox. The sequence continues at coordinate 119,064,081 of OX578146.1, forward strand.
TAAACACTGGAAACCTATTGTTTTTATACGCAATCGAATGGACAGAACCCCCCCCCTAAATTTTCGAGTGAAATGTTGAAAAAATCGTCAAAAAATCAAAACCGCTAATAAAGTTACGCAAATAGACAATTATTATGTAATTTTTCATTATAAAACGCTTGACATCAATTTTAGAACGTTAACATGAACAGTTCTCGAGATATTGCGCATTTTTCAAAAAAATTATCAAAAAGTCATATAAAATAAAAAATAATATTTCCTATTAAGAAACATGTTCACTTTTCATATGTAATACCATGCGATAAATTTGACATCATTCTCGTGGATCTAACTCGTTCCATTTATGAAAAAAATACTTTGAATAATTCTTTTGTATTTGAACGCCAATAGTCATTTATCTGCTGTAAGAATAACTTATTTCTTCGTCCATAACGCTTGGCGAGATTTTGACGACGAATTTGGTGGAATGTCGCCAACTTGGCGACTTTTTTCAATGTTGCTAAATTAACGAAAAAGTCGCCAAATGGATAAAAATGGCACTAAATCAATGAAAATGACGACTCATTGAAAATTCAATATCTTGGAAAGAATATAAATATCTACTATAATAATAATATATTTTTTTAATGTAAAAGTAGTAAATTCATTGCATTATATAAGGAAACTCATGTGCTGCCCACATCAGATTTATTTTTTAATGCAACATGTGAGGGAATACACAATAAATACAAATATTGGTTAGAATAAACATAGCTTTTATTTTAAAACACATATTAGCCTGATAATTAATTTCACCACAATAATAGTTTGCTTTGCATAATAAGGTTCGCTATCGCGAATATTATAATAATTGAACCCCTCACCCTATTAGGTTTCAATTGCTATTTGAATTCCGTAGTTAATTCCTTTTATATTATCAATAGATTTTTAAGTTTAAACCTTGGTGATACTCTTAAACGCGGTCATGATTATCTTTTTTGACGTGAATAAACAAGCGCATATGGTCGGTGTATTCGTCTAAAATCCGAGCGTTATGAAAAATACAAACAGTTTGGACGCTTTATATCTCCAGACCTAATAGAAGAAATGTAAATAATTTATACTTATTGTGTCAGAAATAGTTTGCCATTTATGAATATGACAAAATAATTGTAATAATTTGATCTATGTTTTTCGAAAACAAAATTGACCGACCGAGTTTTTGCTTTAATTAATATGTCTTCACCCGAAATGTAAGCGACAAAAATATTCAGTAAGCGACAAAAATATTCAGCAGGAAATCCATTTCTTAAATAAACGATTTATTTTTACAAAGCTCTTACGCCGATTTTTGTCATTTTAAACATTTTTAAAGAGTCCCTTTAATCTCCGCATATGCGTATTTTTTTTAAACTTTATGATAAGCAAACAATTGCTTGGATCTACTTCTTGTGTTCCGTAAAAAACGGATTCTACTTAACAATATCCCTCATAAATTGAGACGTAGCTTCGAAAACCAATAAACTACGGAATATTTTATCTATGGAAGGCATAAAACGGCATTTAATGTCATGTTTTAAAAACGACTTTGCTTATCAAACAGTTGTAAGTAATTTTATAAATGCTTTTGGGTGATAAATATTCATATTTAGTTTCTATTTTGTATCGCATCAATGGAGATACTGTAATGGAAAGGTTTCATAATTATTAGCTGTGTGTATAGTTTTCAAGTTATGTACTTTTTATTATAATGATATAAATGTATAGGTCTGTATCGTAAATAAATCATATATGCCAAAGAATATATATATATATATATATACGTGTGTGTATGGAAGTAAGTAATATATATATATATATATATATATATATATATATATAGAGTTGTTGCATATTCTCTTTATTCTCCAGTTTTTTCCAGGGACAAACCTACTCCTTTTTGATACCTTTTGCTGGTTTCTCATCACTCTTGGACCATAGCTGGATTTTTTTTCTAAATTTCCCTTTTTCATCCACACGCTCATTTCTTTGCGGTGTCTTTAAGCAAAACCCCAAGAGGACACTTTCGGTCTCTTTTTCTTTCGAAATTCCCATTAAATTTGTTACAGTTTCCAAAACATTTGTCGCTTTCTAAAGACTGTTTTTTCCTTAAACAGTTTCCAAAAAATGGAAATATTGTACATTGTGTTATATGAGAATCTGCTGAGCATCAAATCTGCTGGTTTTTTCCCATTATTCAGCTTTATGGATATAAGGCTCTAGGGATGAAAATAATAAATAAGTTTGCATTGAGAACTGTGAAATGTTATAAAAATTCCCGGGATTTTATAACTCTCGGAACTCCGTTTCCACAATGCTTTCGCGGTATATCGAGAACGTTGCACAGAAGCCCTTGTATCCTTGCACAGTGGTATATCTCGTAGTATATCGAGAACATTATGTAAGGGGACAAGCGCTTTTGTGTTTTGTGCAATGGTATATCTCGTGGTATATCGAGAGCATTGCACAACGAGAGATGCTCTGGCAGTATATCGAGAACATTGCACAAGAGGACAAGCGGTTTTGTGCAATGGTATATCTCGTGGTATATCGAGAGCATTGTGCAAGGAGAGATGCTCTCGCGGTATATCGAGAGATTTATGCAAGGGAAGAAGCATTATTTTGCAATCGCATGTGTAGGCGAACGGCTGATAATAAGGGTGGCGATTTAGCAAGGGAATACTCACCCACATGTTTAACATAGAGAACGTCTATTCTTGCCCTAGCAGTGGGGATATAGAAGAGTGGCGCTTTATAGACGGGCGGTGCATCAGGGGTTGTCTGTATATTTTTATTTTTGTTGTTATATACAATGTGTTTCAAAAGTTAGTGCAAAAGATCTCTTGAACGGTAGATCCAGGATTAAAATTTAAGAAATGCTTTAATTATGGTAGATTATCATCGTCTGCAAATTGTGGTCATGTGACACCTTTTCGTAAGAAAGTACAAACTGTAACTTTTTATACAGCCCCACCCCTTGGAGAAAATTTTCTACTGTGGAAACAAAAAACCTTTTTATTGTCAGACTATCAAAGTTACATGACAACAAAATTTTCGACGAATAATTGGGTTCTGTTAATAACTCATGCTGGAGATAGGTACACATGTAAGTTTCCGAGTAGATATATATCTAATGAAATTCAATTTTTATACGACCCCAGAAATCTGTGTTTTCGTCGTTTCTTTTGATCTGGCCCAGGTGGTTTATGTCCCATAACTTGACAATGTTTTCCCGGCATATTAGAGAGCTGGGTTTTGTCTCGACGAATTTTAAATAATTAAGGAACTATTTGCTAATTGGAACTATTTGCTAATTGGAACTTCCTTTATAAAGAGTCCGTATAAAAAGTGATCGAAGTTTGAACCATTTTACTTTCAGATTCTTGTTACCAAGGCGGCAGTATATTATGGTAAAGTGCCGTAAGTACAACTAATATTACTTAAATATAATTTAATAAGTTCGCCCAATTTCCATATTACCATCAGTATTGCTTAAAATGTATATCTATTACGTTGAAACGCTCATGTATTCTCCCGAGATTTACTCACGTCGTATCATTTGCTAGTTTAAAACAGCTGTGTCGTCATCAGACTTTTGTGGCAACTTAACCTGAAACTTCCACATGTGTTTCATTGCATTGAAGTTGCTCATTTGACATGTCGTTTCTCGGATTACTCATTCAGTACTAAATGGAGACGATTGGCAGAATTTAATGTAGTTTCAGAGTGAATTCCATGTCTATATCTACTAATCGCAGAATCTACGTGATTTAAAAAGTGAATGCGAATTGTTAGATTGGTTAGGTAATAATGAATAATGTTCTTTTGTGGTGTAAATCAGATAAATATTAGCAGGAAATATAAACAATAATTACACTGTTAAGACAATTCTTGAGAATTATTAGTGTTAAAATGTTCCTTAAGTTTTTAATGTGATTTAGTTGATTAGGGTTTTTTAACACAAGATCCAAAGAGGATATGCTGCACTAGACATATGATATTTTACAGTCAACTCTCCTATAATGCGATTAATTCTTACCGCTTTATAAGAAACTCAGATTAGTACAAATCATGTTAATTCGTACCATGCGATATGGAAATCGCATACCGTATTGTATGGAAATCGCGTTATACTAAGAAACGCAGAATTAGTACAAAACAGTACAACTCGTACCGCGTTATATGGAAACTAATAATCAACAACTAATAATTATTGCCACAGGAATGCTATATATTTCTGCATTTACAGGGATTTCCCTGATAAATGAAATTGAAAAATGGAGATGTACGTGGATGAAAAAACAAGGGAATTCCCCATTAAATTTAACCGTAAAATTAATGCGATAGGGAGCTATTTGAGTTGTATTATAGAGAAATCGCTTTATAAGACTACCGCGTTATATGGAAACAGCGTTTTATGGGTACCGCGTTATGGGAGAACTGTCGTAATTTTTGCTCCGAGTTATATGGAAACCGCGTTATGAGAGTACCGCGTTATAGGAGGGCTGACTGTACTAGACAGGTTACAAAAAATTACGTTGCAAAAAAAGCTGAAAGAAATTATTTAACGTATAATAATGACACTGCTATGAATTCGATAAGATGCTCATAAACTTATTAATTACTGGAGTGTAACTAAACTCGACTTTCTCATACAAGAATTCATTTTTAAATAGCTTGGGAATATTTTTTTATACAAATTTTGCAAGAAATTATTTGAAAAATCTGCATCGTTAGTTCAACTGATTATAACATGTTACCCTTCACTTTAAAGGGCTTGAAAGAACATTTCGATTGATGCCATGTTTGAACATGTAACCCCTCGGGAGTTGGGATTATGCCACGAGCACAAAAATTGTCTGGCGGCTATTTTTCATTACATTGATTGGAACTGTGAGTATTGTGATCATTAAGCTATAAATAACCACTTTTATGCATATTCATGTCAAAATTTTGCCCTATGCTGCAATGTTAAAAAAATATAGAATTTCGAATAAATTTCGAAGTTTTTGCTCGAATTTAAAAATATTTCGCTTAGATCTAGATTTTTCGTTAACACGGCCGGATAAAATGTTTTGTGAAAATCCATTAATATTTGTGGCAGGTATCATGTAAACAAAAAATCGATCACGGATAGACGACAGACAGACGGACGGATATCACTCTAAAAATAGTCCAAACGTGTTCAGAAGGTCGTAATATGTATGTATTGGCATCAAAACATCGAAATAGAAAATTTTTGTGAAAACAATACCGTCTCTATACTATATACTATAGTACGAGAAAGTACAAAGCAGACATTGTTTCGAGACTGTCAGTAACTTCGAAAAACTCTAACCACAATGGTTTTACTTTAATTTTATTACGAAAATGTTTCACTTTGTGAACGCTGCTTTTAAAGCAGCCTGAAAATCACGTGATTTCCCTTCAGTAGTCAATTTTTTTACCGCAGATAATATTGAGTGGGTTTTAGTGTCAAACAACGTTAACTACAAAATCGTGATTTTTCAGGAACGAGGAAAAACTGTTTAGATTGCATTTTATCCTTATTATATCTCATAAACCATACTCAATATAGGCAAACAAAAATTGTTTCATATTATTAGGTTTTTATTAAGTGGTAATTTACCATATTTATTATTAATTCTGTAATAATTAATTAATATTAAGGTGGTGCGGATAATGTCTTTTGAATTTAAGCTTAATTTGGCACATAACAACTTTTTTTAATAATGCCTATCGGCGTTTGCAGAGTATAAAGCTAACTTTATATCAAAACATGCTACATTGTTGTTAACTTTGTTTTGCATTAAACCCTTGATATTAGCCAATTGTATTATACCGCTACATTTGAAAAGTGCTCCTTTACATATGCTTCGCTTTTTGCAAGCGGTGCAACACCAAGTTAAATACAATAACAAACCTTGTTAATAACAAATATTTAATGTATATACGAACATATCATTACGAACATGTCATGTTCGTAATGACCTCCACTGACCTTCAATGGAGACTCTTTGAATCTCCAGAAAAGAAAATGAGCTTTACAGGAAGCCATTCACATTGCATAAATGCAGGGTTATCATAATTTGATTTTCGGATCAGGGTTGCCAGATTTTACAAAATATCACCAATGGCGACTTTTTAGCAAGTTTTCGAATACACCAGAATTTTCTCGAAATATCGAACATTCTTGGAGATACGAGCCCTCTCTAGAAATTTCTACGGAGAGTATATAAAAGGCGTCCTCGCTCAGCTGGAGAGTAGTGGATGTGATACGAGCTAAGTTGAATTGTGAGATACGCCAGTGTTTTGAGAATAGTATCGGCTATTTTTTTAGTTATCTGAGCATTAAATGACTGTTTTATTGTATCTGATAATTGCTCCATGATTTTGTAATATAGTTCACGAACTATTAGCTGTATATTGTACCTGTTAACACTTATAAGTGTTTTTCAGTAAAATTGTTAGTTATCCAGAAATTTAGACTCATTCTTGTATCTTGAAAGTACAGCCACGATTTCAGAGGATACGTCGTAATAATATTATAAATTGGCAAAATATCAATCATTTAATGATATTAACACTTAGCTTCATTCAGGAGAATTGTATGAATACATGCTACTTTAATATCGTATACACGCACGACAAATTTTAATCTATCAATTTCTATTATTGCCGGAACTTCTGTCATTGTTTCGTGAATTATACCCTTTCTCCATAGCAGTTAATGATACGAGAATTTTAAATTTATTACTCGTGTTGTATTCATATGCATATATTACAAAAAAATCTGATGTGGGCAACACACGACTTTCCTTATATAATGCAATGAATTTACTACTTAAGTATTCTTAAGTATCTACTATAAGAATACCTAAAAAAAATAGGTTATTCTTATAGTAGATACTTATATTCTTTCCAAGATATTGAATTTTCGTCAATTAGTCGTCATTTTTATCCATTTGGCGAGATTTTCGTTCATTTGGCAATATTCCGCCAAATTTGTCGCCAAAATATCGCCAAGTTTTATGGACGGAGAAAAAAGTTATTCTTATAGCAGAAAAATGACTATTGGAGTTCAAATTACTCAAAGTATTACTCGAGTGTAGTCGAAAGTATTACTCAAAGTATATTTTCTCACTTAATGAATGAAACGAGCTAGATCCACGAGAATGATGTCACACAATTGATCGCATGATATTACATATGAAACGTGAACGTGTTTCTCAACAGTTAAAAAATAATTTTTTAATTTATGGGTTTTTTTGATAAATTTATTTGAAAAATGTGCAATACCTCGAAAACGGTTCATGCTAGCGTTCTAAAGTTTACGTCAATCGTTTTCTAAGGAAAAATTACTTAAGAAATGTCTATTTGTGTAACTTTATTAAAGGTTTTGATATTTTGATGATTTTTTCGAAATTTCTCTCGAAAATTTAGGGAGGTTCAGAACATTGTATTACGTTTAAAAACAATAGGCTTCCAGTATTCACGGATTGCGATTTGTGTACTAAATTTTATTCGAATTGCTCCATTCGTTCGTGAGATATCGTCTCCACAGACTCACTGACACACACTTTCACACACACAGACATCATTTCAAAAACGTTTGATTCGTGATCAGGGATGCTTGAAACGTGCTCTCCCGTCGAAAACTCGAATTCGAATTTTCGACCCCGTCACAATATTTTCCTTATACATTATGTATATAAGGAAAGTAATAATGTACAAGACTTACGGGCTACGGCGCTGTGTTTTTATCGTTGAATTGTACATTTGGCGATTTTTCGGATGACAACTTGTAAAACTATTTCAAAATACTCAATTAACTTATACTTCGCGCAACTCTAAATAAACAATCATCAATATTGATAGCATCCTCAATAAGCGATATGGTCCATATATTAAAATACTTTAATAATTACCTCATCAATAAGGCGCAATTTTCATTAATTGAACGTCATTTTTCAATTTTGACGATATTTTTGTCAATCCGGGGCGAAATATCGTCAAGTTGGCAATAATTTGCTAAATTATTCACAAAGTTTGCCAAATGCATCACCAAGTGGTACAGACAAACGGAGACAAGAATATTTCTTTTATACTTGAAGGTATGCCCTTCATATGACGGAAATCAGAATTTTCGAAACGTTACTTCCCGTTTGGCGACATTTTTGTCATTTTAGCAACATTTAAAATAGTCGCCATGTTGGCGACGTCCCGCTAAATTTCTCGCTAAGCGTTACTGACGGATGGATGTGTTATTCTTATAGTCTACGCTTATGTTCTTTACAACATATTGAACTTCCATCATCTATTGGTCATTTTCATTGATTTATCGTCAATTTCATCAATTTGACGACATTTTCGTTAATTTAGCAACATTTAAAAAAGTCGCCAAGTTGGCGACATTCAGCCAAAATCTCGCCAAGCGTTATGGGCGGAGAAATAAGTTATTCTTATAGCAGATAAATTACTATTGGCGTCTTAATACAAAAGTATTACCTAAAGTAAATTTTCTCATGAATGGAACTACCTAGATCCGCGAGGAATGATGGCACCAAATTTGTCGCATAATATTACTTATTGAAAGTGAACATATTTCACAACAGTTTATATTTTTTTTTATTTTATATGATTTTTTGATAATATTTTCAAAAATGTGCAATATCTCGAGAACGGTTCTTGCTAGCATTCTAAGGTTTATGTCAATAGCTTTCTAAGGAAAAATTACATAAGAAATGTCCCATTTGCGTAAATTTATTAAAGGTTTTAATTTTCTGATGATTTTTTCAAAATTTCACTCGAAAATTTAGGGGGGTTCTGAACATTCGATTGCGTATAAAAACAATATAGGCTTCCAGTATTCATGGATTGTAATTTTTGTACCAAATTTTGTTCGAATCGCTCCGTTCGTTCATCAGTTATCGTCTCCACAGTCTCACTGACACACGCAGACACACACATACTTTCACACACACGATCATCTCCAAAACGTCTGATTCATGATCAGGGATGCTTGAAACGTGCTCTCCCATCGGAAACTCGAATTGGAATTTTGGACTGCGTCACAATACTTTCTTTATACATTATATGTATATAAAGAAGGTAATAACCTCGGCGTAAAGATCTCAAAGGACACTACACATAGACGTATCAGGGAATGCAGCGACATTGCTCTGAAAAAAATGGTTCTCCAACAATATTAAAACTACGTCAGAAGGACAGAGTGGAGCGAGCTCGAATTGTACGTCTTATGGAGGTCAACGGGTCTCAGTAATATTCAGTGACGAGAAAAAATGGAACTTAGACGACCCTGATGGCTGGAACTCTTATTGACACGACCACAGGAAAGAGGAAAGGACCCTGTTCAGTAAACAACAGGGCGGTAAATTTATGATGGTTTGGAGGGGGGGGGCATTTAGTTTTTATGGTCCGCCCTTCTTTGCCATTGTTCAAGGAAGACAAAATTCAATGAAGTATCAAGAAACCATTCAGCAACATTTGCTTTCATTCGGTGAGCTTCTTCGTGACTCTGAATGGGAATTTCAGCACAATGCCTCATACACACCTCCAGTTCTACTAAACAATGGCTTTCAGAGCAAAATATCCCAGTTTTGGACTGGCCGTCTTTGAGCCCAGACTTGAACCTTATAAAGAATATCTGGAGTATCTTAACCCGGCAAATTTACAATAATGTAAAGCAATATGACTCTGATAAGGATCTTATATTGGCTATTGGGAAAGCATGGTACTCCCTGCAAGCAGAAATATTTCAAAAAATGATTTCGTCAATGGAAACACGTTTGTTTGAAGTGATACGAAACCATGGAAATATTATCAAAAATCTGATATGGGCAACACATGACTTTCCTTATATAATGTAATGAATATTTACTACTTTTACAGTAAAATAAATAAGTTTTTCTTATAGTAGATACTAATATTCTTTCCAAGATATTGAATTTTCCACAATGAGTCGTCATTTTCATTGATTTAGCGTCATTTTTATCCATTTGGCGAGATTTTCGTTAATTTGGCAACATTTCAAAAAGTCGCCAAGTTGGCGACATTCCGCCAAATTCGTCGCCAAAATCTCGCCAAGCATTATGGACAAAGAAATAAATTATTCTTACAGCAGATAAATGGCTATTGACGTTCAAATGCAAAAGTATTGACAAAGTATCTTTTTATGAACGGAACGAGCTAGATCCACGAGAATGATGTCACCCAATTTATCGCATGGTATTACATATGAAAAGTGAACATGTTTCTCAATAGGAAATATTTTTTTTTATTTTATATGAGTTTTTGATAATTTTTTTGAAAAATGTGCAATATCTCGAGAACGGTTCATGTTAGCGTTCTAAAATTTATGTCAATCGTTTTCTAATGAAAAATTACATAAGAAATGTCTATTTGCGTAACTTTATTAGTGGTTTTGATTTTTTGACGATTTTTTCAAAATTTCATTCGAAAATTTTGAGGGGGGGGGGGGGGGGTTCTGAGCAATCGATTACGTATAAAAACAATAGGCTTCCAGTGTTTACGGAATGTGTTTTTGCACCAAATTTGGTTCGAATCGGTCCATTCGTTCATCAGTTATCGTCTCGACACACACACACACACACACACACACATTCACACATACAGATATCACTTCAAAAATGTTTGATTCGTGATCAGGGATGCTTGAAACGTGCTCTCCCGTCGAAAACTCGAATTCGAATTTTCGACCCAGTCACAATACTTTCCTTATACATTATGTATATAAGGAAAGTAATATTATATTTGGATATGATTAAAAATTATACTTAGATATAATTAGAAAAAGAAAACGCATAAAGTACTGTGGTAAAAATGAGATTTTTTTTGTCGTAGCGAAGTTATAAGATTTTTGTTATATTTTTTGTTATAGTTTAAACTAGCAAAGTTTACCCGGCGTTGCTCGGGATTTACCATGCAAAACTATGATAAAAATTATACAGGAACATATAGGGCCGATTGCGATATATTACCGTTGAATATATCGCATTTTAGAGATGTTTAAATAAAATTAAAGTTGGAAAGTGTTTCATAATCAATGCTTCATGCATGATTGATCTTTCTTGTGATTTCTTAATACTTTTCGTTGTTCAGTAAGCCTATGAGTAATAAACCATGGTGATAGTTTCCATTTAAATTCATATCTCAAACCTGCGATTTTCAAAAGTGTCAAATACGTTCAATAAACTCCCACAAAACTCAGAGATTTAATTGACTTTCACGTTTTAAACCAACAATGTCCAACCTTTTTCGTTGTGAATCATGGAGTTAGAGAGTAGAACTCCTAGGAAAAAGTGTCGTTTTTCACTAATATCTCGAGAACCACTGGTCGTAGAAACTCGAAACATGGCCTTAGATTTTTATGGGGTGATTTCAAGACTACCAAGACAAATTTCATGAAATTCGGTTCAGCCGTTCTCCAGTTATGGTGGATCATATATACATACTTTTCTTCTTCTTTATATATATAGATTATGTGGAAACAATTAATGCATAATGACGTTTAGATTTGACATTTCTAGAAATGCACCTTTTTGTAATTCACTTTAGGGAATATATTGGTAATATGTAATATGTAAGATTGGTATTTAAGTATTTTAATTATTATTTAGTATGTGAAGTAATCAATAATTTATATAGAGCAATATTTTCATCGATATTTTTATTTTAGTTACACATTTAAGTACACATTTTTACAAAAAAAAAATAAACACTTAACAAGATACTAAATATAACAGAATTAAAAACATCAATGCACTATACAGACTGGAAAAGCAGAAATAAAACAATCAATAAATAAATACAACATGACATATAAAATTCAATAAACGTTTGACTTCAAACTCATTTTCATTAATGAGGTGCATATTACAAAAAACCATAAAGCGCAGTGTTAAATGAAGCACGCGACAAAAATTATAAATAAACACAAACTGCAATCTGAGCGCTTTCATCAGAACAGTAAAACATAACAATTGAATCAAAACTAATTAATGATAATGTCAAAAACATGACTGCAAACAAATTTTATTGATGAGGTGCATCATATGATATTGTAGTGTCATAAATATGATTTCAGACTAATTGCTATGCCATGACTTCAAACTAATTTTTATGCCAGGACTTCAAGCTAATTTTTATGCCATGACTTCAAATTAATTTCCACACCATGACTTCAAACTAATTTCCATGCCATGATTTCAAACTTTCCATGCCATGACTTCAAACTAATTGCCATGCCATGACTTTAAACTAATTGCCATGCCATGACTTTAAACTAATTGCCATGCAATGACTTTAACTTAATTGCCATGCCATGACTTCAAACTAATTTTCATTAATGAGGTGCAACATATTACACAAAACAATGAAGTGCAGCGCTAAATGAAGCAAGTGAAGAAATAATTATAAATAAACACAAACTGCAATCTGAGCACTTTCATGAGAACAATAAAATATAACTCAACAATTAAAACAAACGAAAATAATTATACATTATATATATATATATATATGAAGAAAAGTCAATATCTCTGTATGTCTATCCGTAACTGTCATGTTTGGCGATATATTAAGCCACAATTTGGCAACTTTGACGCAAATTTATCACATATGGGAAAAGTCGCCAAGACGACGATGATATTCAATAGCTCCAAAAATTAAATTTCATTTCTTCAATAATCTTTGTTTCTAAATTTTAAGAATTATTTTTTAATATTATTGCTTTAATATAGGAAGATGCAAAAAAAAGATGTTATGCTGTTAAACCTAATCGACAAAAATTTAAATTATTGAATTTTTCTAAAAAGTAATTTACCATAACTAGCGCATAGACTAAAATTTGTCTAGTGTGTAGTTTCACGTAATCATTTCACATGCATTCTAACAGATTTTCTCATCTTATATTTAACCTATATGTGTTACACAAAATGTTTGTGCTCCATTGAATATACCGGGTATTTCATGAAAATGAATATAAAATCAACGGTTGGCCATAAAAGTAAAGTGAAATTTAAAAAAATATTCAGCAAATAGAGAATTTAGTTATCCCAGTTGCACCCCCCATAACTGATAATTTTCATAAATTGGCATAATTTAAGCCGCGCTTAATTAGAGCTAATTAAATTTACCCGATAATTTTTCAGAAAAAATTCATCGACGTAATCCAGTTATAATTATTAGGTATTTTCCGTTTGATTGCATTGGACCAGCACCAATTAAATTATTCAAAATTAAATGATAACAAATTTAAGTTTGCCGTTACCCTATTATAAATAGATTTGTAGATAATCCCCCCTATTTACTTTTAGAGAAAGTTAACTTTTCCTGACCCTAATTAAGCGAGCTGAAATTTTACAAATTGACATTTCTTATTAGGAGACCGTATGAAAATATATGTTACATTTTATGAAATTATCAGTTTCGGGGGGGGGGGTGCAACTATCACAGCTAAATTCTCCTCTGTTTGCTGACTATTTTTATTATTTCACTTTACTTACTTCTGCATCCAAACGTTGACTTCATATTCCTTTTAACAATCTTCATGAAACACAAGGTATACCAGCATTCATTCAATACTCTAAATCTAGCTGTTTTCTTTCTATCGCCTTTATACTGACAAGTTCACAGAAGTTCTATAGAATTCGGAAATGAAACTCATTTTTTAAAATAGACAGATTTTTAAAATAGGCATTTTTTAAAATAGACAGAATAGACAGATTTAAAATATACGGATTCGTCCTATTTCTACATATATGAATAAAAATTTTATAAAGTATACTTGTGGCATACCTAACTTAACACTAAAGATGTAAAGGAGAAATTGTAAACCTCATCTAAGTTTTAGAGTTCATTTATTTAAGGTTATTAATAATTAAAAGCTAGAAATTAGTTATATCAAATCGATAGTTTGATTCCAAATCGACCTATACCTATATTTAAAATTCAAATTATATTCAGGTTTTGTCATTCTCCAATAATAAAAGTATTCCAAATGGATATTTGAGATATATTTATTTTGTTGCTATGGAAACCAACTAGTAAAGGTATACGTAATGGGCGCATGGATATCATTAGTCTATCATGACGTTCACAATGTATCTATGTTAGCTGTGCCGTTAGTAGAGACGTTTTATAATTTTAATATTACGTTTAATTTTTACATTTTTTATTTATCAATTATGATTTTACGGTATGAGCATGTATTCTTCGAAATCGCTATAAATGAAATTGAAAAAATCTCTATGAAAATGTGCGTGTGTGTTTATTTTATCATCACTGGAGAACTGATGCTCGGAATTTCATGAAATTTTGTGGTTAGCTTTAAAATAGCCCCACTTAAAATATTGTACATTTTTAAGTTTCTAGAACCAGAAATTGTTGAACTATTAATAAAGAACGAACCTTTCAGTGAGATGGCATTATGCAGACGATATTTTTTTCGTAAATTTATTTGAAGAAAATTATATGTTCCTCAGCAGCGTAATTAAATCAAATGATACTGCAGACGATTATTATTTTTTTTTTTCGTTTTAAACAATAAATAAATGGATATAAAAATAAGTTTTATAAATGAGCGGTATTGCATTTTTGACTGGATTTATTGGAATTATTGATATTTTTAAATTTTTGGTCAAGTGTTTTATTCTGGCAAAGATTTTTTAAACTCATATAATATGTTTAGCCAAAAATCATATAGTGAGTTTAGCCAATTATTGAAACATAATAAAAAGCAGTACGGGTATGTCTTCTAAAACAACTTTGGAGCTTTCATTTTAGCAAATATTGATCAAATTTCATATTTTTTTGTAAATTAAAAATACAAACGGGACTGGAATGTTTTATTCTATAAATGTGCTTGTGAAGAGATAATTTTGTGTAGCAGAATAGAGATTTTTATGCTTATTTTTAGGAAAATTAAATATTTTAATAGAATGTTTTGAATAACAATCTCATTTAGAATACTACAGAAATTATCAAATAATTGTAAATTTTATTGATTTTTAATATTATATATTACATTCGAAGAACGAGTATATTGCTAGTCTATTGACAAAATTCTTTTAGTATTAATATCGCAACTGCCTCTTGAAAACTTATATAAAGACGTTATATAAAGACTTATATAAACTTATATAAAGAGTTATATAAAGACGTTTAGTGGAACAAAATGTTAGTGTCAGTAGAACAGCTGCCAAGATAAAAGTGTTATATGGGAAAAAATGTTTTGAACCGTTGGTCTAAAATGTGATATAAATTTTCTTATGTAAATGTTTCAATTACGATACTACGGTTTTAATTTTAACTACTAAGCAAAAGTGTAATGTCGTAATTGGAACGATTACAGAAGGAAATTCGAATCATATTTTAACAAAGATTTTTATCAACCACTTTTTTGACCCTTGTTCAACTTGATTCTATTAAAAACGCCTTTGTAAAACTGTCCCTGTGGTTTTCAGGATAATGTTGCGATATTAATACAAAAATAATTTCGTTATCTCAAATAAATTTTTTAAAAATATCAAAATTATTTCTATTGAAATAATTTTATTTTTAGATTTTGAAACTTGCCGAACATGGTCTCGTAACGCACCAGGAGAAGACAACCAATAAGTTGAATGCCACCACTATAGAAGATACTCAAATAAAGGTAAGAAATTATAATAGCTGTAATATTTTAGTGTATGTGAGGGGCATTTCTTTTGCAAAATATTGCTATCAAGTCTTTATATGGAATTTTGCCAAACAAATTCCTTGTTTGCTTTTATTCCAAAAAGTAGATGCCACACATTCTAAATGGACTATCACCCAACTTCTAACTGAAACAAAATACCTCTGGACTGCAAACATTACATTTAAAACCCGCCGAAGCTTTCAAAGTACTATTTTACAGCCCTATCTAAAACCCTTCTAGGGTTACTGTGTATCACTAGATAATGTTATCTTACATAAAATTCGTCCAATGAGATGACACTTAATAAATTAGAGTAAAATGATATGGCAACGTTTCTTTCATCGTCTGGGTGTAAGACGTAGTTTCACACCTCCTCTGGACCTGAGTACCAGTTCTGCTGCTAAGAATAATTTATCTCTGTCTTCCATTGATTCAACTCTGAAATTCCTGAGAATATTGGACACGATGGTTTTTTCTTCAAGCATTGCAAATTTCTGACCTGTAAGGATTGAAAAAATTAAAATATGTCAAAGAAGATGATGTAAATAAATGTTTACAATCGATTTAAAGTGACTTTCCGGAATCGAATAGAGTTTTCGGTTTGGTAATGTAAAGTTATATTACCTTTAAACTAAAAAAACTGTGTTTTAAGCAACATCCAACACAACATTAATGGTGCCAACCGGTCTTAAAGGCAGAAGCGTAATCTTTTTTCGTCAAAGCAAGTTCGACATTTGCTGTTTGAATAGTAAACTTGACTGATGCATAGAAAGGAGTTATCAACGGCTAGAGAAGAAGATAAGGTAAAAGCCAAGAAGAAAAGAAAGAGTAGTAGCATACTATAAATAGACGGTAAAATACTAAAGAGGAAAGTGGAGTCGAACCAAAAGATTTAAAGTACTTATTTAATGAGTAAAAGTACGAATATAAGTGCAATTAATATTAAATTAATAAAAAAATTAAAATGTCAAATAATGATTTAATTTTTTTTTACAATAGATTTAAAAAAACTTTTTTGCTATTGAATAGAGTCTTTGGTTTGTTAATGTTACATTGTATTACCTTTGAACTAATAAAACTTTGTTTACAGTAATATTCAACACAACATTCAGTAATAGCGTCAACTGGTCTTGAAGGCAAAAGCGTAATTTTCACTCGTCAAAACAAGATCATCATTTGCTGTTTGGACATTTGGACAGTAAACGTAACTGAAACAGAGAATATAAATATCCTACTAAATTTAAACAAGAAAGATCAGTCATGCTTAAAGCATTGATTATGAAACACTTTCCAACTTCAATGCAATTTTATTTTAAAAAGTCGAAAATGCAATACATTCCTCGGTAATATTTTAAAACTTATCACAATACTGCATTAATTTATTATAATTGAAAACTTAAACCTTCATTGAAAAAAATGAACTTCATTCAAATGACGGCATTGAAATATAAATTGCCTGGTTAAAATATCTCTAAAATGCAATACATTCCACGGTAATATTTTTAAAATTATCATAATACTACGATAATTTATTATATTTGAAAACTTCATGGAAAACAACTGAAATTAATTCAAATGACGTCATAGAAAAAATAACACGCCTGGATCTCTCTATAAAAACAGAATTTCATTCATAACTTTCTCTCATTCATTTCATTTATCACAATACTATAATAATTTATTTTATTTAAAAATTAAGACCATGGAGCCACAAGTAATTAAACTCTATGCTTAAAACTTTATCGAAAAAAATCGTCCTTCTCTTAATAAAATCAATTAATATTTCATCCATATCAGCCATGCAGACTCCATGGACTGAATGATTTTGTGTTAAAAAAATACAGCAACTCTAATACAACTCATTCTATATATTTTGCTGTTTACATTTTACATAAGTGAAAAATAGGCTTAGTTGTAGAAATAATCAAATATGGATAATCATTTAAACTGAAATATATTGTATTTGCGTTGTTTCGGTATGTAGATGCACAGAATTTAAGCAAAAATAAAGTAGTTTTAGGACGGATACAACACTCAATATGAATTAAAAAGAACTTAAAAAATCACGATTTTGAAACAAGATGGATGCCATATATCATTTTGAAGTGGGTCATGTGATCGTTTCATATCATGGTCACGTGATCGTTTCATATAAGATGTGTAATTATTATTTTAATTTTTATTTAAAAAACTACTGAATATATTTCGCTGAATTTCTTTTTATATATTTTATGGAACAATTTGAATATTACCTAAAATTTTCGAAGCAATTTGTGAATTTTAAATCCGCTTAAAAATGTTTGAAAAATTAGATCCCATAGGGCTCAATGTATTTAATGTTTTCAACCCGGGTTCAATCCAAAACTAATTGGGTGACATTATTCATTTATATTCCCATAGGTCCTACAGACCGTCTAAATAACATACTAAAATTTCATTTTGATTAAGTCATTTTTACGGCAGTTATCGTGCTAACGGACAGACAGACAGACAGACAGACAGAATGAACAAAGTCATAAACACTTTTCAACTTTGTTGTAAAGTGTTAAAAAAAGAAAAATTAAAATATGTCAAATAAGATGATTTAAATTATTTTTACAATGGATTAAAAGAACTTTTTCGTCATCGAATAGAGTCTTTTGTTTGTTAATGTAACGTTGCATCACCTTTAAACTAATAAAACTTTGTTTAAAGTAATATTCAACACAGCATTAACAGCGTCAACCGGTCTTGAAGGCAAAAGAGTAATTTTCACTCGTCAAAACAAGATCGGCATTTGCTGTTTGGACAGTAAACGTGATTGAAGCAGAGAAATGACGTTGTGACCGGCGAGAAGAGATAGTGAGATAAAAACCATGAAGGAAAGAAAGAGTGAGCTGCTATAAATGGACGGTAAAATGCTAAATAGGAAAGTAAACAAACAGATTCAAAGCCATTGTTTAATGAGTAAAATTACGAATATAAGTGCCCTATTACATTAATGAAAAACGCAACTAACAGATTTCGGAAGTAACAGTTTATATACAAATAAGAAAATTAAGTAGAACAGAAAATGAAAGAACACTCTGATTTCGGAGGCTATAATAGATAACTTCGTCAATAAATATTTTGGAAATAATAAAAATTCATGAAAAAGATAGAACATTTTCTAGAAAAAGAGAGAAGGAAGCAATCAATATTGAAAATCTTAATCAGAAATTTCCGACCAAAAGAGAAGATTCCCTTATTATCCATTATTAAAAGGAGACTCCCTTATCCATTATTAAGATGGGGACTCCCTTATTATCCATTATTAAGAGAAAACTCCTTTATTATCCATTATTAAGAGAAAACTACCTTATTATCCATTATTGAAAGAAGACTCCCTTATTATCAGCATTTGATCAATTGCAGATAATAAGGGAGTTTGACTGAGAAGTTATTGAGAAACTTTGAAATTTTGAGTTAACAAAACAGCATTTATATATATGAAATATTCGAAAATATTCCATATTAAAGACTGGTTTTACATTAATAGTCTTCTGAGCACTAAAAATAATTCCCAACACTTTCCACCAAAATTAAAACCTGTAACTTGGTAGAGAAAGTTTGGTCACCTCTATTTTTGTTACTACATTCTCCAAAAATCAATATTTGTGACTTTGAAACTAAAGACATACGTTGGATACGTTTTTTTACTTACCAATGCAACTTCTGGGCCCGGCAGAGAAAGGAACATAGGCAAAAGGATGCCTATCTGCGCAGTTTTCTGGTAAAAATCTGTCGGGGTCGAACTTCTCCGGATTGGGGAAAAAATCAGGGTCACGGTGCAACATGTAGATTACCATCATGACTGTCGTGTTTTTGGGGATCGTGGATCCATCTACAAAAAAATACAGCGTGTTAATAAGTTGGATATACATATTGTCCAGCTTAATATTTTTGTTGTTGTTACTACTTCCTCATGGTCTAACAATAGCTAAACCAAATCCAGGATTCCACACATCCTCAGGAAGTCAAATCGACCACCAGAACAGTAGACCGAAGACTGTACTTTCTGATTTTTATATTGTAATTCATGTAGACTGTACAGAGATTTCATGTACCATAGCCCAGATAAATGTACCATAAGGCTGAAATGGTTAGTCCATACCTAATTTATAATTAAAAGTTTATAAACATATTGACATTGAATTTTGCCATGCTCGTTTGATTTAAAATTTATATTTCTTAAATCCCAGCAGTTAATTATATAACATGAATGGAGTAACTAGAGTATTGTTATTAAAAATACAAAAATATTAAAATTAAAATGCTGGCAGTGTTATTATTAAACACATGTTTTTACTATAGTGCTCATTTTATCTGATCTGTTCCTCGTTCTCCAGTTGTCTTGACTCTTACCTTATCCTCCTTACTTGAAATGATTGGGCCATGCCCAATTTTTAATCCTGCCCCTCCCTCTCGTCCCCGAAGAAGAAAAATATTCAGAAACTGAATCAACGAAGAGTTCGTCCAAAATTTGAAAGCAAACTGTTCAAGACTGAAAGCTCATCTTATATCATTCCATTATTTTCGAATTGGATCAGTCTTAAATTAAATAAAAATATATCAGTAAATACATAATAGATAATTATTGGATTATATTTAATTCAAAAGTTTAAACTGTTTAATTTCAAGTTTGTTCAATCTACTTTCAGAAATCGTTTTATTTAATTATAGTGTAACTCTATATCAACGCACGACCGCACATTCATGTATAAAATATGTTCCTGTGTTCATTGTTTCGACTTTCACATTCCATCATATAAAGGTGATTGAGCAAAAGCACAAACGGTTATTTTCTTTTAAGAAATCTTAGTTAAAATATACAGCTAAACATGTGGATCTATTTCTGAAGTCAAAAGCGCAGTTTGCCCTGTTACGGGCAAATCCATTCAGTGAAAATTCTTCAAAATTTTATCTCTGAAACTATATATCTAAGTTCACTGAAACTTCTCACTGTTTATTTCCCATCATATTTTATTTTGCCTGGAAGTGTTTTCGGATTGTCAATTGCCATGGTTTTATTTGATCTTAGGCATGCTGATACTCCTATTGATATGCAGCAAGGTATTCCTCCGTTCCTTTATTCACATTTACGTTCTGACACAGGCAAAATACCTTCATTAAAATATTATATGGGAATGAATTTCTGCAGTACTATATCTGTTGGAGTAATGGTTAAAATAATTACTTACTGACTGTAACATCTTCCTGCAACTGTCTTCCGATGTAAGGGGCAGGTGGGAAAATTCTTTGAGTTTCCTGTGAAACAAAACAGATATATATATATATATATATATATATATATATATGTGTATATTTGCAAGCAAATCCAAGAACTGCAACTGAAATTGTATGTTCTATCGCAGAAGTACCCAACCTTGCGAAGTTGATGGAGCCCTTGAAAGGGAAAGTGCGATACCACGCCTCAAATTCTCATTTGGGGAACAAACATATACTTAATTGGTTAATAAAGTTTGCATTTTATACTGATATTATGCTATTAAAGTTTAGATAATGTTAAGCCAATGCAGAAGAATTAGAAAACATTTTTGCTCTTAACAGAATTTTGCATATTCTTAGAAATGTTCAACACAATTAATATTATATGATATTCGTCGTCAAATCAATAAGGCCTTAAAGTTCTTAGTTACCTTCCTCTTTATGTTTTGGTAAAGTTTGATGGATATACTGGACCGACAGTTTATGGCACTGTCATACCGATAACGAAAATTATAGTCTTACCAGAAACAGCTTAAAATATATTCTTAAGCCAATGCCGTTAGCTTTAGCATATGCTATCAGTCTCCATCGGTGGCAAAATATTACATTGGGTATACAAGTGGTTGATATTTCACCCCCACGAATTTGGCATTATTTACGTTGATGCATTAAGAGTCAGAGCATTGGAAAGGCTGTATTTTACCTTGCTTTCATTTTTGATAAACTTCAAAACTCAGTCAAACGAAGGGTGTCAGTTTTAAAAAGTATGAACTACGTCGGCTTGAAAATTTATAATAGCATTATATTTGAATATCTCATTGATTTAATATTTTACGTTTCTAATTATTTTCATGAAATAAACATTTCTGTTATTAATTATGTGGCTAGATAACCGGTTTTGCTTCAATTTCAGATCGCATTAGGCTGGCATTATGTTCAAAAGTATGAGTAAATTATTATTTAGTAGATGCCCTTTTACTGCTGACTTACTGCTTTATGCGTTTACTTTCGCATTTACTTCTGTCGTACCTAATATGTGTCAGTTAGGTGAGAATTCCTAGAGAGTGTTACAAAATATCGCAATGATTCCAACAAACAGAACAAATATTTACATGTTTATCTATTAGGTTGGGCGATATAAGCGCCCAAAATGTTTACATTTTCGTAATGCTCCGATTTCCGCCCCATATACCCCAAGCATAGGTGATATTTAAATCAAAATGTTGGGAATCACTGCATTATGTTAATGAATAGAAGCGCATCTACAATGGTCAATGCTATAGTCATACTTAGTGCTATTATACATATTGGAGGACCTTACAATATGTCTGTTGATTGTGACGTACATGAAAACCATCTGTTTTGGCCTGCTTATTAGAACTAAGACTGGCTTGAATTTGAGAAACCATATTATATTTTGAGATATTTGTCAAGACGCTGGTTGTGTCTGTGTGAAAGCTCATCTTCCCCAACGTACAAAATCTGCGTACCTTAATTACTAAATCTAAGTAACGCAGCTTCTTCAAACATTCTTCAGTGATTGGCTTATCCAGGTCATCTCCATAAACAGCGTCTATTTCTTCAATGACTTTATTCTGAACATCTGGGTGAAGTCCCAACATGTACAAGGTCCAGCCTGTACCCACAGCTGTCGTGTCATGACCCTGAAATTCAGTAGGATTGAAAAGATTAAACGTTAATAATATGCAGTGTGAATGTGAAATAGTTTTCATTTTTAAAGCATTAACAGTTGGTTGAGTGCATCAATCGGTTTCAAAAGGAAATAATATATTTTTCGTCAAAATAAATGAGACGACAGTTGTTAGAGCAAAAGTAGAGGAATTTCTGCAGACAAAAGTTTGATTGCTCTGTCCATGAGTGCCCATAGGGAAGGTCAAGAGGAAGCACTTGCCCTCCCCTGGACGTTTAAATTCACATAGCTCGGAACCAAGCTAATCGATTTTGTACATCTTATCTTTATGTTTGTCCCACAGGCGTCAGTGGTTTCCCCCTTCTGGGAAAAGTTCTATGGCCACTCATGGCTTTGTCGCAATTATTTTGACAAAGAAGGCTATTTTCTGACTTTGAAACTAGATGACACATTTAATTCACCCTCTTTTCCTTGCAGCGCCACAAAATTATCTTCAGGTATACTGCATACTGCAGGGGGCCACACTTTCAAATATAACGTAAATTATATTATACATTGAATACAGGACGAAAGGTATCTATGCATCTCTAATGTTAAAATGGGATAAAGGAAATTTAGTTTTGCCTATGAAAAAACTGAAAATGTGATTTAACTGAAAACTACAAGTTCTATGTCGCTGGATACGTGCAATAAATAGCATATCTGTGAAGTTACGTGAAGGAACGTGAAGTTAAAACAACAGGAGATAAAGCTCCTATAGGGAAAAAAGCTTGAAAATACCATAATGTTTTGAGAATTACATCTAGGTGCCGATAGGGTTAGTAAAGTTCTAACTGATTTCATTTGACACAACAGGGAGAAGTAGCTTTTTGTATATATATATATTTGATTATTTTTAAATTAAAGTTCCTTAATTGCAAATAGAAGCAATTATTTTTTATTAGTTGTATCACAGGGTATACAGAATATATCCATACAAAATTAAATTGAAAGATGTAATAAATTTGAATATGTAGGAATATTTTATTTTGCTTCAGATCTATTTTGCATTGCATTAAAATTTTTTCTCTATAGTATTAACAGTTTAAATAAATATGATTTAATTCGATATAAGCCGTTCGCCATAAAAATACTGACAATGCAAGCGGGGCCCATGTTACCCTATGGGCTTCTGAATTATTGTCTCAAAGGATTTGGGCGTTTTCCAAACGAGAAGTTTTAACTTTAACTCCATATGTCGGAAGTTGTGGATGTCTGTTTGGAAGGTGCATTTCTTTGTAATATCATGCACGTGATACAAAATTATATACTTTTTTGTTCAACAAAAACGTTAAAAGACCTGTGAGGTACGTTTTTTTTAAAAAGATCATGCACATCATGTATCTCTTTAATTTTCTCTTTTTCGGTTTCACGTCATTTTAGCCAAAGATAACTTGACAAAAGCTATTCAAAAATGGAGTTAGTACACTTAGTGTACACTTAGTGTTGTAACTACCCGACCACACATTTAACTGCCGTAACCTTAGGGTTGGCTGTGTGGTCTGGGCCTTCTACTTAGTGCTGTAACTCGAATGTGCCATGGTCAAATTTTGCAATTAACCTTTTGCTTATGGGTAGGACAGCGTCCATCCCAAACGAAGAAAATCACTGACAGAAACATTGCACCTGCTGCAGCAGGTGCAATGTTTCTGACAGCGATTTCCATGGACGCCAATGCCTGCAAAGGAGGAATCGAACTGTTTGGGATAGGGTATGTTAAATACCTGTCTTTTTGAGAGGTTCTTTGTTTGGGATGGACGCTGTCCCACCCGTGAGCAAAAAGGTTAATATCCAAATTGTTGTCTATATAAACATCAAAATGTAAGGGAAGTCGAGGGACACCAATATCCACTTGTTTTTTGTTAGTAAAATAACAATTTTCAGGTTAGCAAGGGGATTTTCTGTACGATATGTGAAAACGATATTTGAAATACCATAATGTTTTGATACCTGTTCTGGAATGTTTGAGAGCTGATTCGAGAACCATAATTCTTTGAGGGTACTTACGGCAAACATGAAAGAATCAACTTCTTCTTGAATATCCAACTCAGTAAATCCGACTGGATCAGATATATGCATGTCCAGCAACAGATCCAGGAATGCTTTCTTCTTACTGTCATCTTCTTTGATCGTTTCTGTCTTCATTTTCGCCAACGTTTCGGCTTTTCTGTCTCTAATTACCTGTAAGCATAATTTTTCAAAAAGAACAGTTCTTGATATACAAATAGGCCGCTATACTTTTGAAATGCGAAAGCTTTTTATAATATGATAGCAGGGCGTGTATGTGTATAGGAATAGATCAATGTATAAATTTAAAATGTGCTTATATACATAATATGAGGATCCTCAATAGAAAGTGCAGTCTGTAAAGTGTTTGTCATGACATCCACATGTCTGTAGTCCATTCATGAGGCTGGTCTATATCATTGTATTGACGCTCAGTTTAATATTTTAACCTGAACATCTTTTGTGATAGTTTTACTTCTGTTATCAGTTTGTTAAAAATATATTTTTACATAGGTCAATTTCCTTGTCAACGGGTTTTAATGGATTAAACAGATTTTCAGAAACAGCTGTTTGTATACTCACTATACATCTATATTGAACTCGAGAAATTATTGTTGCAAGTCATGAAGCTGGACTCCACCTTCATGGTTGTAGTATACAAATTCCGTTGGCGCACTTAAATTGCCATTATTTCGGCGCTATCGCTTTCTCTCGAACGAAACATTAACGGTTTCCCGAAAAACATAACGAAACACATTGTAGACAATATCAAAATACAAAAAGATGAAAATACAGATTTAAATACACACAAAAAAAAAATTGAACCATTTCAAGAATATTGGCCGTTCATGAAAAACAACTTCGTATAGTTGTTAATATTTTAACTTTTTAAAATACTTTATTTTTCAATTATTTAGATTTTTTTTTAATTTCAGTGATATGAATTCTATACAGCTGTAGCCGATTTATCAATTGTTAAAATTTTGATATTTATTTACTTTACAATAATTGGAATGTTAAAAATCCTTGTTTATTTTTCCGCAATTTAAATTTTGACGAGCTTTTAACTAATAAATAAATAAGCTTTTAATAAAGATAAAAATCTACATTTACTTTTTAAATAATTAAAAATTAAAGCTCTTGTGTATTACCCAAACTGGCTTTCGCATTAACAAAGAAGGAAGTGGCATGTTAAAAGAGCGTAATTTTGGACTGCGTGCAGAGGTCACCTACTGAGACTGTCATACACCATAACTAGCTAGTTATCTATTTTTTTTTTTTTTTGTACCATAAAAGGGAATGGGAATGCTAGGGGGGGGGGATAAACGGCTAAAGAAGCATAAATGATAAAAACGCGTAAATAAGCGAAGCATAAACGGTTCTTTACTGTTTGGAAAAAATAAAATACCGTAAATTTAAGTATAAAATAAGAAACCGAAATAAAACCTCTATACTAAAATCTGATATCTTTATTGTGGCGCTAGTCTATCTTTATTATGGCGTTTATTAAGTTTGTGAATGGGGTTTACTAGCAAAAGACGTTATGTGACACGTCCCAACAACATGTAATATGTAAGCATAGTCCAAGGATACACAAATTTTCCTGCAGTCAGACTTCATCTAAAAATTAATAAATGGCCGTGAAATGGAATATGAAAGGAATTATAAACATTCACTAAAGTCGCTTATTGTTTCTCTAACTCTTTATATAAAACGAATTGGATTTTTAAACGGGCCAGGGTTTGATAACCCCCTAGGGCAGTTAAAGCTACGAAATAGGGGGATTATGCTTTGCCCCCCAAAAAAGTATTTTTAAAACATTTATTACCCACTGATCTAAATTTTAAAGTTAAAAAATATTTTACATTCGATTTTCTCTTGAAAGAGAAATAGAAAATGCTTTACACATGAATACTCAAACATGTTATCGTTCAGTGCAACAGTGGAATAAGAAATATAAATACTAATCAACAGACTAATGCGAGGTATCGGTACCTAATATTTACTTATTTATCAATATCACTCCTTATTGCATCTTACATCAAACTAATCATTAGTCTGACCTAGATGACTAATTTTTTATTTAATCTTTCGTTTTATAAATTTGTTGGTAAATATAAAACTGAATTAGAAGCTAATTTATCACTATTTACCATACGAAATCCTAAAATATCTTCACATGCTTATCTTCTGTCCCTGAGAAAAAACGTCTTTTACAGGAAATCATTGTTACTATTTGAATAACTTGGAGAACTTTGGTGACATTTGAAAGACTTTGGCGCCAAATTTGGCTAAATATAATCAACTTGGCGACTTTTAGAAACTTCTCAAATTTTATAGTTTGGTTAAGAATTTCATCAGTAATACCAATTTTTCGAGATCTTTCTACAGAGGTGTATATGAACGGGTCATCATTCAAGCTACACAGAATTTTCGCGATATAATAACAAAGAATCAAAATAAATCAGTGTTTTGAGAATATAAATAATCTTCTGTTTTATGAATTGACCGAGTATTTAATTGCTGCTTGTATTGATAGGTGTCTTGTGGTTTTGTAAGATAGCTAGAGTTATTTGTTCTATATTGTTCCTGTTTACGCTTATTTGCTGCTTCACAAAAAGCGCCCGTTAGCTATCTAGAAATTCGGGCTCATACTTGTATGCTGAGAGTACACATCTACGTTTCAAAGGTTATGTCGCAACAGTAATTTAGCAAATTTGACCCTATTTTTTAGGAGATGTAGTTATTTTGAGAGCTCTTTGTTTTCACAATATGCTACAAACTCTTAAAGCATACTTTTTATGCAAGAAATATAATTTCTAGAATTCCTTTTATAATTATAACAAAATCATCACTTATAATTTTAAATTAATATAAAAGTAATTACTGGAAAGAAAATATGACCACAATTTGAAAAAAAAATGTTGATACGATGCATATCAAAAGTTACTAAATCTCTATATTGTAAGTATTGAATACAAGTGTATCGATGCGAAATACTAGCAAAAAAAGTCGGGCTTTAAGTGGATTCGCGGATATGAAGTAAGCGAGCTGTGAAAGATTTCAAATT
Source organism: Amaurobius ferox (assembly GCA_951213105.1). Classification (NCBI taxonomy): domain Eukaryota; kingdom Metazoa; phylum Arthropoda; class Arachnida; order Araneae; family Amaurobiidae; genus Amaurobius; species Amaurobius ferox. The sequence goes on from OX578146.1 coordinate 119,091,834, forward strand.
GACACTTATTTTAACAAATAATTATGAAATTAGAAGTACAAAACAGTAATTTCAATATTTGAGATTCCTAATAAAATTTAGCTTCAAGAATTTGAAGATTAAATTGAACAAATTAGAATACAACAAAACAATTATATCTAAGTAACACATTTAAATCGAAAAATCGTATTTAATATACGGGAGCACGTTTAAATTGCAATCCATATAGGTGCATACGCTTTGATTAGCTGTTTTAAAGTTGTTATTTGCATGTTATTCATGCGACGCAAGTTATGTTTAGTAAGTATGTGCGCTTTAAAAAGGGGCGTTTCAACCTGTTACAGTTCGTTTTACTTACTAAAATTGCGTCTCTGCAACGATACGAGCTTTCCATTTCGTCCCAGCAGCTCAACAGTAGAGCTTCGGCTGGCCAATTCGGAGATACAAGGTTCGGAGATAGAAGGTTCGATTACCGGTTGGGACACCAAGGTTCTTTACAATGGCGCCCGAAAAAATCAACCCTGTAGGTTAATGCAACGATATCGGAGGTCTGAAAGTGACCCGGATACAGTGGACTCTGGAAGATTGAGCGCCGATTTCAAATGTAAAGGATACCGACCACGTAGGATACTAACCTGGGTAAACATAGTAATAGCAGGAGGCTAACCTGAGGTAAAAATAGCAGGAGGTGGTCAGTCAGATTATCAGTTGCCGACCAATCTGACATTAGAGGGTGGAGAATGCAGAGTCCCCTTCGACGATAAGAGCTTGCAATTTCGATCCAGTATCTCAATAATGGTAGAGCGTCGGCTGGCCAGTTAAGGGTGGGAATCAGTAAATCTTTTGCCCTATCCGCGCTTTGTTAACTTCCGCGGCACACGTTTTTCTCCAAAATTTTGTTCAAACAGTTGCGAAATATTTTCTGATAGATAAAATGCAATGCTTAGATTATATTAAAACTAAATTTAATACCCAATAAAACACAGAATATATTTTTTATTTTAATTTAAAATATTTTTGGTGCTACCATCTGTTGTCGTAATTTAATTCATACCGACTATTTTTATTTTTTAATGGACATTTTTAAATGTCTATTCCTTCTAATACGCTATTAAATACAACAACAGAACATATACAATAATGCCACAATCACGGAAACGTAATTGAACTTGGACTCGAAGACAAAGGAAAACTTGAAGACAAAGCTGCAGTCCTCAGTGATGTACATTCAGATCCCCTTATCAAATTTATAGAATGAGCAATTACCTTTCCGTGATTGTGGAATCATTATATATGATCTGCTGTTGTATTTAATACTGTATTAGAAGGAATAGATATTTTAAAATGTTCATTAAAAATAAAAATGATCGGTATAAATTAAATTAACAACAGATGACAGCACTAAAAATATTTTGGATTAAAATTAAAATATATTCTATATTTTATTGGGTATTAAATTTAGTTTTAATGTAATCTAAGCATTGCATTTTAACTTTCACACAATATTTCGCAACTGTTTGAGCAAAATTTCGGCGGAAAACGTGTGCCCCAAAAGTTACCAAAGTGCGGATAGGGCAGAAGATTTACTGATGCTCACCCTTAAGAGATTCAGGGTTCTATTTCCGGTTGGTGCAGCAAGGCTCTTTACAACACCTGTGTGCAATTTTATGTATGTGTGTAAATTTTTATTATTGTAGTTTCCGAGTAAAAGAGATCACAAAATTCAAGCAAATGTTGATTTCGTTTTGTTAGAAGTAAGGAAGAGAATCCTCTTCGCTCGTCCATAATCAATGTATGCTAAATTCATATATCTGCGCATCGTTTGAGCTTTAAAGATTAGTAAGTGCATGGAAACATTGAAAACATTTGAGTTGAAAAGTTTTAGATATTGAAACAAAGGGTATCGACATTGGCGAGAACAGTTAGCCAATATAGCCGCTCTCTGATATGATCTATAGAAGTACTTACTTTCTAAAGGGCAATTTTAATGTTAAGCCTTTAAATTGGACAACTTACAGTAAATTTTCCACTTACTTGCCTGGTGAATTTGTCCATTGCGGATGTGTTCTCGATGAAATCTTTTCCCATACGAGAGTTGAAAAACACCCAGTTTGGCCACAAGTACGGTCGAAATACCCGGGCGATGAAACCTTCACAGGTTCTGAAAATAAGCATTTTAATTTCTGCTGGTGTTTCTAAATCAGAAATTGTAAACTTTCATTAAATGTTGAATAATTGAAAAATCAAGCATTTTAATTCCCCCAAATGTGTCTAATATTTTACAATCCCTTGACGTAATGTTATGATTAAATTACACTCTCTTTACAAATTTTAAAAATTGTTCTATAATAAAAAGACACTTTTGAAGAGCTTTGTCTGTTTCTGGTGTAAAAAGAAAATCTTTTGCAAAATTGACAGCTCCAAAATTGGAAATTTGACAAAACTAGGAAAATCAAATAGGTAGAAGGCCCCGATATAAATGCTGGTAAGGTAAGTCCATAATTCAGGCGACCCTGCTTAGGCATCAGCTAAATATCGGGTTAATTGAAGTTTTGATTTGGGCTAATCGACATTTGGTTAATAATTATAAACCGCGGTAAGTCAAGTTTCGACCTAATCAGGGGATTGCTGTAGATAGTGGATATATCTTAGATGATATATCTTAGTGAATTCAGCATCATCTTCTGGAAGAATTTGGGAGTTCACTAAGGATTGTTACTTCCGGTTCTTTTCCCACTTCCGGTTAAAATTTCATTTTCCTTAAAACATTTATGTTTTTCGAATTGGCTACGGATAAAGCTCGGATGATGACTGACATAGAATAAGCATAAAATTTTGTAGGGATTCAACAAGGATTTCAACTTCTGGTTCTTTTTCCACCTGTTTCAAAAAGTTTTCTTAAAGATGTATTTTTATCAGTATCGACTATAGATAGAGATTAGATGATGACTTGAAATAGTTTAAGCGATAAATACAGATGTTCTTTTCGCACTTCCGGTTAAAATTTTCATTTTTTTGAAACATTTATTTTTCTGAATCGGTTACGGATAGAGCTTAAATAATAACTGTGACATAAATTAAGCATCAGATTTTGTAAGGATTCAACAAGGATTTTAACTTCCACTTTGTCTTCTTTTCACCTTGTTCAGAAAGTTTTCTTATAACATCTATTTTTGTCAGTATCGACTATAGATCGAGATTAGATGATGACTGCTTTATGGATCCCGCATTATATTCCGGAGGATATAGTAGTACTTACTAAGGATATCCACACTATAGATCGACAGTAGATGATGACTGCGATATACATCCCGCATTATATTCTGGAGGATATAGCTGTGCTTAATAAGGATATCCACAATATAGACCGAGATTAGATGATGACTGCGGTATGGATCCCGCATTACATTCTGGAAGATATAGCGGTGCTTACTAAGGATATCCACTTCCAGTTCTGTCAGTTACGATATGTCAGTTACGATAAAAAAAATTACATTCCCCCACGCTACCAATGACCAGCATTTAAGAAAAGGGAATAAGCTTCTTCTGAAAATAACCTTTTTCTTGGAATAACCTGTCCTATTGCTATCGCAATTCAGTTATCAGAGCTTCGAAAACTTATGAGGTATTTCACATTGAAATTCATAGAAAATTCAAGAATAGAGCAATTAAGAAAATCTTAGAATGTGACGATATCACATAATACGTAAACCAAAAATTGAAATTCTGCGACTTTTCAATTTTTGAATGTTACAATATACGTATGAAATGACATTGATTTTTTCTTATTTCGATGAATTTTCAATATTTTTTTTTAAATTTAAAGGAGCATGCTTGGTTTAAAACTCGTTGAAAAGATTCTTCTTCATCTTTCCGAAGGTGTCAGGATGGGAACTATGAGATAATATTTTCGATCGCTAAGGAACCGATTTGTATGAAATTCGCTCAAAATGGCACTTCAACATTTAATAACTTAAAAATTTATTCGAATTTTAAAAAATTGCGCAGAGGTATTTTCGGGTCTGAACTGAAGTACCACTGTACCAAATTTCGAAGCTGTGGGTGGTTTAGATTTCCCGCTATGCGACGGACAAACAGAGAGACATACATCTTCTTTTATTATCAATATACATTGCAATAATCGGTGTTATTCCGTTAACGGTCTTTTATTAACCGGGGAATGTCGTGAGTTTTTATTTCTAACAATAATATGATGTGATTAGTATATAAGTTTCCTCACACACTCAAATTAATCTTTCTTTCTTTACAGTAATTTCTTAAAAAGTTTTACCCCACTAAATTAATGATATGAAACGCATACTTATGTAATTCAAATTTGCAGCTTTTAAATTTTTATTTTGTCTCGTTATTTAGCGTATTTTAAAATAACGCCAACTCGCCAAAAAATAAAGATAATTTTTTAAGAACTGTTTATCCCAGTATATTTGGAGTGGTGCTGTTATTCGATTTGTTGTCAAACAATACGTTTCATAGCACTTTATTAATATATTTCATCATATATATTCCTTTATTTCATTTTTATTTCTAATTTTCATGCCTGTTTAGAAGAAAAGGACCAGTTTTCTTCGGATTTCTACAAAAATCTAATAAGCACTAGATTAACGCATGACTTATTTTAGTTCCGAATTTCCTAAAAATTGAACGAGTAGTTTCAGATCTAGCAAGCATGCCCACAGACACCACGCATATAAAGTTAATCCTTTATCAATTAGTAAAAAACATTTTTTTGTAAGGATGAGGAAAAACTTGAACAACCTATTCAAGCACAAATGAAATAAAACATGCAGCATACAGCTATGTTGAGAATAATCGGGTCCTCTTCGTCAGTGTTATAGAACCAACATATACCCGAAGTCAAAAAAGACAAAATGGGCAGAAATAGAGGAAGCAGAGTGGTATTATATATACAAGTCTTTGACTAAGAGTACAAAAGTTGGGTCTCATTTAATCTTGTTCGGACGTGTCTCGTCTTGTTGGGACATTTCTGCAGTATTTCCGCTAACTTCGATCTAGCGCGTTAGTTCTTGTTTTAGATTGGTTGAGATGCTCTTTATTCTGTTTTCTGATTGGTGGACTCTTAATCCATGACCTTATATTTCTTCATTTTGTGCCTATTTCGTCTTTTTGACCTAGGGTTTGATTGTTTTCAAGCACTGAAGAAGGTGTCCGGATGTTTCCTCAAAACAGCTGCATGCTGCATTTTTATTTTATTTGTGCTTGAATACATATCTCAAGGTTTCCTAATGCTTTACGCCCAGAACATGCAAGCAAAACCATTGAAAACTCAAATTCGAATTTTCGTCCTCATTCTAATATGGGGAATTATACATTACCTTTTACTGTGTATGATTCTAGAAGGTAGAGTACAAAATAAATAACAGTCTATTTCAATATTCTAAAAAGGAGAATAATAAACATCTATTTAGGAATTAAATAAAAGCTAGCAAAAGAGGAAAAATAATTTTACTTATGCATCCTCTGTACGTATACTGAGTTGTTGTTGTCTTGCGCATGAATGTTGATTCCCATTGCAGTCTCTGGAATTAAAAACAAATGGCAATTACTTTAAAAAATAAATTTGAAATCACATTATAATTAACTTAAGTTATAGAGGTACAAACACCTGGAATGCCCGAAAATTTCAAGGTTTATTAACTTAGATTATGGAATTAAAAACAACTGGTATTTATTTTAAAGAATAAATTTGAAATCACATAATAGTTAACTTATATTAAAGGGGCACGAACACGTGGAATGCCCGAAAATGAAAGGTTTATTAACATAGATTGTGGAATTAAAAACAAATGGTAATTACTGTAAAGAATAAATTTGAAATCACATTATAATTAACTTAAGTTATAGAGGTACAAACACCTGGAATGCCCTAAAATTTCAAGGTTTATTAACGTAGATTATGGAATTAAAAACAACTGGTATTTATTTTAAAGAATAAATTTGAAATCACATTATAATTAACTTAAGTTATAGAGGTACAAACACCTGGAATGCCCGAAAATTTCAAGGTTTCTTAACTTAGATTATGGAATTAAAAACAACTGGTATTTATTTTAAAGAATAAATTTGAAATCACATAATAGTTAACTTATATTAAAGGGGCACGAACACGTGGAATGCCCGAAAATGAAAGGTTTATTAACATAGATTGTGGAATTAAAAACAAATGGTAATTACTATAAAGAATAAATTTGAAATCACATTATAATTAACTTAAGTTATAGAGGTACAGTTATATACACCTGGTTATATACATAAGTTATATACACCTGGAATGCCCTAAAATTTCAAGGTTTATTAACGTAGATTATGGAATTAAAAACAACTGGTATTTATTTTAAAGAATAAATTTGAAATCACATTATAATTAACTTAAGTTATAGAGGTACAAACACCTGGAATGCCCGAAAATTTCAAGGTTTATTAACATAGATTGTGGAATTAAAAACAAGTGTTAATTATTTTAAAGAATAAATTTGAAATCACATTATAATTAACTTAAGTTATAGGAGTACAAACACCTGGAATGCCCGAAAATTTCAAGGTTTATTAACTTAGATTATGGAATTAAAAACAACTGGTATTTATTTTAAAGAATAAATTTGAAATCACATAATAGTTAACTTATATTAAAGGGACACGAACACCTGGAATGCCCGAAAATGAAAGGTTTATTAACATGGATTGTGGAATTAAAAACAAATGGCAATTACTTTAAAGAATAAATTTGAAATCACATTATAATTAACTTCAGTTATAGAGGTACAAACACCTGGAATGCCCGAAAATTTCAAGGTTTATTAACTTAGATTATGGAATTAAAAACAACTGGTATTTATTGTAAAGAATAAATTTGAAATCACATAACAGTTAACTTATATTAAAGGGGCACAAACACGTGGAATGCCCGAAAATGAAAAGTTTATTAACATAGATTGCGGAATTAAAAACAAGTGTTAATTATTTTAAAGAATAAATTTGAAATCACATTATAATTAACTTAAGTTATAGAGGTACAAACACCTGGAATGCCCGAAAATTTCAAGGTTTATTAACTTAGATTATGGAATTAAAAACAAGTGTTAATTATTTTAAAGAATAAATTTGAAATCACATAATAGTTAACTTATATTAAAGGGTTACGAACACCTCGAATGCCCGAAAATGAAAGGTTTATTGACATAGATTGTGGAATTAAAAACAAGTGTTAATTATGTGGAAGAATAAATTTTAAATCACATAATAGCTAACTTATATTAAAGGGGCACGAACACCTGGAATGCCCGAAAATGAAAGGTTTGTTGACATAGATTGTGGAATTAAAAACAAGTGTTAATTATTTTAAAGAATAAGTTTGAAATCACATTATAATTAACTTAAGTTATAGGGGTACAAACACCTGGAATGCCCGAAAATTTCATGGTTTATTAACTTAGATTATGGAATTAAAAACAAGTGTTAATTATTTTAAAGAATAAATTTGAAATCACATAATAGTTAACTTATATTAAAGGGGCACGAACACCTGGAAAGCCCGAAAATGAAAGGTTTATTAACATAGATTGTGGAATAAAAAACAAATGGCAATTACTTTAAAGAATAAACTTGAAATCACATTATAATTAATTTATATTAAAGGGCACAAGCACCTGGAATGCCCGAAAATTTAATGTTTTATATTGACCTAGATTGCGGAATTAAAAAGTAATGGCAATTACTCAAAAATTAAATTTGAAATCACACAATAGTTAACTTATATTAAAGGGGCACAAACAGCTGAAATGCCCGAAAGTTAAAGCTTTATTGACTTATATTGTGTAAAATTAATAACCGGTTTATAAATGCTGTTTTGTTAACTCAAAATTACATTTAATGAAATGAAAATTATAAAAAATTTTTGCCGAAAATAAACATCGAAATCTGCAATTTTTAATCATCCTTTTCAGATGTGTTTTCTTTGCGATTTCCAGGATATCTCCTGCGGGTCTTCTACATGAAATAAAAGTATTAAAGTAAACCTTAAAGTTTAGAACAATGCGAATTTTAGTCCTAAATTTCTTAAGCCATACAGGTTGGATTTTTGTGCGAACGCTAGTATATATAACGTGAAAACAAAAATGATGGCCATATCATCAAAAATAACTGTATGCCAATCAAAAAAAGTTTGCTTTTTGCGATGAAATTAAATATTGCGATTCAATGAAAGCCTTAATTGAAATTTGGTTACGTAGGCAAATAAAAGCCAAATAAAATGAAATACAAAGACAGATACCAAATAAATCTGCTGTCAAATAAATGGCCGAGGTAACGTCACAATAGTTGTCTAGAAAAGCGTGTTTAAAGTTTTGAAAACGCTACCCCGAGCGCTTGTACTTGTTGTGTATGGCCGCCCAGGGGGGGGGGGGGATACAGTGATATATTGCTAAATAAATAGTACCGGAATGGTGTTTTTTAATTCCACAATCTAGATCAATATAAAATTTGTAAAAATAAATATGTCAAATATTAGAATATTTATTCAGCTGTTATTTATAACTATTAAATAAAATTTTCAAAAGTAAAAAACAAAAATTAAAAAATTTGAATTATCAGAAAAGTCAAAAAACTCCAAATTAATAAAAAAATATACTGCTCCAAAAGAATCAACAATTTTCATAGGGACTTGCTTACGTATTCTTGTGTGGCTTTTGTTTTTTGGCTGACAGCCGAACGGTAAGACATACAGCAAGTTTGGACATAAAAATTTGAATGCCATAATTCTAATGATGGATCGTGTGGTTTAATAAGCAACAAACTTGCCACATGTTTGACAAGAATACGGGATTTTTTTTTTCAGTTAATATTTAACTCGCACTGAAGTTCCGCTCGCAATCAGAAAAACTGCAAACTGTAATTTTGGAATAGGTTTTCAAATCAAATAATTGCTTAAAAATTCTTGCAATAAAACGCAATAAATAAAAACCACAAATATAAATAAAAATTAATATTATATATTGAAACTAAATGCAGCATTAAATGCATAAAAAGGTGGTTTAGCAGGTTCAAACGCAAAAAACAATCTTCCTCTTCCGGGTCGACAAGAAGCGCGACCTCACTTATTCAAGCTGCCACGGTTTATTTATTGGGAAGTTTTAAATTTTCTAAGTCTGTGGGCACGTTACGACGACTTTTAGCTAAATAATCCATGAAGTCAATCAAACATTTTGTGAAAGATAAATTAAAAAGTTTATGGAGTTATTCTATTTAATTTTTCCAAATCTAAGATCAGTTTTAAATGGCTTGGTTCGCATTATAAATTCCTTCAGTAAGAAATGGAAACCTTTTAATTTTAAAGATTACTATTTATATATAGTATTTATTATTAGTAGAAATGGATAAAATATGTATTAATTCTCATTCTCTTTGATAATACCATTGTTTTATAATATTACGTGTATAAAATTAGTAACTGTCTCTTATAAAGTTTAGAAAAAAGTTCTGGTACGAGTTCCGTAAAAAAAAAAATACCGGAAAGTCGTTCCGGTACGTTCCACCCCTAATACACCATTAGGCTGATATCACTATAGACGTATTATTAATTACTTCACATATCGTTGAGCAGTTTGGGGGATTTTTATTAAAGTGCTAAGCGGAAATATAAACTCTTGATAAATATAAAGATGTGTAGTGTCCAATATAAACACTAGATGGCAGCACTAAACGTATTACAGTAAATCTTAATAGAGCCTCAAATCTCAAGGAAAAGTGACCAAGGGATCAAGAACTCACTAGCGACTCCACAGCATGCATATTATGAAAGCCTGGCTTTATAAGAAGGATTAAGTCTATGGGTTGGAAAGGATGGGGTTGGGGGAGTTACCCTCTCAGTTGCTCCAGTTCGGAATGAATAAAAAATTTTGATTCAATCACCTACCAAAATTATTTTGATCGTGATAGCCAAGGATGTAGCTAGGAAGGGGTCCGGGATTGGCAACATTTCTTTGGTTCCCCGAGTGCCCGCACTCCTAGGCATAGGCGCCGAGTTTTCAAAATCTCAGGGGGGGGGGGGGGGGCACAATCCGATAAAGTTATATACAAGTTTCATAAAGTCGATAAATATATAACAACTTACAAGGCCGCCTTGAAGAAAGCAGACATATATCAGTTAGGTGCCTACAATTGGTTCGAGGTCATTTTAAGCCCCTACTTTAGGCCAAAAGAACAATATGTGCCTTTAACAATCGCCAAGAACGAACTGCCCAACGAACGGCAGTAGTGGTTGTTAAGAGTGCATACTGTTATTTTGGCCTGAAAAAGGGGGATTATAATGCCATCGAAGCAACTGTAGTCACCTAACTGACATACATATGCTTTCTTCAAGGAAATTTTGTAAGTTATTGTCTTACAAGCAGCAGTTTTGGAGTCAGATAACCGAGAGGCTAAGTCACGGGGATTGTACTCTTGAGGACCAGAGTTCGATTTCCGGCTTTGCCTAAACTGTCCCCGTGTACGTGCACGTTAAATTTGTGGGTTTGAAAGTCCTTCCGAGCGGTTGGTAGCAAAGGAAGGAGGGTCGGTCCCTGTGGATATCGCCCCCACTGGGTTCCAGTCTAAATTAGATGGCATTGTCTCGTCGGTCTAAACAGCCATCTTACACCTTCGGGTAGGTCGATGGGCTGGGTCGAAAGAAAGATATCAGTAGTTTTATTTATTGTACAATAAATTTTTTAATCTTTTTAGGCCTATTTATATTTGTAAGCTAGGAGTTGATTAGGAAAATCCATATAGTTACTATGCATCAATATTATAATATATAATAATTACAATGGATTTTAATATAAGAATTAACTAGTAGCAAAGCTGTTAATTAATTAAAAAAAAAATCTGAAAGTTAATACAAGTTAACGCTTAATATCAACTCTGAACTACCTATCAGTTGATTTTGACACAATAATTAAAACTATGAATCCAGCAATAATACAAAAGTATCCAAATACTAATTGTCTATATTTAAATATTTTTAAATTAAATATGTAAATAAATTGATCATCACTATAACCACACATTCAGCTAAATTAAATTTTTTTTTTTAAACAAATCAATTTATAAAAAAATCTCATAAATAATATTTTTATGCAAAATTTGGATGACATGTTAGTTGACAGTTCTTATCACAACTAAAACTTTAATATTTTTATCGGAGGGGTGGGCTGAGTATACCTAGTGGGTGTGGGGAGGGTGTAGAACCCTCTGGCTCTTGCCTGACTACAGTGCTGTGCCAAACGTCCGGTGCTCAGCAGGAATAAAGCTAAACGCGGGGTTTGCAACTTCAAACGGAATGAATACCACCTTAGAGGTATCACTCCTCTAAGGATACCACCCACGGGTGTTGCAGCTTCAAACGGATTGGGTGCCATCTGTAAAGACAGCACTGGTATATAGGATCCAGGAGTAATTACAGATAAGATCTCTTTCGGTAGACAAAATAAGTCATCTCTACTTCGTGGTAATCATTTATAGTTATTACTGGAGGAAACAGCTATTTTTTGGAAATGCCAATAACATGGCTGTAAATATACATTTCTCTTTGAATTAGGCGGTCAGTCGAAAAAGTTCTGGTAACCAGGTGTTTTTGTCATTAGCGTAAACATGTTTCCTGGGAGTAAAGATGAGCTTGGTTTGTGCGCCAGATAGTTTAAAGAGCCATGGTAAGGAAGATATGAGCAAGACTGAACGGAAATGTGACATTTACGTTGATAGAATTTTCTTTCAATTATTTTTATGTTTAAAAAATTTTCATTTTTTGGTATTTAGTAAAATATGAAGTTGAAAAAAAATATTGAAATTTCCCAGAGGGGGCTTTGCCCCCTCTGGAAAAGTTCAGCGGGGGCTCGTGCCCCTCTACCCCCCCCGTTGTCGGCGCCTATGCTCCTAGGAATTTTAATTTCAAATAAAGAACTTTAGATGTATTTAAAAATACATTTCAAATAAATCATATATTTTAAAGTGAGAATTTATATAGCAAATTTTTCGTCAACGTTGGATCAGAAATGTTCATCTTTAGAATATTCATCTTTAGAATATTTAGATCAGAAATATTCATCTTTGAAATATTCATCTATAGAATAATTTTTCGAAAATTATTGGGCAATAGTGAGGATTTGCATAATTGGCTGTATATGCTTTATTTCATACTGTTTCTCTGAAACTTAACTGCTATTTCTGAAAAGTGTACTTATTGACGTATTAAGTGTATTTATGAAAAGATGCGTGTAAATATAACATTATCGGGGTGTTATACAATCATTTTATGTACACTAAAGGAAATAAAACAAATGCTTTAGGATCCACAGCTAAAGTTAAAGGTCAGTTTGAAGGATGCTGTTTAGAAAGGGATTGATTTACAGCAAATGGGACCTAGGGCCTAGTTTAGGTTTTGGGGACTCTTCTGACAAATATTTTAAAATTTACACATGCATGTCAAATGTAAATAAATGTTTAATGTAAATAGAAAATAGACTCAACATCCTAAATGAAGATAATTGCGGTGATGTAAATGTAGCTTAAAATCAGACATTTTTAAACTATAATAATTTTGCAGATAATACTTGAGATCTGCATAGTAAAATTTGGGGTCAAGCTTTTCCTTTGGGGGCACAATGTCACCGAAAATGCGATCTGTGAATTAGTTGCGCATTTATCATTTGCAGATTTCATGCGCACGCGTAGGGAGTATATCTATTGTTAGCTGTGTCTGCTGAAAAAGTAGCTGCATGTGACCGCTAAAATGTGATGGATGAAAAAAATTGACCACTAGTTGCGGGCACCACAACTAGTAAATATAAAACACGTTTCAAATATAGATTAGAAGAAAAAATAAATAAACTAATAATAAAATAAATAATTTATAATTCATGTTCAAACTTTTATACTTAATTTAAATATTTAACTATGAATTGCAATTAAAAACATGCGAACACGCTACTCTTAAAAGTTACGTTTAAATGTTAATTTATGTTGGTTCATTTAGAAGTTATAGAAAATTCAAGTAATTAAATCTGTTTAATTTAAAAGCTTAACAAGTTTTTCTGATTACAAAATTATTGACGAATGCTGCCCGAAGGTTGAGACGTAACTGTATAATCATGCAAAAGTGCATACTAATTTTATATAGTATTTAAGGATTTATGCAAAATAAGGAAAGTGGTGCTCAAACGTGCGAAATTTTGAGAAGCCCCTACCCGGTGGTTTTTCATGCTAACGCGTTCAACATATTTCCCCAGTCAAATTTGTTTTAAGAAGATAGTTCGGTGTTTTATCAATTTAAATTAACTGTGCCCTTTTCCAGTGCAGTTTCCTAAATAAAGAGTATTTCATGAATATTAACATATGCAAACGAAATTATTTTTATATATAATGCACTTCCAAAATATTATTGGTATCTATAATCAGTACACAAAAATATTTCACTTTTTGAATTTTTGAATTTTTGAATCTGTGGGATGATTCAATATATATTTTGGCCTTAAAGAAGCCAAAGCCTTAAAGAAGCTCTTCTTTGGCTTTAAAGAAGCTCTTCAAATTACTGTCGTCGAAAAAAATACCTATGATTTGTTAGGTTATAAATAAAATAAAATAAAAATTTAGACGAGGCATAATTACTGTCAAATCCACATTGAAACGTTATTTTAGTTTTCATATTTTCCTTATGTCACTTCATCACTTCTGAACGAATGAATTTCAACTACATTTGACAGAGCTTTGCTTTACCAACAAAACAGAACATATACATATATGTAAAGTATTGATAAAGGGATCAGATTTAAATGAATTTACAAGATTGGGGCATACCGAAACACGACGATATTTCGTGTAGACGATTGAAATATTACTTGGTACGATTATTACAATTTGTTAACATGAAAAAAGCTATTGAGTTTTGACGTGATCGTATCAAGGGTCTTAATTGTTTAAAGATTTGTTTTATAAAACTAAATAAAATAATAAAAGCAATTTTGATTTACCAAAATACGAAGTATTCTAATAACTTAATAGGAAGAAAATACTTTTAAATTTAAACTCAAGATACTTTTCATGGGATTAAAAAATAACTCTGTGATTCAAAGTTCGAATACAATGCGTTAGAATTCGTAGACTTATTAGAGAAACTAAAAACTGTACCTGTCTTTGTTCAGAATTTAAAACAAGGATTACTTGTTTATATTTTTCAATTTTTCAAAATCATTGCGCTCTGTCCGCTTTTTAACAATTACTTTTTTAAACAAAAAAACAGATAATACGCGTATGCCCCAAATTAGCACTTTTGGTCCTCTACGCGGGTGCAGGCGACACGTGACATTTGTTAATAAGCATCCACTTAGCGGGCGTATATGCTGCTCAGTCTTCATATGAAATCTTGATATATTCGCTCAGCGAATGTGATACGCACTAAATAAGGGCCTTTCATCGACTTGTAGTCCGCTGCGCGGGAGGAGGGCGCTCCAGCTCCTATACGGTCTTTGTTAAAAAGCGCTTAGAGTGGGTGGTTAGTGCGAGAGTAGGCTCCATTGAAAAGGTTCATTGAGCTGAGTATGCCAGTGAAAATTACATGTGAATTAGATCAATGGGGGCTGCCGCAGATGGAAAAAACGGGGAAGAGGGATTGGGTTTTTAGTTAAAGTACGATTATTTAAGTAGCAATTTAAGAAACTTTTTTGTAAAATTTAAAAAATAAATGC
>OX578146.1:119756765-119824265 GCA_951213105.1 Amaurobius ferox
TTTTGTTTAGTTAGTAAACAATTAAGGGAAAAGGACCAATGTATGTATGCAGAACGAAGGTATGTGTCAAGATGAATGAGCGGATACGTTATGTAAGAATCTAAAACAGCTGGGTCTAATCGGAACAAAAAAAAAATAGATAACGATTATGTAGTTTTACCTTGCGTTGAAATGAAGTTTGCTATTTGTGTAGTTACTTGGTTCACCAGCTTATGTATTACGACTACTATATTGTAAGCACATTTGTATAAATTATTTTTACTTTCTCATACTACTGTATACAAAAAGCTTTGATTTTTCAAATTTTTTTGTATTGTAGATTTTGACGAGAAGCGCGTTTTAAGATCTCCTGAGCCCATGTCGTGTAGTTTTAGAGATATGTTTATCACTCATTCTCCCTTTGTATATTAGAAGCTAGTATATGTGAGGTGTGGATACGACAACTTAAGAACGAATGCAATTATCAACATGGGGTTTTATGTGTATATGTATTACGTAAAAAATAGAAATAGTTTTTTTAAACATACAGGATTATATTCATTTCTGAGGTTTAAACTAGGCGTACACTGAGATGTGATTTCGTATTATGCACGTTGGTTTTTCTTCGCGTTTTCATGAGAGGTTAAAATGGGTTTCAATGTTCCTATTATTTATTACTCAGCGCTGATTTGGGACCCAGGCAACGGCGGGTAATTCGTTATAGTAATAAACATAATTCAAATATTGATGTTATTATTCTTTATATGAAAACCCATAATTATTTATATGAAAACCCATTATTTACGTTGCAATATTAGTAAAAAAATTAAAATTAAAAAATAAGTGATTTTTTTTTATATTTTAGTACAAAATTTAGGACGTTTGAATCAGAAATCATACGCTTATAGATCAATTTATCGATTTTCCATCTAAAAACCGCCAAATCAATTTCATCATGCGAATGAATACACGTTTGTAAAAGTTCGAGGCTATTCATCGTAAGTTTTGAGGTCTTTAATTTCGTGTTTTGAAGCTAATGAAATATTCAAAGGGAAAGAAATCGATTTTATTTTTAGCATCAAGCGTGTAAATAAAAAGAAAGAGTTTAAAGTATGTGATGCCTGATCGATTGTATGAAGAACTAACTAATCGCTTCTGAATTAAATGGTCTTAAAGTGTTATTCCATTAACTTCATGCACATACAGATATACTTTAGTACATACGTATTAATACATCTCATCCGAATATATTCCCTCTCTAAAAAATTAAAAACATCTCACATTCTCTAAACATGCTGTTTGTAACTCCGTATTATGCTTTTTGTTGTTCTTACAGAACTCAATTATGACTCCGCCCTTTTGCATTTAACCTGATTTTTTCTTGAAAACAGAAGTAGCTACCGAAATTCTATGGTAGTTCAGCATTAAAGTTTGTATAATCTAGTTCTATTAGAACTAGGGTTGAGCTATCTGTAACTCAGTAAAATAACAGCATTAACTGTTTTTTTGAAGAGCTATGTTTGCTACTTGAAAGTGTCCAGAATGAGTCTCCAGTCGACCATCTCATATATTCAACACTGGCTCATGATCAGTCTCAGAATAAAAAAAAATGATAAATATAAATATAAAAGTTAAACAAATGCAACATTCTATATCAGATTTCACACCCAAGTTAATTTAAAATGCTTCATAAAAATTGCCCTCAAATAATTTTTTGTAAGTTTGCAAAAGACCTTTCATGCCAATGATTAGATATGATGTGTGTGGAATGCCAATGATGTGTGTGGAAACTTATAATTTTAATACCTTTACGAACACGGCATAGTACAAATTATCAATTTCCCTCAAAACTACCATCTGCGTTCCAGGAATTATCATTGGTTTCCCATAGGAAATAATGCTAATCTTATATAATAAAATTATGTCCTTCTGTTCCTCTCGCAGTATTACCTCCTAAGAATTCATTTGTTATTTTCAATTTGCAGCGCCAACTCCGATATTGTCATTCCTGGCTTCATTTTTATCTTATTAACACTTTATAACAAAGTTGAAAAGTGTTTATGACGTTGTTCATTCTGTCTGTCTGTCTCTCTGTCTGTCTGTCTGTATATCTGTCCGTTAGCACGATAACTGCCGTAAAAATGACTTAAACAAAATGAAATTTTAGTATGTTGTTCAGACGGTCTGTAGGACCTATGGATATATAAATGAATAATATCACCCAATTAGTTTTGGATTGAACCCCGGTTGAAAAAATGAAATACATTGAGCCCTATGGGACCTAATTTTTCAAACATTTTTTAAGCGGATTTAAAATTCACAAATTTCTTGGAAAATTTTAGGTAATATTCAAATTGTTCCATGAAATATATTAAGAAAAAATTCAGCTAATTTTATATTCAGTAGTTTTTTAAATAAAAATTAAAATATTAATTACACCTCTTATATGAGGCGATCACGTGACCATGATATGAAAAGATCACATGACTTACTTCAAAATGATATATGGCATCCATCTTGTCCCAAAATCGTGATTTTTTAAGTTCTTTTTAATTCATACTGAGTGTTGTATCCGTCCTAAAACCACTTTATTTTTGCTTAAATTCTGTGCATCTACATACTGAAACAACGCAATTACAATATATTTGAGTTTAAATGATCATCCAAATTTGATTATTTCGACAACGAAGCCTATTTTTCACTTATGTAAAATGTAAACAGCAAAATATGTAGAATGAGTTGTATTAGAATTGCTGTATTTCTTTAACACACAATTATTTAGCCCATGGAGTCTGCATAGCTGATATGAATGAAACATTCATTGGTTTTACAAAGAGAAGGACGATTTTTTTCGATAAAGTTTTCAGTATAGAGTTTAATTACTTGTAGCTCCATGGTCTTAATTTTTAAATAAAATAAATTATTATAGTATTGTGATGAATGAAATGAATAGGAAAAAGTTATGAATGAAATGCTGTTTTTATAGAGAGATCCAGGCGTGTTATTTTTTCTATGACGTCATTTGAATAAATTTCAGTTGTGTTCGATGAAGTTTTCAAATATAATAAATTATCGTAGTATTATGATAGTTTTAAAAATATTACCGAGGAATAAATATATCGCATTTTAGAGATGTTTAAACCAGGCAATTTATATTTCAATGCCGTCATTTGAATGACGTCCATTTTTTTTCAATGAAGGGTTAAGTTTTCAAATATAATAAATTAATGTAGTATTGTGATAAGTTTTAAAATATTACCGAGAAATGTATTGCATTTTAGACTTGTTTAAATGAAATTGCATTGAAGTTGGAAAGTGTTTCGTAATCAATGCTTTAAGCATGATTGATATTTCTTGTTTAGATTCGTCTGCTTTTGCAGAACAGTAATTTTATTTTCTCAACAGATTTAGCATTTTGAAGTTCAGTCTTCTGCATAAGGAAATCGAGTGCCCTTTTCAACACTTTACAACATAGTTGAAAAGTGTTTATGGCTTTGTTCATTCGACCTGTCTGTCTGTCTGTCTGCCTGTCTGTCCGTTAGCACGATAGCTGCCGTAAAAATGACTTTATCAAAATAAAATTTTAGTATGTTTTTTAGACGGTCTGTGGGACCTGTGGGAATATAAATGAATAATATCACCCAATTAGTTTTGGACTGAACCCGGATTGAAAAAATGAAATACATTGAACCCTATAGGACCTAATTTTTCAAACATTTTTTAAGCAAATTTAAAATTCATAAATTGCATCGAAAGTTTTAGAAAATTATTCAAATGATCCCATAAAGTATATAAAAAAATTTCAGCAAAATATATTCAGTAGTTTCTAAAATAAAAATTAAAATATTAATTACACCCTTTATATCATCACGTGACCATTATATGAAGAGATCACGTGACCCACTACAAAGTAAAATATGGCATCCATCTTGTGTCAAAATCGTGATTTTTAAAGTTCTTTTTAATTCATATTTAGTGTTGTATCCGTCCTAAAACCGCTTTATTTTTGCTTAAATTCTGTGCATCTACATACTGAAACAGCGCAATTACAATATATTTGAGTTTAAATATTCATCAAACTTTGATTATTTCTACAATGAAGCTTAATTTTCACTTATGGAGAATGTAAACAGCAAAATATGTAGAATGAGTTGTATAAGAATTGCTGCATTTCTTTAACGCCAAATTATTTAGTTCATGGAGTTTGCAATATAGCTGATATGAATGATACATTCATTGATTTTACACGGGGAACCAGACGATCTTTTCTATGAAGTTTTAAGCATAGAGCTAAATTACTTGTACTTCTATGGTTTTAAGTTTTTAAATAAAATAAATGATTATACTATTGTGATGAATGAAAGGGATGGAAAGGCGTTTATGAATGAAATGCTGCTTTTATAGAGAGAACCAGTCGATTTATATTTAGATCACGTTATTTGAATAAAGTTCATTTGTTTTCGATGAAGTTTTCAAATATAAAAAATTATTGTAGTATTATGCTAATTTTAAAAATATTACCGAGGAAGGTATCGCATTGTAGAGATGTTTAAACCAGACAACTTATATTTCAATGCCGTTATTTGAATTTAGTTCCTTTTTTTCGATGAAGTTTTAAGTTTTCAAATATAATAAATGAATGTAGTATTGTGAGAATTTTAAAACTATTACCGAGGAATGTATCGCATTTTAGAGATGTTTCAATAAAATTGCATTGAAGTTGGAAAGTGTTTCATAATCAATGTTTTATGCATGATTGATCTTTCTTGTTTTAAGTCTGGCCTTGACCGCTTTATTTACTTCCGACAATTCTGCAATTTTTGCCACGCTCTCAAAGTGCGAGATAAAAAAAATTCGACGTTTTCATCTTTTAGCCATTTAAAAATTGTCAATAAATTTATTAACTGGAAGTTTATTTTCCATCTTTGAATTTTTCGTTTTTACAACGCCTAATTGCGGTCTTTGTGGTGACTTTTGTCGTTTAATAGCATTTCTTGTTGGCATTTACAATACAAAATTTTCCCTTCCAATATCTTAAACTATAAAATAACAGTACATTAAATACAACTCAAAATACTACACATCATACACTTTTAAATTTAAATATCCTTAATACCTTTTTTAATAAATATTATATTCAATTCTTCATTATAACTTCTATCAGTGAATATGCATATTTAAATTTTACCAATGCAATTACTTGATCACCACACGAGTCTCCATTAAAATTATTTATCGTTTGTTTAAATTATTTTCATCATACATCAGTAGTATTAAATTTTTCATTATAATTTCGAACTCGCACAAAAAGCGCCACGGATACCAAAATAAGAATAATTAAAAATTGGTGAAAAGATTAACAACATTAATGCTCATAATTTTGAAATTTGGAATAACGTAGTCGTGAATAGTAAGTAACATTCGTACATTGTTATCGTAGCCGCAAAACCCACCATTAAATATTTGCAGGAGTTCCATAACATAGTCATTAAATCAAGACACTACACATTAAAATCCACATTTTTAACTTTTTAAATAAATTATCTTTTATTCATTTCTCTATTATTATTATAATTAAAATTAAATCAATTTTAACAAACGCTTAAGGAGACAAGCACCGTGTGAGACCAGGTATTTTGACTCTCATTCCAAAGAACAAAAATTTACCTAATATACTAGATGAAGATTGGCATATGCCTCTGTATTTCGAGTCTGTTGCTCAGCATGACTGGCATTTATGCCGCTTCTTTTACTGACATTTCGAGTCAGACTTCGTCTTTCCTTAAACGTTTTCCACTACCCAAAATAAAGACGCAATCTCTTAACAACACCGCTCGAATCATTACGACCTCTCTTTCTCTCTCTCTAGTTTTTCAATTATTAATTTCCATATATTCATTGACTTTTTCGCCTTGTGGCTACATCATTTGGCCTGGGGTTCAGATACGTCCTCATTGCTCTCATTGGATGCTCCCCAGTGCGATGTCGCATCTTCGTATCATTGGCTCTTTCAGTTTCCAATGAAGCTTAGTTTAAGACTTGGCCCTAGGATATCTTTGCCTCAACCACACCTACAATTTGTGTGACGTGTATTTATTGGGGTCATGACTTTCCGGGCCAAGACCGTCAGAAAACGGTGCGTAAAAGTCTGCGCTCTGTTTCGTCATCGTAAACATCAAAACTGCACAAGTTGCCTCCTGGTCTAACCCGTAGACCGTGCCTTTAGATTTATTTATTTATTTTTAAATACATCAAAATGCACATGTTTTATTTTTTATCCGAAAAAGGAAAATTAGCACTATTATTTATAATTTGGCAGAAATATGAGTTGTTTTTGTTGAGACCCAGATCGTCCGACCTACCAAAAAGGTGTAAGGGAACTGTTTGGACGGCCGGGAAATGCCACCCAATTTAGACCGGAACCCAGTGGGGGTGGCATCCACAGGGATCGTACCCTCCTTCCCCTACCACCAACCTCTCGGAAGGACTTACGGACCCACATGTTTAACGTGATCGTACTCCGCATGAACACGGCGGCAGTTGTGGCAGCGTTCAAATCCAGCGCGCAAACCACCGGGCTACCGCGCCCGAAATGTGCCAACAGCACGCGGTGTTCCCAGGTGGTCACCCACCCAAGTACTAACCGCGCTCGATGCTGCTTGAGGCAGAAATATGAGTGTATATATTTGTATTCAAATAAAAAAAAATAATGTTTCTAATTAGTCTATTTTCTGTTTTTCAGTTCATTTTCAATAAAATGCTATAAAATAAAAATAATGTTCGATCCCGGTCTGTCTTCGGTTTGCTGAGCATTATTATGGAGAGAAATTAATTTTGTGAGCATGGCAGGCAACTAAAGGATTTAGATTGAAACGGAAGGGGGAGTGATTTTAGTTCAAAATAGGTAATTTGGAAATTGAGTGGTGTGTTATCTATATTTGTATTACTAATGTAGTGGGCGCTCATTTAGGACCCAGAACACATATTCGGTATGTAATTAATTCTAGCCTTAAATACGAATAATACGAGTTATAATTATGTGAATTACTCAAATTCGCATCTGGTTCTAATTTACTACATGATGTATTCACATGTAAAATTCCAAGGCGGTGTGTGTATTTTTCTTTCAGATATTATGTTTACGACGCTCAGACATATATATACGCATACACACCCATAGAAAACATCTTTCCGAAACGTTTAAAATATTTTCAATGTTAATACGTGCAGATCCATTAAATCTCGAATTAGAAAACTTTCGGGAAAATAATACATTCTCTATATAATTGCATGACACAGTAAAAATCAGAATTTTTGTTTGAACATACTGGAAATCAATACGGTTTTGATATTGATTGATTCAAATAATCGTTCAAAGTGTCATTTGCACTGTGCACTTGGTTTGAGAGATATTGTGTCCTTAGACTTACAGACAGGAATTTATCACTAACCGCCTTTTGAATAGTGTTCGAGGATGCAAATTTCTCAAGGATACAAATTCAACATCCATCCATCGAAATGACTGTGCATTTTTTGGAAATGAAAAAATGAGATATAGATAAAACCCAGTCAATTTTTTTCTAAATCTAATCGCAGTAGTTTTACCAATTCAACCAATATTTTTATTGATAGTATACAAAAAAAAGCTGAAACTTTTATGTATACTGTCTGACTGATATATTTCTGACCGATTCTGATGTATTTCTTCCGTATATATTTCTGACCGATCTATTTACCTTCGTTAAATCTTAAAATACTCAAAAACACTCACTCCATGGTGGAAATTAATCTGTGCAACATTTTACAAAACTTTTTGCTGTTCCAAACTCTATTTAATTTCACCTTTTCATGCTGTTCATAAGCATTTCAAAGCTGAAGAAATATTCAGGAGAATATCAATGTATTAAAGTTTTAAAGTAGCAAGTAAAAAACAAACACACACACAAAAAAAAAGAAACGGACGTGGGTTCAGAGAGTAATTCTGAAAAAAATATATATAAGCAGTTTCCGTGAAGTAAAAACATATGTTCAGTCAGTTAATTTTTAAATTGTGATAAACTGTTCGATATTGTAAAGAAATTTACACCATAGCTGGGGGGCGCGGTAGCCCATTGGTTAGCGCGCTGGAGTTGCACTCGGTAGGCCCGGGTTCGATTCCAGCCACTGCCAAAACTGCCGCCGTGTTCATGCGGAGTACGATCACGTTAAACATGTGGGTCCGAAAGTCCTTCCGAGAGGTTGGTGGTAGGGGAAGGAGGGTACGGTCCCTGTGGATGCCTCCCCCACTGGGTTCCGGTCTAAATTGGGTGGCACCTCCCGACCGTCCAAACAGTTACCTTACACCTTTCTGGTAGGTCGGACGGTCTGGGTTTCATCAACAACATCAACACCATAGCTGGGGAATATAAATGGAAAGGCCTTATGCAAATTAATCAGTACAGAAAGAAAATGTCCCTTCTTCTCGCTATACATAAGATACAATTAAGGATATTAGTGAATCGTCAAAAATTATACGAAATACATATAATGAGTTGGAGTAGCTATAAGTTGTGATTGAAAACATGTACTTATATAAATTTAAAGTGGGATCTCTTCATAGCATTCTCCTACCTGAAGTTCCAGATTGTTTAGGACCAATTATATAACATGATTCAAATAAAGAACTATATACTAGAACTATCAAATAAAGAACTATATATAAATAAAGAACGCTAAAATCTGTCCGTCACAGTTGTGAAAAAATTGGCGAATTTGGTGACAAATTTGGCATATGGGCGATGTTTGTAAAATGTCCCCAAATGGACGATAATTCAATATAATTGAAAATTAAATTTAATACATTTGGCAAATCCTATCAGTTTGATGGGATATAATTATTTCATATTAATTATTCAAATTAAAGAAACTTTCAGAGGTCGTAAGAGCGGGGGAGGGGAAGGGGCGTTTCTTAAAGTGGTCATAAAGCAAATGCGTTTTGTTAAGTTTGATATAGAACTACTGCTTGTTAAGGGGCCGTATTGTAAATAATATTGCTCGGAAGAGGTGCGTGATCCGTGTGTGTTCAAAGATTTGAGTTCATGCTCCATTGAGGACATCCCTTTATCACTACGTAATTAAGAACTTCATTTTTCACTTAATGGTAATGCTGATATTTTTCACCAAACAGTACTAAGACAATCATTCCGAACTTTTAAGATAATACATTTTAATGACGAGTTTATTTGCTTTTGACCTCTTTAACTGCTGTTTTAAGAATATAACTAAACATTTTATTCGGCAATTTGTAATTTCGCATTAAATCAGTTCATTTTGATGCGATAACAACCCCTTGGCGACTCTAAAGATTCGGTCAGGGATTTTAAAATTATATAGGTTTGCTATGATGCGTTAATTTTGTGCTGATGATGTAAATCTTATTTTTATTTCTATAATTTAACTTAAAATTTAGTCATATTTTTCTATCAATTGAGACAAAGAATCTCTCAGAGTTCGTAACATAAATGAAAACGCGAGTACCATACGATTATTTGACAATGAACGCAAAACGTCTTAACAAATATTTTAAATTTTTCCTGGTACAAGAATATACTTTACATCTAACAAATACACTATTAATTTGGCGAAATTTTAAGCGCTCGGATTATATATAGTGAAGCAATTTCTATTCATACAAGCAAGTGTACAACTGGTCAGCAGTCACTACCTGCGGATCCCTATTTAACGGCCATTGTCGCACATCACCACGGGACAGGCAATGAGATGACCACCAATCATAAAACTCCAAAACCAATCAATTTGACATCGTCACATTTAAATATACTGAAATATTTAGAATTTGTCTTGGATGAAAAACATATTTGCTCAGGAACCGAAGTTAAAAACCTGTAATAAACTGGTCGATATTATAAAAAAAGGCACATGAGAGAAGAAAATAGGAAAATATGCGATAAGATAAAGTGTGCAAATTTAACAGAATATTAAAACAAAAACAGTATTTAATCTCCCCTCTTTTTGCTTAAGATGAGATAAAGTAGGACGGAAAACTAGAGGAGGTGAAACTTAAAAGTGGTACTCTGATATTTTCAAAATCGAGAACAGACATTAATGACGGTGGGTGTTTCTGGATTTTCAAGTATTGATATTTTGCTTATGAGAAAATAGAAGAAAATTTAAGGAAAAGCAACAATGCTTAAACTGTAATTTAATTTTAAAGGAACTATTTCTACTTTTCTGATTAAACATGAATATAGAAATAACAACAGTGGAATAAAAACCTTAAAATAACAAGATAATAGTAAAACCGGTAAAACATAATTTACGTTGAAATTCAACAGAATAAAATAAAGAAAATTATAAACCATACAAAAAAATAATTGTAGAAAATAGGTACAATGTATAATGTAATGTGAAAACTGAAACATATAAAATAAAAAAATGATGAGATACAAAAAAGGATTAATAATTCTTCGCTTGAGTAATTTTACAATAGGCTTCTGCATCTATATTTTATAGATCGTGAGAAGGCAATATGAAACATAGAGTTCAGATATTTCTGTTCATAACCAAAGTTTTTGTAAGTATTTGCCCCAAATTTAATCACTATTTTTAATGACTATAAATGAAAGCAGATTCCAGATACCAACCGATCACTTTACCATCAATATATGTATATAAATATCTTCTACAGCAAAAAGTAACGACGTACATTTAATGAAATCAACTATTTGTTTTTTCAACTCTAAATACATTCGATTTTCTATACGATTTGCACTTTTTATTAAGTATTTTAGGGTAAATTAAATTTTCTGAAGGATATCAGTAGATTTCAGTTTTAACATTTCGACTGAAAGCAAAACATAAAAATACTGAAGATCGTTTTTAAGAATTTTCCCGCAAATAATGAACATATTTACAAAGGAAAACCGAATTTTCTAACCTGTGATGAACTAACTGTAGGATAAAATGAAAAACTGACACTGTCGCGGGGAAAATATAAGTGGCAATGTATTATGAAAATTTGACATTATATTGCAGCAGAAAATCATTTCAGTCTTTTCTCCTTTCATATAAGAGAGAATTAAGAATTTAAATATATCTTATGAGCATTGATACATCGTAAAAAACCTCTGATGTGTCCACAACATGACTTTTTCTACAAATGAACACAATTCGATATTCAAGGACAACAAAAATATAATTTTCTTATCATTCAATGTCGCTGAAAATCAATAGGGATTGTTATAGAATTAATAAAACATACAAAATTTGCTGAAAATCGTTTAACGCTTTCATGAGCTGTCACGAAATGGGATAACACACGAGGGTCCTTTGGAGATTTTCAGTAATAATTATCAAAATGTTTATTTATATGATATTAAATCGTAAATTTATTACTTTTTTCTAAAATATATTTTGAAAGCGGCGCATCTCGAGGGAAATATCTCAAGAACGGCTCATATTAGTATCCTATATAGGAAGGCCTTTTTGAAATATTAATTTTCGTCTGTAGCTATTTTTGTAACATGTTTTAACATAATTATTTATTTATGACGTTTTCATTTGTTTACGAAAAAAAAAATGGCCAAAAAGTGGAAGGCCTTCCCCTGATCTCAATTAGTTTATAACCTTTATTTATCAAAATAATCGCACCAAATTAGATTCAAACTTTTTGTTCAATTTATTCCAGAGACATTATTATCATACACTCACAGGCAAACATATCATTAAAAAATGTTTTGACTCACATTTAGGAATAATGCAGATGCATCTAAATCAGAGAGTTGGATTATTGACTAACAGTTTTATGGTCAATTCCTACTCATTAGATCAGGGGTCGTCAAACTTTTACCCTAAACCAGCACCAGACTATATCAAATTATTCAAGGGAGCACCAGCATTATTTCACATTCTTCTAGAGAGCACCAGTACTATGTTAATATTTAGGGAGGGCCAGTAATATGTGATTTTTAGGGAGGACTAGTGCAAAGCGATTTTTAAAGTGCACCAGTATTATGCTGATTTTGTAGGGAGAGCCAGCACGATGTTAAAATATTTTCAGGAACACTAGCACTATTTCAAAATATTTTAAGGGGCAACATCACTATATTAAAATATTTTAAGGAACGCCTGCATTATGCCATATTTTATAGGGAGTTACAAACCTATTTTAAATTCTTATACGGAGTACAAGAGCTATGTTAAATTTATTAAGAGAGCACTAGCACATTGTATATTGAATTCCTTCGAAGAGCACCGATACGTAGTAGTATTCCTTTTTTTCCATTAAATGACACATTAAAATGTTTTGTAGACTAATGTACAATTTTTCCAATATTAATTAAATAAATATTTGAACTTTAACAAGTTTTGCAATCTTTTTATACAATATACTACGTGAAATTCGGATAACAATTTTATTTCGTTTTGATAACTGTGAAATCTCTAAAAATTTCTCCGATTACAAATATTTTCATTTATTTATAGTGAATCTTCTGGATGTTATTTCAACATACCACGTTTTGATAATTGCATAGTTAATATAAATCCGTTCAAAATTCGATAATTTGTCTAGCTAAATAGTACAAGGTTTAAATCACTCTTTTTTCATATATATGTTACCGGCAATTTATGAAAGCCGGCATTCTACAGAATACCTAGGCATTATATAGAATACCGAAAACTGGTCGGCAATCTATGAAAAGATTAAAATTTCACAGATTTCCTAGGCATTCTATAGAATGCCAAATGACAAACCAGCAAAGTATGAAATACATCTCCGATTCATTCCATTTTTTATATTTTGCCTAAATAGAATTTGTCATTCTATAGAATGCCTAGGTATTATATACAATGCCTAGGGAAAGTATATAATAATTCTCATATTTCATACTTTGCCTAAAAAAGATCGGTATTCTATAAAATACCTAGGTATTTTATAGAATGCCGGCATTTCATACATTGCCGGTAACATAACCGGCAATGTATGAAAGCCGGCATTCTATAGAATACCTAGGCATTTCATAGGATACCGAAAATTGGTCGACAATCTATGAAACAATTAACATTTCTCACATTTCCTAGGCATTCTATAGAATGACAAATGACAAATCGGCAAAGTAATCTCCAATTCATTTCTTTTTCATATTTTGCCTAAATATTTGTCATTCTATAGAATGCCTAGGTATTATAAACAATACCTAGGGAAAGTATATAATAATTCTCATATTTCATACTTTGCCTAAAAACGGCCGGTATTCTATAAAATGCCTAGGTATTCAATAGAATGCCGACATTTCATACATTGCCGGTAACATATATATGAAAAAGAAAAAAAAAACGTCAAATATTCTCAAAGGGTAAAAAGAAAACCTTGATGACTGAAAAGAACACTAAATTATTGAGCACAAGCACTGAGATGTCCGATAGCAACAAGGTGGGAACTTCTGCATTAGACAACGTTCTACTACTTCATATTTGGCTTTTAAGTCTATCTTGTTTTGGAGTTAATTATCCTAACTTTTCAAATTCTTTTCTAAGGGCGCTGTGATACAATTCGCTCAATCGGGCATGGCCACTTTTCTATAGATAGACCTATCATGCACACTTATTTACCTTTCCCTGCAAAGTTATCGTAGTGCTTAAGGATTTTCCTAGGAATACTGTATATATCGTCTTATACCTTCTGATACTATAAATGAATATGAATGCTTAGAATTTCTGCCATCATTTACTAGTATGATCAATAAATTTA
Organism: Amaurobius ferox; assembly: GCA_951213105.1. Classification (NCBI taxonomy): domain Eukaryota; kingdom Metazoa; phylum Arthropoda; class Arachnida; order Araneae; family Amaurobiidae; genus Amaurobius; species Amaurobius ferox. The sequence goes on from OX578146.1 coordinate 119,770,495, forward strand.
TTAGTTACCAAAGCAATACATGTGAAGCTCTTTCTATCATGATGAATAAACAAATAGTTTTAAGGGATTATATATTTCAATGAAGATGGGATATTATCTTAAGCATCAGACAACAGTCTTAAATTCAGCATAAATAGCAAGTATTAATAAAGTATGTTTGTTGTCGCTTTTTTCCTATACATCTATACTCTATTTACCCAGGGTTGTGTTGTATTAGCTGGGCAAATGTTTTCCAAACAAATATTTCTGGATACAAACATTAATGTCAGAGTAATTGTCTGCTGATAACGCCTCCTTGATGGTAAATAATAGGATAATGCAAAATATAAAAACTACCTATTTATCATTGTCAGCTGTTGCAGAAAAGATGTATTTACTTATGCGTAAAGGTACATATATAATGGAGATGGTTGTAATCATGTTTCGAAATGTTGATTACCGAACTCTATGTTTTGCAGTTATTTACTTTGTTTGTAGAACAATTAGTTTATCTTCATATACAGCGAATTGAGCACATTGTTAAAGGAGTCCATGTGTTGACTGTCAAATTTGAAAATGAAATTAAACGCTTTTAGAATATCTCTAAAAAACAATTAGTTTCAAATTATACCATTATGTGTGTCTGTGGACTAAATACAAATGGAAACACATTTTTATTACTATTTTTATATATAACTAGCTGCCATGCTGCAGCTAGTCCACATACACACAAATGATATCATTATGTGTGTCTGGGGACTAAATACAAGCGGAAACGCATTTTTATTACTATTGGTAAATACAACTAGCTGCTATGCTGCAGCTAGCATTAACTTTTTAGCAATTCCTTTATTAATAGTCACTACTTTTAATAGTCATATCTAGCGATACAAATGGATTGCTAAAATTAGACCAATAGCATGTAAAATACAGATATATATACCTGCGATCCAGTAACCACACTCTATATAGGAAGGTCACTGATAACAACAGGCATCAATATTGTTAAAAGTGGATCAGTACAATCGGCTATGCTCTCATATAGCCCAAGTTATGCTCACACGTTACATGGGCAGGTCACTAATAACAACAGACGCCAGTACTGCTAAACTGGGATCCATATATAGTTATGTCCACATGTGACATGAGCAGGTCACTGATAGATTTCACAGCCCAGATTGAAGGACTCGCCAAAAAGGCCGAGCATCTAAATCTCCGGCAGGACTGATTGATTGTACCGATCCACTTTTAACAACAGGCAACAGTATTGCTAAATTGGACCGGTATAACCGACTATGCTCTCATATCGAGCAAGTTATGCCCACACGCTACATGGGCAGGTTACTGATAACAACAGGCGCTAGTATTGTTAAATGTAAATCAGTACAATCAATTATGTCCTTACATCGCCCAAGTTATGCCCACACGCTAAATTGGCAGTTCTCTCATAACAAAAGGCACCAGTATTGTTAAACGTGAATCAGTACAATCGATTATGTTCTCATATCGTCCAAGTTATGACCACAGGCTAAATTGGCAAATCTCTGATAACAACAGGCACCAGTATTGTTAAAAGTTGATCAGTACAATCGATTATGTTCTCATATCACTCAAGTTATGCCCACAAGCTAAATTGATAGGTTTCTAATAATAACAGGCACCAGTATTGTTAAGCGTGAATCAGTACAATCGTCTATGCTCTCATATAGCCCAAGTTATGCCTACACGCTATGGGCAGATCACTGGTAACAACATGCACCAGTATTGTTAAAAGTGGATCAGTATAATCGACTATGTTCCCATATGACCCAAGTTATACCCACTCACCACGTGGGAACATAAGCCGCTGTGTACATTCCCACCTACTATTCAAGCAAGTCACTACTAATGATAGAAATCACGACTATTCTAATCATAACAATACGGTAAATGGCTTCTAGGATATACGCAGCCTTTTCTCGAGCGCACAAGTACAAATTTAAATTTACTGCTTATTCATTTATTTGGTTTTTGAAACAAACATTTAAGTGGACAGAAGCAATTTAACACTTTAACTTTCCAGCAAACATTTAAGGCAAATAAATTTAAAAACAGACAAAATAGATTATTGTATTTTACAAAATCATAATTTCTAGTACATGGATATTTATAATGATAGTATATATTCGTTTTAAAATCCAAACTTAAAAATAAAAAATTGAGAAATTTATAATTTTTTATTTATTTTGCCAGTTCCGAAAAAAAAAGTTTTTGCTGCGCACTTCATGGAATCCTTGTTAAATTATTTAGATGATAAAATTAAATTTGAACCTGATAGTGTAAATCTGGAAAAATCTTGTCGGTTCATTACAAATGATTTAGAATCTATTACTGTTTTTTTAAATTTTTGAAATTTATACGGGGATTTCATTATCTAAATCTCCAATTTCAGACATACGTCCAGAATTCGTACTTGCTTACATACATACTTACGTAATCAAACGCCATTTAATAGTGCAATATACAAGAAGCTAAATGTTAGTCTGTGAATTCCACAGAATTTCATTAATTTGAAATACATTATTTTTCGCAGAAATATTTATAAAAGAGAAAAATGTTTTGAAGAATAAATTGATCTCTTTGTAATAAAAATCGAAAAGCCCTAAAAACACGTTCAGTAGTTTAATCCCCCAAACTCTACTTTTAATTTAACTGCTATTCAGTAGAAGCTACATAAAAGAATTCATTACGAAAGCCAGATGGTAAAAATAAAACTATTCGATTTCGAACGAATCGAATAAAATGTTCCACGATAAAAAAAAAAGTTTAACTTTCTACTTTATTGATATTACATTCGTATAAAAATTTTACTACTTTCTCTACAATCTAGTATTTGTGTATAAAGAAAGCGTCGTAATGGAGTTAAATTTTTGATATCGCGTTTTCGATGGATTTACGCATTTTGAACTCCATAAAACACGAAGAAACACAGTACTTAGGGCCGAGTTCAGCAATAAAGCTGAGTTCAGGGAATGCTCCGATATTTCGTTTATCGTCCTGTAGCAAATGATATAAGTTTTATAGTCCTATATCAGAATACCAGGATTTCAAAACATGTTTCTGTCTGTTTATTTGTCTAGAACGAGTGCTTAGGCTGGCCACACACTGGAAGAGACGAGACAGCTTGAGATGAGCAGCTTCGTTAGAGAGCGACTTTAAGGATAAAATTAAAATGTGGTTTGTTATGGGTCAACCGTACACTGATCGAGACGCTCGTCTCAAGCTTTCAAAGACTGCTTTAGACAAAATGGTGTCTGGAATTACGCCTCATCTTCAGAGATTTCGAGCATTTTGTTTTACGCATGCGCTTCATCTTAATGAAACCAGGAAGTACGCTGCGTGCGCTTTCATCTCCCCTCACCAGTCTAATCGCGTGATGTTAAGTAGTGTTTATCAATAAGAACACTTCATGCAAAGGGCAAGGAAAAACTTATACAATGCAATTAAGTACTGGTCGGTCTTTTACGGATCCGTCAGATACATTCTGCATTATTTATTAGTTTATGCGCATAATTATGTGTGTGTAGGTTTTCCGTAGGCGCATAATTATGCTTGTATAGGTTTTGTAATAGGTTTGATTAAAATTGAACTAGCTGCAGACAAACTCATTGTTTTGGTTCTGCGAAGGCCTACACCGTCCAATTTCTAACTTAAGGGTCATTGTAAGAATGACGCTAATAGTCACCTGCATGATGAATGTTTTTCTTTTGATTAATGAGGTGTGTCCAAAACTTGAAAACTCGACCTTTCCCCTCAAACATCAAATAAGATAATTTTCAGTGTGTGTAACAAAGAACTCCAGAGGCCTGTGGAATTGGTCCTTCTCATGTGGGGAATAATTCCCCATGGCTGGGGATTAATCTAGTGGGGGGATTAATCCTGTGGTCAGTGGAAATAGTCCCTAATCCTCCTTGCAAGAAATGGATGTTTTCTGATGTGACTTCAATGGCTCCCATATTAGTAAACATTCTTTGACCACTCTTCCAGAATTTTATTTGTATATTTAAACTACTTGGGATGCAACACATACCAGTTTTTCCATTATTTTTTATGGGTACCTACTAGTAGCTTATAATAATAGCCAGTTTTACATATTTAATCAGTACGAGTAAAATTTCTAGAACAAACTATCACAAACTGTAAACACAAGGTAGGCTAACTGAGGCCAAATATTCGATGTTTTTGTTTGAAGACGATGTGTCGCTGATGGTTTCTTTTCTCTTCTTATATCCTACGGCAAATCTTACTCTAGACAGCAGCCAAGATGTCTAAAATGCCACAAAAGTAGCTATTTTCCCACAATTTGGACCTGGTGATCATGGATATGATATTAAATATCGTGGTATAGCTCTAGTGTTAAAAATAAGAGAGGGTCGTGGGGGAATGGGTGATATGCGTTGCTTTCAAAAACCATCTTGTTGAGCTACGAGAGACTAATGTGCAGCATGTCACTGTAAATATACTTTTCAGCTCTCATCACCTAGACACCGTCCTGGCTAACTATGGAGTTGTCAGTAACACGCATGGGCAACGGATCCATCGGTACATTGCTACCTTTGAGAAAATACATCAATGGAAAAAGAATGTAGCAATGTTGGTCGACTATTATTAGATATCAAGGAAAATAATATAGCAATGCTAGTGACTATTATTAGATATCAAGGGAAAAAGAGAGTAGAAATGCTAGTAGACTACTATTAGATATCTGTGAAATATTCTCCAGAAAGTCAATGTAATTGAGAATTTTTCTATATGAGGATTATAACTGGTTATATATATGTACATATATATGTAAATGTGTAAAACTTGTTATATAAATATTTAAAAAAACTAATACTAATCTGGTGTTTTAATGGCCATTTACATATTCAACAGATTAAACAATATAAAGGTAATTGTTTAATCTCGGAGTGACGCAAAAAGTCAAAATTTGGTGTCCATTATTATAAACTCGAAAACGTTCACAAGGTATTTGTACACTATTTTCAATGGTTATAAAGCTAAACTGGAAATATGCCTACCGCTAAAATATTTTAGATTTTACACCGCGTTAGCTTTATCTTAGCATTGTGCAACACCACGTATAATAATGAAAGGTGCGAGTAATTTATAATTTAAAACTTTCCGATGCGAAAAATATAGCAATTCGTCATCTCATGCATATATAATGTTTCTGCGTGCGAGCACAATTTGGTGAAATTGGATGCAGCTATTACATAGTAATTGTGCACGCAATGAGTGAAAACATTGTTTTCAGCAAATGACCATTAAAGATTCAAATATTGCATTCTCTACAACAAAAGAAACTATCATTGTTTTGGCTGGGGTGTCGTGGTGTTTGCTGTAATGAATTTTCAATGAACATAGGGGAAGGCACAGTTTGATGTATCAGTAGCATTTTAAATCATCGCAAATAGAAATGAATTAAAATATCTATTGAAATTGAATTGATAGGATGGTGCAAAAATGAATTTTAATTATAAACTCCGTTAAAAATACAGCATATAACACATCAATTACGGAGATCCAAGTTGTCTATTTCTTTAGGGTAAAAAGACAGTGTTTACAGGCGCCGTTTTGCTTTTAAGGATGTGGTTGATTAAAAAACATGAAAATTAATAGTGCTATGAATAGACGACCTCTTGCTCTTTCTGGTGTGGACGAATTCTGTTTATATTTAACACGTTGAGCGAGGAGCTGTTCTTGCTCTGCCTACCGTTCAGGCGGCACACAGCGGCGTTCGTTCGACGAGGTGTTCGGTCATAGAGTATACACAGAATATAACAGAACAGAGTATAAACAGAATAAAGTATAAACAGAAGATAACAGAATAGACTATAAACAGAAGATAACAGAATATACTATAAACAGAAGATAACAGAATAGAGTATAAACAGAAGATAACAGAATAGAGTATAAACAGAAGATAACAGAATAGAGTATAAACAGAATGGAGCATAAACAGAAAAAGGCTTCAGTCCCCACGGACTGACGCCGCCTAAAAGGAAATTTCACTGTCAGTCCCCACGGACTGACGCCGCGCTTAACGTGTTAAGAAGGATAATTTTTTACTTACGACGCCTGTTAATACCGTTACTAATTTATTTTATGCTGTATTTTTAACGCAGCTTTCACTTAGCAGTTAAAATATCAATATAAGAAATCTCTCTACGGCGATAACTATTGGTCGAAAATTAGCAAAGCCCAATAGGTATATTCATTAAAATGTGCAAAAGTGATATTATGAAATGGTTAGTTTAATAATGTACCCCCAGGGAAGGTTTAGTGTAATAACATTTGTGCAGTCTCCTTAAAGAAACTTATTAGGGGTTAAGAAAATTAATAAAATACGTATAGTAATTACCTTAATACGCTACGTTGTTAAAAATCGTCAAAACCATCAGTGACGCTAGTTTAGGGGCAGGTTCAGCAGTGTCGGCTGAGCTCCTCAAGACTTTCTGTCTCATTTACGTACTGTTTTCGTTGCATGATGGTGAATTTATTGGTCATAAACATTGTCCATGTTATGCCAATGCTGTCGCTTCACTGTCAGGCCTATTATTCAGTCTGCTTCAAAACTCGATTTGGTCTCACATTTTGTGCTGAAATGCCCCAATATTAGTAAAACACCCAGAACATCCAGTATATCGTGTAATTTTGAGGGAAAGAAATCATAATTTGTACCCTTGTTGTATGATTAATATTTTTTGAGTTCTCAAGAACCTACCTTACTTCCTTGATAATGAACAACCTCAAGCAAAGTGCTTTCAGTAATGTAGAACTAACTTTCTTAAGTTAGTACATCAAATAAAGTTACTGTTGGAATTATTTATCGCATTTTTTGCTTTAAAACTCACAACGCTAGAAAGCAAGAATTACAGCAACCAACTATGTATACGATGGCTGATACGTTTGATCTTAGCGACAAATCTGGCGAAATATCACCTTGGCGAAATTAGAAAAATTCAAGAATTTTGGTTTGAAGTCAATAATTTCGCCAAATATATCGTTTGTTCTAGAAATTGCATTAGAATGTGGAGAAAGATGCTGCTTCAACACTTGAGTTATGTTATGCAAACGCTATTGAATTCTGATCTGTGCATTGGGATCACGTGAATGGTTTTAAACATATGATTTCCATGTTTTCAAATTCGTTTAGCATTTAAAACTTTTTTATTACATCTGACGATTATTCTATGACTTTCATAGATAGCTAGAAAGTCTAGTCTCAGACAAAAACTGATTTTAATTTTTTTTTCTATTACGTACTACCTTGTAATGTGATAAAAACTTACATCAGAATATTTGACTCATTTCCTAAAACAAATCCTCGAAATCCATTGGAGGTATTAAAGCTAAAGGCGTGGCTTGCAATATTTCCTTTTTCATATGTTAGATAATCGCTCAGAATATTTAAATTCATTAAAAAGTATTAAGAATATAAATTCAAATGTCAGATGATAAAACGGATTTTGTTCCTCTTGAGAGTTCATATTATAACGGATAAAATACCTATCAACAGTATTTAATTCAACATATAATTAATTCGATGTTAGAACAAGTATGAAGGTTTGTGGTAGAGAATAATTAAAACCATTTTAATTAATAATGAAAAAAGCTGTTGAAGTATGGCGAAACTAATTGACGCAGCAGACGAATATTAAAATGCAATTTATTCTAAAAGAACTCACACTATCAAGGCTCCGTGAATGGGAAAATGCTTTGAGCCGCAATTATTCAGAGCTTATTTCATTTCGTATAATTTTCTTTTAAATAACTCATAGCTTAATATAAATTTCTGAGTGGTATTTTAAACTTACTTTTGGACCTGAGAAATATGTTTAATTTGCGTCTGTATAAAGTAAAACGCTATTCGAATCAGTTTTGAATATTTTTGAATTCATATAATTTAGTTGGATGTATATGAATATCATATGTATATAATTAAGATTTGTAATAACAGTTTTTTGAGAAGTAGAGCTTAGACCTGGGCTTCCGTAGGTTTTGATAACGATGACATTGACGAGTAGTGAAGTGGTAGAAAATGTTTGCTTAACGTGAGATAGCAAGCGCAACAGGAATAATTAGTATATGTATTGTATTTGAATTTTATTGTAGGAAAATTTCTGATTAAATTGATAGAGTAGATACTTTTAAAAAATTTTGTATGTTGGGTTATTCCGAAAATACTGCTTTAACAATTTATACGATATATTGCGCAAAATTAAAATAATCAATTCAATGTGGCAAAAAATCTGAGCAACCAAAAGCTACGGAATTTGTTACGTAGATATTGCTCGACAATTCCAGGCACCTCATAGCAATTTTTGAATTCGTTTTAGTTTTTCATTTATTTAACACTGAAGTAGGATTTTGTGCAATTACCACACAAGCAAATTCATAGGGATCAAACAAATTATTGTTGAAAGCTTCTTTAATCTTACCACCATTTTAAAATCCACGGAACGAACGCTTTTGCAACAAATTTTTCATCAGCATCTGTAACAAATTTTATTGATTTTTAACGTACTAAAACAAATATGCCTTTTCTATCAAAATATGGAAAAATTATGGTTACATTCTAATATAGCCTTAAGGATCAGTCTTACGATTATGAAATTTAACGAAAATGAACCTGCAAGTTTCCATCTTTTCTTAAGAATTATGATTTTAGCTTCATTTCACGATTTTAAAGAACTCTTAAAGTTCCATACAGCGAACATAAAATTAGCATCCCCCCGACCAAAAGCCTCAAAGGAAGTTGGGAAATTTGTCCAATACAGTATTTCTAGGACCATGTGTGGGCGACGTCATTTGCTGAGAGTAACAGATTTCTAGTGCAAAACCCACTTGTACACCTTTCCTATCTATTAATGTATTCTGTGTATGTACACTTTAGACCTAAGTTGACAACAGAATAAATGGAAAAGTCAGTTGCGGGGACGTACACATATACGTAAGTTATATACAACACGTACGTTATATACACACTACTACGTTACTACATACACGTACGTATACGTTATTACATACACGTACGTATACGTTACTACATACACGTACGTATACGTTACTACATACACGCGCGATACAAATGACTGCCCAAAACTCGTATTTAATACAATATTACATTAAAATGCTTTTAAAATATGTCCGGCTTGACTCATCTTTATATTCAAATGTTACGTGTATTAAAAAATTTAATTTATTTATAGAAAATTATAAATGTTAAATTTCGAAGCATTTTTGTATTTATATATCGTCACTAATAATTGCAAAAGTTGCTCTGTACTTTTACCCAGGACTCCAAGTAAATATTAGGGCGACCCCACCTCCTTTAAAAAATGGAAGATCCTGACAATTTTCTTTAATTACAGAAAATAAATATTATTTAAAAAATGTATGTGATTTAATTATGAAAGCAGGGACAATATGCAGTGTATTCTGCCACGCCCTCATTAAAGCACGCCCACATTTACCCACTTTCATTTTTAGAGCAATGAAATCGATAAATCTTTGCAATAAAAATAAATGAAAGGGGAGGAAGGGTTCTTGTAAGTTTCTAGGTAATTTAATTCCAATTCACTTTTTCAGCAGGTGGTAAAGTGACCAAGGAACAATGCGAAAATTGAAATAACTTTTCGATATGTATTTCGCAGTAATTCTGCCATATCAAGTCAAAATATTTATTTTATTTTATTTGTGACGCGATAGATCATAGGTATTTTTTCGACGACAGAAATTTGAACAGTCCTCAGTTAAATCTAAAATGGATAGGAATTTTCTATCACTCCATACAGTATGTGACTATGAAAAATTGAAAGTTAAAATATTTTTATTAAGGTTCATAAGTGTCGATAATATTTTAAAAGTAGAAGCTATATAAAAATTATTTGTATATAAGTTTGTCTTGGTTAAGTTTAAGATGAAAATCTGAAATCTAGAAAACTGCTGCGATTACGGCTGCAGTTAATTAAAATAAATAAAACAGAATAAATTTTCAGACCATCTTTTCAAGGAAAATTTAGCTAGCAATGGGGAAACGTGCTGAATTGCATGAAAATCTACTTTCAAGGGTTGTTTAAAATTTATTTTAAAGCACATTTTTCTATTTTTAACAATTTTTTGCAAAAAATATATTTTCAAAATGCATTATTTATACTAAGTGCTTAAAATTTATTATACTCAAAAATTATTTATATTGAAAATGTATTATTTATACTCATGTTTATAACCCACAAAATGACACCCATTTAATTAATATGTAATAAATGGAGTGCAGGGAATTTTTTGAAGTCAAAATACAAAACACGTCTTTCCTCGTAAATGGAAAATGAAATCTATCGAAATCCACGAAAGTGATGTTAACAGATTTCTGGCGTAATATTAGATATGCCAAGATAATTTATTTCAAGGCACATTTTCTTTAATTTTTAACAAATTTTTGCAAAAATATATTTGTAGAACGTGCTATATTACGAAAAAAGCTTCTTGCCAGATATATAATTTGAGCACAATTCATTTTCATAATATGGCAAATGGGATTCAAGTATATTTTATATGACTTACTGTTCTTGGGTTTTATAATTTAAAAAATCGAAAATGCATGAATGTGCAATTTGGTATACATTCACTTTGCTATTCAAACGTTACTTGCAATAATGAAAGTATTGGGAAAGAAATGTGGGCGAATATTTTAATTGGTAAGCATCAGAGGGGGCTCAGACAGAGAAAAAAAAACATTCAATTTTTGAATTTTTTTTTCATAATTAAAATGCGGCGAATGTCGTAAATTATCAACTCGGCTTTATTTTACATCCATGTCCCTTAATCTTTAGTTAAGCTTGTATCCCAAATATAAGAAAGAAATTATTTTTAAAAAGTTGGATTTTATATTTCCTAATTTCAAAATATTTCATGAAAACTTCCTAATTTATTTTATCAAGTTGGCAACAGCTTCATGACGCCAATGAATTAGATGCATTTGGTTTATTTATATCAATATAAACTATTTTGATATCACTAACATTAATAGTTTAAATTATCGTTTTCCGTATACTGTATACTACCATAAAAGTTAAGGGAATTATCACAGTTTCTATAGCAAATCGTACTTTGAAATCCTTAAAATTATAAAAATTTGAGTTCTAATGATAGACCTTACTAAAAATTATATCTAGTTCTAGTTTAACATATAATCTATCTACATGTACAATTTGGAAAAACAGAACCAGCTTTTAATTTTTTCGAAATAGATTGTAAATTGTCAAATTCTCCAACTAAATTTAACGAAACGCGATTAAATATCGTTTTTATACATACTTTTTGACCCGGCCCAAGCCTATTTCTGTACAATAGACCATTCTCGAGTCATTTTAATTTGTTTGTGTTTTTATAACTCGGCACTATTTCAAAACATGCGAGATTGTCATGGGCGCCCATAGAGCGTTTTCAACAGGGGTGGAATGGCAAACCGCTGACGTCAGTGGGACAAACTCAAGGATAAGATATGCAACGTCGACTAGCTTGATCCCCCACAGGATGCCCTTCCGGATGGGCATCCTTGCCTCCCCTATGAGCGCCCATTGAGGTCGTCGAATGAAAACGATAATTGAATTAAAACCGTTAATTCGATGTAATCGTCATAAAAAAGAAGATGCCTATGTGTGTGCAGTCTACAGCGTTAAATCTAAACGTGGTTCGGCCATGAAATTTTGCACGCAAGTATTTGAAAGTATTTAAGGACCCGGAAAGGTGAACCTCAGTGCTCCTTTTTTATTTCGAAATATATTCTTAGGAATTTTATATATACTCGAATTTCTTCTAAAAAACTCGAATTTCCTAGCTAAAAACACGCATGGAGAAAACTGTGGCTCGAATTTCATTCCAGACACAGTGGCTAGATCATATACAAGCGTCTCATTCGCGAAACCTGGTATACCAGGCGACTGGCGCATCGTTAGCAGGATTAAAAATTCAGAAATTTAAAATCCCGAGTTTTACAGTTATAGATTAGAATTTTTAAATATAAGATTATAACATTATTATAACTATTCCCTGGAAAAAAAAATCAAGTTTCTACGTCGATAACTTCTAAAGCTAGCAATTCATATTTTAAAAAGCCGTAAAAAAATACTTTTTGATGTACGGTCTTACAGGGAAGGGGTGCTTTTTTAATTTTTCAGCATTCTAACAAAAATAAATTCAATTTCATAAGTAATTTTAATTCTTGCAATGTTTTAAGTGATCACATTCAGTCATTGCAATGCTGATTTGGGTAGTAATGGACGCTTATTTACGACCCGGGCAACAACGGGTAATTCGTTCTAGTTTCAAATAAGTACTTGTTATTTTGTGGAAAAAAAAACTCAATGTGATTCATTATGAAAAGAATATAGAGTAAATGAATTTGAGTTTGTAAGAAATGGTCAGTACTTCTCATATCAGATTGCTTTATTCGGCAGAAACAAAACTTCATTGATTTTCATATTTAAAATAAAATTCTAATTTACGATATTGCTTTCCCATGAGATTAAAATTTTTTTATTTATATTTATGATATTGCCTTTCAATGTTATCAAAGAGAGTGCTGGAATTTGTGGTATTACTTTTATACGTTATCAAAAATGAAGTTCAAATTAGTTGTATTGTCCCACGTTATCAAAACAAAAGCTCAAATTTGCTGTATTGTTTTCCCAAGTAATTAAAACTTATTAATCCGTAAATAAAGTCAAGAATTGAACACATACTAGTATGCAATATTTACAGTAAACTAATTATTACTCTCTTAAAATATATCACGGAAAAACATAGGATTCTAGTTTGACGCAAAATTTGCTTGAGGGTCACAAGAATTATTAATTTTCTATTCTGACATTTCTCAACTATGTGTATGAAAACTCAATTTATTTGTCCGCTCATAAATGAATTTTAAAATACTGCAAGGCTTTTAGTTCGCCCTTCATATAAGACGGAGAATAAAAAGCAACAGAAAATCCCTTAAAGTGATTTAACATTACGACAGAATTTTAATCATGATGTGATTTAATCATTCATCGTGACGGAATTTATATTTTCAGCCGAGGGAGCTTAACTTTCGATCCTTTCGTCGAGTTGTTTTCAAATCTCGCAAGTTAATCTTCAGCTTTCGAAAAAGAAATATCTTTCTAAAAGAGCAATTATTTTAACTGAAGAAAGACACTGCAGCACTCTTTGGTGCAGAAATCAGATCGCACGGCATTGGGTTCAGATATTCACGTGATTTAAAATAATGATTTCTAATTGGTCAGGCTGATATCGATAACTTGAAATGAAATATAGTGTTATAAGATGGATAAAGTTCAGTATCACTGTCGTTCTGCAGTATTTTAGCACTGTCTGCAGCCTGTGATGACAAGCTTTCTGAATCTCATTTTTAGACTGGTGATTCGGCTCGCAGTTTATCGTCTGCATTTTAAAAATAGGTTGGAATAAAGTATGACAAAAATTCTGATGTAGGCAGCTCATGACTTTCCCTACAGACACAAATTCATTTTTTTTTCTTTCTTTCCATAGTTCATTAAATTGAGTTTATTTGCACAAAATAACATGGATTTGAAATTACGCCGAATTCGCAGTTTTAATTTAAATTTCGTTTCATTTGACTACTGGGAGTATTTTCATAGGCGACGTAGTAAAAATGCGAAAAACTGAAACATCTCGAGAACAAATAGTCTCAGATTCTTATTTTCTCCGAAGTCAAAAATTAAGTATAAAACAAGCATTTAATTGATGCATTTGAGCATATTTTAGTCTCTGACGATTTTTGAAGGTCATTTTAAAATAAAATTTGGTCTATTAGTTTTCAGATAAAGTGGATACATATGATTTTTGCTGGCCATTTCGCAAAAAAAAAAGGCAGATTCTTTTTTTCCTGAAACGTACCGAAATCTAATCAGCTCCAAGGTAACCTACGAAATTTTATGAATACGAATATTTTTAATATACGAATAATATTATTACGAATTTTTACCTACCAAATTTTATAAAATTTCGTCGAATAGTTTTTGAACTAGAGTGAATATAGACATTGCACAGAGAGGCACGCAAACAGGTACACATACAGACGTCGCGCTAAAAATGGTATTTTCGTGTTCTAGAAATCCCAAAACGTGTAGATCCGTCGAAAAATCGACTTGATATTTTCGACACGATTCCAATACTTTCCGTATACATTACTATGTATTGCAGCGAAAGTAAAAGGAAGGTTCTCTAATATTTACCATTTTGATTTAATGCAAAACAGCTGAGGAATTTTTGCTGTATGCCATAAATAAACAGTGCAGCACAAATGTTCGTGCTGACCTGTGCAGTAAATGTGCAGTGACGGTGCCTTAAGTATGTAGTAAGAACATGAACATATTAATTAAAATTGACGGTTTGGGAGAAATGTGCTTTTAGCATTACGTTTATCAATCATTACATAGTATATACGTAATTATGATGGGTTCAATTCGAATCCTGAAAATTCTTGGATCTGCACGGTTTGAGCACCCATAAACAAGAATGAGCAGACGATTGATGTCGGGGGACACGATAACTGAAAACAAATTACTTATTTTGCTTGAAATTCGGCAGGTTTATTTTTTAATCGATAAACAGAAGTTTTTATCTAATCGAAAAAACAGTCCAGATTTTCGAAAATCTTTTTTTATTACTAATAATTAATAAACACCTGTTTGGGCAAATAATGTACGTTAAATAGATTTTATTTACGTTTTATGACAAAGTAGTTGAATTTTAAGATGTTACCATGCACCGTTCTTAACGTTTTGCTTTTAAAATATAGAATAATACGTATATAAAAAATGAAACTGCCTTACTTTTATCACATAAATAGATTTTTATATATACGTTTTGCCAAAGTTTAATTGATACTATCGCTTAGGGCTTATCACAAATCGTTCACGTCGCATTTGAATTTTTACCTCATTTTCTACAGCGGGATTTATATCGATTAGACATCCCCGAACGCGAATCAACCAGTTTTTCAATGATGTTTGCGTCGTCTAAAAGTAGGGTGATTCTTGAACAAGTTGAGCTATCCAAATGTAATTTGATATTATGTATTCTTACGATCGATGCTATTCAGAAACCTGTTAATTTTCACGATGTCTGTCCAGGGGAAGATTTCCATACTGTCGAACGCTTTTTTTTTTTTTTTGAGAATCCAACAATTGAACCAAAAAGGTGCTGAGTATTTTGCCATAATTAATTTTTTTGTGCCTGTAATGTTCATTAGAAAACGACTGACACCATTCATAAGACGATAATATGCACTTTTCTTGAGATTTTGTATGTTTTTTTTTAAACCATAAAACATTGAGCATGCTCACTATTGAAGTGAAATGAATTCTGCCTTATAAGGCGTTGAGTAAAATACAGGAATTCCTAACTGGTTAGCTTTAACCCATATGTGTTAGATATTTGTAATTACGTTATTTGAGCAAAATAAGTGCAAAATGTAAGGGAGCATAAAATTCACAATTCTTCAAAGCAAGAATTTCAAAAATTTTCTGGTAGAAGTATTGAAAATTTGAATCCAGGAACAAAAGAGGACATTTTTAGTCCCGCCCACTGTTATAAAAATTAAAAACTAGATAAGAATTATTAACTCTTTAATGAAACTTAAAAGCACTTTCAACTAGAAATGAGTGGACCTAATTGTTTAAACTTCATCACGAGGCGCTCTAGCGAGGTATTATAAAATTTACATTTATACAGGAAGCATATTTATCGAAAGAATGAAACTATTTTCTTGAAAAGTAAATAATACGTTTATTTAAAGTTTATCTATTCTGAAATTGGTCGTGTTACAAACAAAACATGTGTTACAGTTTTCCCACAATATCTGAATTTGTTAATGTGTGGGTAAAGGTGAGTGTTAAACACATCGCATTTTAAAAATGTGAACGCCAGAAGGCTTTTACTCCCTCAACAGTTTACAACAGGAGAAACGAATCTTCACCGTCCGTATCTAAAATAAGCCTGGAAGTTTGTTGAAACAGATTTCTAGTTCCCTTTTTACGCCAAAGAGCACAGTCTTCCTCCATTAAGGTCAAGTGATGGTGAAAATTTTGCACGATAAGCGATGAGTTTATCTTAAAATTAGTTAGGGCGATAGAGCTTGTCTAGGAGAAATATAATAGAATTTTTGCAAAGTTTGTTATTTTCAGAATGTTAAGAATTGAAGGAATTCTTTTAAACTGGGATTTGCATTTGTTTATAAACAAGATTTTAACAGAGACTAAGATTTTAAAAGAGACTGAGAACGTGCATTGTTATTCCCATGACATTCCTCGTATTTTGACACCTATATTCAGAACTAGTTTACGTTCTCTCCGCCTACTAATTTAAAAAAAATCTACAAATATTTGGATGTTGCCAACTGCGCATGCGCAATGTCGCAGAATGAATTCACGCGTCACAAGCTATGTACAGTAGAACCTCGATCATCCGACGTAATTGGGACCGAAACTATATCGGATAATCGAAATTTCCGGATAATAGAGAATTTTTCAATAATCGTCTAGTTTAATATGTAACATCGTCATCGAACTGCTGTTATAACTATTTAAACTGTTAAATAAATATCTAAATTCAAATTACAGTACAGTATAGTAGTACTACACGAAAATTTATTTTGAAACAAAAAACTTACAATGATTTAAATGGAAGCTTCATCTGGCGTAAATTGGTCATCCTTTGTCGTGCAGCTCTGTCACGAAGTTTTTTTAAAAGCATTAGTTCAGACGAATCACACTATTCTTGTTGTTCCAACCAAGCAAGGTATTTTGAAAAACACTCAAAAGCATCATTGTTACTAATCTTTACTTGGGAATCATTCTCACCTTCATCATCATCTTCTTCTTCGTCTTCTTTTGGAGAATGTCGGACTTCTGTCGGAGCCTGCATCTTCCATGTCACAAATCAACCAATCTGTGATTTCTTTGATCCCACAGTTTTCAAAACCTGGCATCGTGCTAAAAATGTTTGAAAATTCAGTAACACCATCTTTCGCAATGTCTGTAACATTTTCATCTGAGCCAGTTGAAAAATTCGACAAAAGTTTTCTCCAACTTCGTCTTAGTGTCAATAGCGGCATACATTCCAAGGCTTCACTGATCATATAAATGCAGTCTTTAAAGTTGACAGATTTCCAAAACTCTAGTACTGAAACTGTAGTTATAGATTCTCCTTCAAAAAGTAATTTTCTTATTAATTTCTTTTGGAAACGCCGTTTTAAAGACTCCAAAACGCCCTGATCCATAGGTCGGTCGGAAACCGACGTCGGTTAACAGAGTGTTCCGGTTAAACGAGGGTCGGATAATAGAGGTTCTACTCTATATATAAATAAGTAAAATTGCTTTGTGCAAAGGATAAGGAAAAACCTAAACCACGCAATTAAAAATAAATTAATAAACAATGCAGCATACAGCTGCTTCGAAGTTATGTTGGATCCATTTCTTCAGGGCAAGACGGATCAACACACCAGAAAACGAAGAGACGAAATAGGATTTTTGTCTTTTGAATTCGGGTTTGTTAGTCTATCTTGCACTGGAAAAGGTTGTCCAACGTATCCTTTAGATACGTATGCTCTAGATATGCATCATTGGAACATATATTTTAGATATGTAATCTTTTAGATACGTATCTTTAGAACGTATTTTTAGGAACAACCGTATGCTTTAGATAAGAAGTGCACATTTAAATATGAAGACGACTCCTTATCCAAATGTTAAGCATATGAATTTATAAAGGATATTATTCCAAATCAAATGATTTATTTGAATTCGATCTAATATGTACGATGCACAAATAACCATCTGTTTTATGCACGAATAACCATATTTTTTATGGTAGATCTTTTTTTTTTTATTCCAGCAGCTGTACATTTAATTTAACAAATATCCTTAAATCAAAAGAAATTATCAGGCGATGCCCAAAGTCGACATACAACTTTCTTATAAGAATACGACTTAAGGAAAATTCGAAAATAAACATTTTGTGAAAATTAAAAAAATGTGTGACCTAAATGTACCGTTGGGACATAAAGAGTTAATTAAATCCCGTTGGGTGGACATTTTGAGTCAATAAAGCGGATGAGTAAATAAAGCAGCGATTATAGAATGCTATTTGTCTGTATTTTCGTTATTGTGTCAATAAAACGATTTGTCAAAATGATCAATAACTGCTGTTAATAGGGCACTTAAACATACTGGCTGACGCAATGGTCATTTTG
The DNA here is from genome assembly GCA_951213105.1 of Amaurobius ferox. Lineage (NCBI taxonomy): Eukaryota > Metazoa > Arthropoda > Arachnida > Araneae > Amaurobiidae > Amaurobius > Amaurobius ferox. Next base: position 119,788,793 of record OX578146.1, read on the forward strand.
ATTCCTACCGGTTTAGTCAATTATCGTCTGTCTGTGCTATTTCAATGACATGCGTATGTTACATGGCTGATGTTTGATACCCGAATTAGCTGTAAAATAGGTGCTTCAGCTTTCAAAAAATTGTACCAATCATTCAAGAAAATAGTCTAGAATATTTTTACTTTCTCGAGATCTCGAGTAAAAGACGCGAAAGAAACCTATTTTCGCCATTTACAGTCATCGCTTCAACTAGGAGTCAATATGGCCGGTGTTGCAATAACCCATATATTCAGGAGCCTTAGCTGTTAAAAGCTAAATTAATATAAAATCCTGGTATAACTACAGCATACAATGAACATTTGGTTGTATATCGGTTTCGGAGACAAAAAGCGGGCTTCTTCTTTAAGACGAGCTGGAAGAGCACTTATTCTAGCAAGTTCAGCATCTGCTGTAGAATACGTGGAAGAAATGTTGCCATGCCCGCGAGGAGAAATAAAAAGAAGTAGAACAAAGAAGACAAGAAGAAAACATATGCCAGGATGCTATGAATGAATGGTAAAAATCTACGGAGGAAATAAAAAGTAGGAGAATAAATGGGAAAGAAACCAAGGCGATAATAGAGCAGATAACAAAGGAATAGAAACAACTTAACAATGAGCAAGCCTACTAAACCGGTAACGAAAGAACATAAGAACATACGACGTTTAAACTATGACTATAGAAGTAAAGAAATAAAATAAAATAAGAAGAAAAAAATAACTGAAACTGACGTCCAAACAATTGGGTTAAAAAACAAGAATAATTGTGGAAAACAAATATGAAGGAACTAACTGGTTTCATAGGTTATATGAGCTAGCTTCAACAAATATTATTGAGGAAAATAAGTAAAATTCAGAATGCAGAAGGCAAACAGGCGAAAAAGAAAACGAAGGAGTTTTAATTAGGAATTTTAAATTAAAGAATTTTTATTCTATGTAGTAGTTATACGGAGGCTTTATATTAATTTATATTAATTTAAAGCGACTCAGTCAATTAAACAGAAAACCGAATAAGCGAGGGCAACTATTTCTTCGCATCAAAAGAAATAATATATCTGGCTGCCGGCTTGATTTAAGTGTACTTTATGAATCACCAATTTACTCGAGATGGAGTAAATCGTTCTTTGCTCGTCCCTAAAAAAAGGGATTCCTTGCTGAAATGAATTTTCACCCGCTTTCAGGCTTTAAGTAAATCCTCAGTCAAGCATTCCAAGAGATTTAGAGTAAATAACTTCTACACTTGAAATTTCGTTTAACTCAAGGGGCATCACTTGTGACAGGAATGTTGTCTTAGCACTTGGTGAAAGTTTCGGATCTGAAGGGGGAAGAATTTATTTATAAATTTAAGATATATATTTAATGCAATAATATTTTAGTGGCTTTCCAGTCCGATGTATGAGGGAGGAAGTAATCAGGATATGTATATCCCAATAAGAATAATCTATAATAATAAAATATAATTATGTATGTCTGTGCACGGCGTAGAGGAAAATCCAACACACAGTTTCAAAATTCGTTCTGTGATAATTCAGGTTAGGCCCGAGATATCTCGGGGATATTTGTTTTGCTTTGAATTAGATTTTGAGTTATTTAATGTTGAAGAGCCATTTTGAGCGATTTTTATACAAATCGGTTCCCTAGCGATCGAAAATATTATCGCAGTTTCTACCTTAACACAATGGGGAAAAAATTGAATAATGTTCTATCCAACGAAAATCTGTAAACGCAATTGATCATTTGATCGGAATCCGTATCGCAATTCGTCGGGGTTTTTTTCGGGGAGGGGGGGGGGGATCTGTAAAGCAGTTCGCCCTTTGTTCGGAATCTGTAAATGAAATTCTTGACATTTAAAAAAAAATATTCTGATAAAGTAAATAAATTAATTAAATTAAATAAAAACAAGCTTTCCCAGACTTCACAATTCATTTTTAAATACGACCATCAAAGAAGTGAAAATTCACACAATCATAACAGTTTATGTTATAATTGTGCGTTGCATCATTCACATAGAGATAGAATACGTATACTTGGCAGTTCGTGATAATTATTATATGTCTAGCACAAGGCTTTCCCCCACATACTAACAAGTTTTGATTTCTTGGGAAAATTCTATTATTACGATTCAATCTACCCGATAAATAACAGTCATCTTATTATTACCAATTTAAAGTGACGTTAAACTTTCATATTCAACCAATTGTTTGTAGCTAACAGAAACACCTCCGTCACCTCGGATAATATGCAAATAAAATAAACACTGTGCAAAGTCAGAAATATTTTAACCGTAAATTTCCTCTGTATTGTTAGGAGAGTGTAAAACGCTCTCGCAGGGGTCTCTTTTTAAAACCAAACGGAGAAAACGCCCGTAATGGCAACCTTTCCCATAACGTGAATCTAGGGTTGACATATGGTAAAGTTCAGAGGCAGTTGACAGATTTGGCAATCTGTAACTGACTCTCGTTGTTCCATGGAAAGGTATTGGAGGACAAACCTATATTAATACTGTTTTTGGATCTGCCTGAAGACAGTTTAAATTAGATAGCGTATTTCAGGGATATTTAGCTTGGAAACGTATTTTGGAATTTTTACTTTTATATACAAGTGTACAAAGCCTGAAATAATTTTAGCTACGAATCTTCTCCTTGTTTAACTAAATGAATCAATGTAAAAATTGTGTACACTCATCGAGTCTTTTTCTAGTTGTAAGCGGCCATGATAGAAGGACAGAATCATATTTTTAATAATCATTATTCCGCACTTCGCTCATAAGGTAAAAAAAAACTTGCATCAAAATATTCCATGGACTCAGCTTCGTTACCTGAAAAGAATATCATCAAAATTTATCGCGTGGTTTCAGAGATCTTGAAGTTAAAAGCGTGTATTGAAATTTCATATTTTATATAGTTGATTATTGAAGTGATATCGTTCTTAAACATGTGGAAATTAAAGTTACAAATATGCCAAAAACGACTGATTATAACTCTATAGTACTGATACAATAACGTCAGTACCGTATACTCGAAATATTATAAAATTATTACAATAGGTACAATAATTATTATTACTTATTACACGAAATTTCATTGGAATCGTCAGATTATTCAAATGACATTGTGATTAGACAGAGACAGACACATTAGAATAATCTTGATTAATGCTTAAGAATAAAAAAATCAGATTTATACTTTTCAACCTTAGTACAGTATTTTTCATATACACTCTAAGCCAGTGGTCTTCAAACTTCTAACGCCTTCGGAACCCTACGCTTAAAAAAAATTTTTTTTGAACCCTAGTACAAAAAATATGCCCCGTAAGCATAGTGACGTAAGAGAAAATCTCGGTGCCCTCTCTCACTTCGCAAAAAAGTTTTGAGGCTACATTTACAAAAATTAACTACCGAAGACTGTAAATTAATTTTGACCATTATAATCATAAAACCAAATACTAAATACAAAGATAAATTATAAAAAACATGTTATTCAGATTTTTTTATTGAATACAGCTGAGGTGAATTTGCTGGCTCTAAAACGCAGCCACTGCAGTGAAACAGACAAGCATATTTGTAGGCATAAATACAAGAAAATACAAAATTCGGAATATATCTAATTCAGAAGTAATACTAGAAGTAACTAAATTTAATGACTTGAATGCGCTTGCTTCTTGCTACACAACTTTTGGAAATCAGGCTTAATTGTTGTTATTTGCAAACGCATTTCAAATTCTGCATCTAACTTGTTCCTGTATTTAGTTTTAGTGCTGACATAACTCGAAAAAGATCTTTCGCAAAGATAGGTAGTAACAAAAGGCATAAGAATTTTTACTGCTCGATCAGATACTTCCGGGTATTCTTTGTAAACTTTCAGCCAAAAACCCAATAGTTCATAACATAACAAAATCTAATAACAAAACAAAAATCTAAAATTTCATTAAAAAAGTCGCGGAACCCCTGAAAACGTTCAGCGGAACCCAGTTTGAATACCACTGCTCTAAGCCAGAACAATTGACGCACCCCACAAAATAATCCGATAGTAATGAAATTTTACATTCAAACACCTTTCGACCGAATATGTAAATGATAAAAAAATCGCAGCCAATGAATGAATAGTCGGAACTACAGTGCACTGAAACTGAGCACCATGATGGTGTATATAACGAGCGAACCTCGCTTTCAGGAACAAAACGTGTATTGCATTTCGATTGCGTTTACGTACCTTGATTGTAACAATGCCTCGCCGGCGAATTTGCGGACACTACGAGCATATGAAGGAGCTTGAAAGAGGGCGTGCGGTCGGACTGCGCGAGGCTGGATGGGCACACCGACGAATCGCTCGGCATTTGGGTAGGAGCGATGCAGCAATTAGACAGGAATGGGTCCGGAATGGCATATTTCAGAGGCAAGCGGGCGGCCTAGAGCGGCTGTGACAGCACGATTCGTCGTTATCAACCATCCAACGTGTGACAAACATGGCAGTGACCACCCGGACCATTAATAGAAGACTACGGGAGTGGAATCTATACTCGCGGCTTCCATTACGCCGCCTACCACTGACCAGTATGCACCGTCAACAGAGATTGCAATGGTGCCGGGCCGATCAACGAGGAATTGTTCGGATTGGGAACGAAGTGTCTTCAGTGATGAGTCCCGTTTCGAACTGAATCCCAACTACCACCGCAGACGTGTCTGAAGACAGCTCGGACATCGTCAGGATCTTGCTCTTACTGTCACACGCCACACGGCCCAACCACAAGAAGTTATGGTCTGGAGTGTCATTTCGTTTGATATCCGGACCCCTTTGATAGTCCTTCGTGGCACCATCACAGCACATCGGTATGTGGCCGACATACTACGATCCGTTGTATTGCCATTCCTTTCGCTACATCCGGGCTAACTTTCCAGCAAGAGAATGCCAGACCACAGACCGCACGCCTCTCTCATGATTGTCTGCGTATTTATGACACACTTTCTTGGCCAGTCAGATCCCACGATCTCGCGCCTATTGAGCACATTTGGGCTGAGATGGGGCGTCGCTTGCGACCATCCCTGAATGTAGACGAATTATCTCGTCAATTAGAGGCCATTTGGAACGACATTCCTCAGAACACCATCCGGCAACTTTATGCATCAATGTCACGTCGGGTAACAGCTTGTATCAAGGCCAGAGTTGGACCAACGCCATATTGACGTGCTCACTTTGTGTATATCTTTCAGTGCAATAAATCATTTAATTGTTCTGAAATTCTAATCATTTCTTTTGCGGTACATTCACATTACACGTACAAATTTTGTCTCATTTGGATAATTCTTTCTTGGTGCGTCGATTTTTTTGTTTTAGAGTATATATATATATATATATATATATATATAAAATGTTTTATGAGGAATTTAAAGACACCTAACATAACATTTACTATGCATACTTACACTATAAATAATTCGTTTTATATAATGTCTTGAGTATAGAAGTACTGTAAAAATAAAAGTTAAGAAATGTTTTAATTATATGCGATTAAGCTTATAGAATAAATACAAATATAACAATTATGCGATATAAAATATTTGCAGCATTTAAGTATATTAAATTAAAATAAATGAAGTAAAAGATAAAATATTTTCTAAAGAATTAATCCTTTAAATAGAACATTTCAGAGAAATTTTAAAAATGAGATTACTCATAATCTGATTTATTTTATTGAAAACTGTTGTCACATTAAAATTTTGCCGTTTAGACTTAACAAAATTGCGAAAATCTTCCACTAAGCTATATTGATTTGTGTAATCCTTACGCTTTTGCTTAAAGAAAATAAAATACTTATTTCTAATTAAATTAAATCCTGCGTTGTCGATAATCTCTAAAAATTCAAATATTAAAATACTTTATTTAATTCAATTTTGGTAGGCTACGTCCAAATATTTATTAAGCAGAATTATAATGTGGGCTTTCTTTCAATGAAATACAATTTTAATAGAACAAAATAGAACAGACATGATTAATTTATAAGTAAACAGATTAAAACCCATTTGGGACTATAAAAATTTGAAACAGTAAAATGTTTAATATCAATGTAAAATGAGAGAGAAAATAAATTATAAAAACAGATAATAGCTTCAAAAACACATAACAGGTCTTTCTCTTCAATGCGATCAAACCACGATCCATACGCCAAATGAGCGTTTCAGGTGCTAGCTATTCCTAAAATACAACAGTGGTAGTACCACCTAGTAAGAGAATACAGAAGAAATAATATAAAACTAGAAAAATGGACGAGGTAAAACGGAACGAGGAACTAAAGGAAAATTGGAACTATGGTGTCAAAACAAATTATTTACCAAAATGTTTCAATTTTTTTTAATGTGAAACGACCCATAGAATTCCAGGATTGTTTGTTTTCACATTTTATTTGCACACCATTCTACGTTGTGATCCATATATTTGTATTTTGTTAGCAAATTCACATTTTGTATTTATTTAAAACAATAGTTCTTATTTATAAATGGTCAGCAAAGCCACATTTTGTATTTATTTAAAACAGTAGTTTTTATTTATACTTTGTCAGCAAAGACACATTTTGCATTTATTTAAAACAGTTGTTTTTATTTATACTTTGTCAGCAAAGTCACATTTTGTATTTATCTAAAACAGTAGTTTTTATTTATACTTTGTCGCGAAAGCCACATTTTGTATTTATTTAAAACAGTAGTTCTTATTTATACTTTGTCAGCAAAGTCACATTTTGTATTTATTTAGGACAGCAGTTTTTATTTATACTTTTGTTAGCAAAGTCACCTTTTGTATTTATTTAAAACAGTAGTTTTTACTTTCCGTTTAAATAGAATGAAACTAGAAAAATAGGTGAAAAACAGAAACGAAAAAGCTTGGGAAAATTGGAAGCAAAAGGAACGAAGGACAGAGAAAAACTAATTAAACTCCGCGAAATATGGTATCATAATAAATGACTAACCCTAATGGTTGAATTTTTTACTATGAAACGTCACAAAGAAGGCCATCAAAATCCTACGAATTTATATGTTATTTGAGAGCACAGCCACCGCCTGTACTTACTTAAAACAGTAATTTTTACTCTTCATTTAAAGCAATAAGTTTAACTACCATACTTAGTATATGTTATGTCACTGGAAAGTATTGTGATGTCCTAAACAATTTGACTGTCAGATTTCCACGTTTCGAGCATCCCTGAATGCGAATCAACATTTTTTTATTTCGAGTGTGAATACTCGAGTTTGCGAGCAAGATATCGTTCGAACGAATTATGCGATTCAAATGTAATTTGATCCGAATGTTTTAATCGGCAAACTTTAAAATCCAATTGATTTTCATATAAATTAAGCTAATGTGTCCGAAGATATGTAATGAACTGTAGATGTTTAACTTTTAATATGATTAACAAACAGTATGTACAAAATATACACTATTTACATAACTTCCAACTAATTCAAGTAACTTAATTAGTTGTTGAGGTAGGTCATTTAATCTTATACCAGGCTACAAGTGCAGTGTCGACTTCCTTTAACAAAAATTTAATCACAACAGATTATTGATCCAAAAAAATAACTTCATAAACCCATCCGTTGATTCATTATATTTTTTTATCCAAGGTGTGTCTTTGATTTCATCAAGGAGCTCATGCAGACCCCGCCGCTCTCCCCAAAGGACGGGGAAAATTTTGCTCTGTTAGGTGTTGTATATATTGAAGTCAGTCCCCGCACTCAGCAGGCTTTTCGTGACAGCCTGCCTTTATTCATTTCTATGCAATCCTGGCCGAGGTTTAAACTATACGTATATTTGGATGCAATTTCGTATCATGCACGTTGTTTTTTCTATTAAAATATCGTAAGGACGATTGGTTATACACCAATCCAGTTAAATAAAACACCTAGGATATTCTTTTCTTTTTTTCTAATTTGTGCTGAATTGCGTTGTTTGAGTTTTCCCTTATAATCTAAATAAAACGTGTTTACTTATTAAAGTTTCAGGCTATTTCAATAAAATACTGTGCAGTATATTTTTCATCATTTGATGATCTTATCATGAATGTACCCCATAAATCGGTTGTCAAATACATCATAGCCAAAGGCAGTCCTTTTAATTACTGTCTTCCCGTGGTTGGCCAGTGTTCAGAGACGATTCTTCATCAATAATGGTCCTGATCTGTCACTTCAACACTGTCTTTCAGATTGATGTACTACGCGTTAGGCCAGAAAGAAAAATTCCAAAAGCAATCAATGTTCATATAACGAAAGTTTTGTTTTCTAATGATGTAATGCAAAAGCCTTGCTTTTTGGAAACTTTTCAAATCACAAAATCTCATGTAGATAGTAGATTAATTGTTTTCAGGGCTCAAGTAATTTCTGATGTCTGTCGTATTTAGTATTTATTCAAATGTATACATTCATCAAAATATTTATTGTAATGTGCAAACTTATTTACATCTTAAATCTCATTCAGTATAAACAGAGAATGGAACCAGGGTCTCATATACATATACACTACTGGACAATTGTTAAAGACCGGATCACAAATTGCAATGTAGCATGACATTAAGCGGGGGTGGATGCCCAGTAGGATAAAATATTGTTGCCATATTGTTCGGACATTAGAATAAAGATCATTTATTGTTCTGGAAAATACAGAAGGTTTTGAAACATCTGAAAGGAAAAAAGTGTTCATTTGATGCTATGTACGGAGAAATGGAAAACTGCATCTGAATGACAGCAGGCATCTTTGAGAAAGGTGTCAGTACGGGATATGTCCACCGTGGAGTGCGATGTAACATTCCACACGTCGTGTCATGCTTTGCACAACATTATCCAGCAGCTGTTGAGGCAAGTTATCCCAACCCTCTGCCATTGCATGGGTGAGGGTGTTCTTGTTGTTAGAGGATATTTTCGACCAGCAAGTCGCCTCCCCAAAGCATCCTAAACATTTTCAATGGGGTTCAGATCTGGAGAACGTGCTGACCATACGACATATTGAATACCCTTGCTGACTAAACAATCCTGAACAGCGAATGTTCGATGACATAGTGTGTTGTCGTCCATGAAAATAAATTTATCACCAACAGCATCACGGAAAGGCGAACACGAGGCAGTAGAATTTAATGTATCGCTGGTCGGTCATAATCCCAGTTGCAATCACATGTAGGGGCATGCGGCAATTGATCATGATGCCGGCCCTACCATGATACTGCATGTCGGATATCGGTCCCTTTCCTGGATATTTTCTGGACGATAAGCAATACCACGCTCACGCCAGATCAGTTGGCGTCTACAATCCGATGACAGACTGAACCTACTCTCATCTGAGAATAGTACGCAAGCCCAGTTCTGATCGGTCCAATTGCGATGCTCATGACACCATTGCAAACGGGCGCTACTGTGCAGTCTGGACAATGGGGCACACACACAACAGGTCTGCGGGCGTATAGTCCTCCTTCTCCCAAACGTCTCGCTACAGTTTTTCGGAAGATCCGTTGTCCTGTGGTAGCAAAAAACTGATTTGCCACCTGCTGAGCTGTGGTGCTCGGGTCCCTTTTTGCCGATAGGACAATGTATCTGTCTCCAGTAGACGTCGTATTTCTAACACGACCTACTCTGTGATGCTTGCTACACAGTCCAGTTGCTTTAAATGCTTGCCACAGCCGTAAAACAACGCTATAGGCGATGTCGAACTCCCTAGCAACATCTGTATTTTTCGCCCTTCTTCGGTCTTTCCAATAACATGGCCAAGCGTAAAATCATCTTAGCGATATCGAGAAGATATACCAAAAATTTCAAGTTCGTCAATTAAATCTTCCCGTAAAACTTTCACTTGGAACAACAACCGTCCACACGCGTCAACTCCTATAAATCTCTTATGAGCGCTATCACGAGACGCACATATGTGAAAATGAAAAATTTGCATACGCACACCTCTTCTTACTGTATCTCGTACTTATTCTAATTTTCCACATTTTGCTTCCATTTATTTTGTGGTTGCTATGGTGTCATCCGTCCTTAGCAACTGTCCAGCAGTATATATATATATATAGATAAGATGGTCCAAAAGGTCTTGGAAAAACTTTAAGGGTAGAACAGCAATATGTAAACAAACCCGTTTGGCTTAGGAACACTTAGCCGCAAACGCCACCGTGAGGTGCTACAGATGCAGAAACAAGCAAGAAGAAAGTAATGCAGAAAATACAACACAGGTTTATTAAACATAACAAATACAAGTATCCACTGCAATTGTTCATCATAGTATTAAAGTAGGTGTTCAAAGTTCTTGCAATCCGCAGATATGCATGCCTGGCAACGTCAACGCATAGATTCGGGAACGCGTTCAGAAATTCCAGGACGATCGATGACACGATGACACGTGCTGCTACCTCAACGACTCTAGCGACAGGGTCAGCGTCAGGTGCTACGCAGATCTTGTAAACAAGGTGTTTGAGGCAACCCCACAGGAAGTAATCAGTGGGAGACAAGTCGAGGGACTGTGGTGATCAACAGACGGGTTCTTCTCGGTCGATCTATCCAGCAGGGAAAGCCCTCCTGAGATAGTCCTGTACATCCTGGCTGAAACATGCACAGCTGCGAATGGTAAAAAATTTGAACACCTGCATAAATACTATGATAGGCAATTGTAATTGATACTTGTAATTGTTATGTCTTATAAACATCCAATGTTTTATATGCATTTCTTTTTTTTTTGTTTGTTTGTTTCTTTGTCCGTTGTACCCTACGGTGGCGTTGGCGTTTGTGATTATATGTTCCTATGCAAAACGGGCTTGTTTTTTGTATGCCTTACCTACCCTGAAAGTTTGCCTAAGACCTATTGGACCATCCTGTATATATATATACATGTATATAAAAATTGAAATTTTTAATCGAAAACCATGCATAAACTATGGTAAGTAGAAAAAACCCATCTTTAGCATATCTGTTACAAATAAGTAACTATAGACCAAGACTAAGGATAAAAATAGAAGGTAACTTACCACTATAATGGAAAGGAGGTGAGGGGAAGATGAGTATACAAAAACCATAATTAAAAAGGTATATATATATATATATATATATATATATATATATATATATGTGTGTATAAAATAAAAAAGCAAACACCGCAAAAATGAGAAAAGGCAATAATAAATATCTCAAGATTGAAGATCAAGACATGGAGAACAATCAACTGAAGCTACGCAAAAAAAGCCGTTAGTTCGAAATTGCATTCTCGTCAGGACAACCATACAATTCGAATTAAAACCGATAGAATAGCCAGTCTCTGACAATGGCGATAATATTTACCTATGGACACCATTGAAACTGTCTACTGGCTAGTGGAATGACAAATAATAAAAACCAAGTTAATTATAAACCAGAAATTTAAAAAACAGAAATATTAACTCACAGGTACAGTCACCACTTGGGAGTCTATATGTTCGCAGGGGAACATTCCGCAAAGCATTTTACATCTCTTCGTCAAAGCGAGTGGACACCAGAATGAATACACTTGAACGAAAAATAATGTTGTTGTTGAGACCCAGACCGTCCGACCTACCAGAAAGGTGTAAGGTAACTGTTTGGACGGTCGGAAAGTGCCACCCAATTTAGACCGGAACGCAGTGGGGGAGGCATCCACATGGACCGTACCCTTCTTCCCCTACCACCAACATCTCGGAAGGACTTACGGACCCACATGTTTAACGTGATCGTACTCCGCGTGAACACGGCGGCAGTTTTTGCAGTGGCTGGAATCGAACCCGGGCCTATCGAGTGCAATTCCCGCGCGGAACTACCACGTTCCTAAAAAAACATTGTTATTTGATCGTACTCCGCACGAACACGGCGGCAGTTGTGGCAGCGTGCAAATCCAGCGCGCAAACCACCGGGCTACCGCGCCCGAAATTTGCCAACAGCACGCGGTGTTCCCAGGTGGTCACCCACCCAAGTGATAACCGCGCCCGATGCTGCTTGACTTCGGTGATCTAATGAGAACCGGTGTTTTCAGCACTGTAGGGCCGTTGGCTACGAAAAATAATGTGTATGAAGACTTTCAAAAATAGTAAGCAGTATAGGACTCAGGACAGGTGGAAAGTAGTCTTTCAAAAATAGTAAGAAGTATCAGATACAGGCCTAGTGACAAGTAGGTGATAAGAACTGGTGAAATTCACAAAAAAGAGTTATCCAAACGCACACACACACACACATATATATATATATATGAGAGAGAGATATATATACATATATATATATATATATATGTGTGTGTATGTGTGTGTGTGTGTGTAGTCTATATTCTAAGATATCCCTAGGAGGAGTAAAACTGCCGATGACATTTTGATTTTGATTCTGTGCATTTTCTTCCTTTATACCTGATAAGAATTACGTGGAAAGCAGAACGTTATCAGATTTGTCCTACCGTTTTTCATGAACAATTAATCTTCTCTTCGTGAACGAATGAACGTATCGCAGAAACTTTGTGTATAAGAATTTTTATTAGCATGTTCACAGCACCTAGAAAGAACACCCGTTTATGAGCTGTTGTATCACGCAAGAGAAAATAATGCCATTACTTACTTAATGCAGTTGGGGATGTATATTTTCTCATTCATTTTTATAGATTTTGGAGAGTATTTTTTTTTGTTTTAAATTTGTAGCGTGAGAGTTTTTATTTGAGTTTCTCATGAATGTATACTCTATAGTGTTTAGACCTACTTGTATTACAGTCTTTTTCAAAATGAAAAGGAAATATGTATATTTTTCGAATTTCGTACTCAAGACGAAGAATAGAAAATAATTTTTCAGAATATTAGAATATATCATACAACATATCCTAGAAACAGTTTCTTTTTTTTCAAGCTGGCAACAGTTGATGACGCTGGTGTACGCATTTGGCTTAGCTGTTTAATAACTAAATATAATCTATTTTCATACCATTAAAATTCACAGCATAATTCAAATTATACATGTTATCCTCATACCATATAGTACCATATTTGTTCCGAAAATTATTTTTGTTGTCCATAGTTTGTAACTGTTTGGACGCCCGGGAAGGGCCACACAATTCAGACGGGAAGAGGCAACCATAGGGACCGTACCCTCCTTCCCCTACCACCAACCTCTCGGAAGGACTTACGGACCCACATGTTTAACGTGATCGCACTCCGCGTCAACACGGCGGCAGTTTCAGCAGCGGCGGGAATCGAACCCCGGGCTTACCGAGTGCAATTCCTGCGCGCTAACCACTGGGCTACCGCGTCTGCCTAACTCTGGTGTGAGCTCAATTCCTGGTCTCACATATACATTGCCCTAACACCTATATACGTACACATAGACGTGACGCTAAACAGGGTGTAATCGTGATCTAAAGTGTCGAAAACGTGCAGATTCATCTAAAATTCGAGTTGTGAATTTTAAGCCTTATTCCAATACTTGTCCTACCATTTTTTTGTAGAGAAAGTAAAAACATTATCCAATTTGCAATAGCATTTCTTTCGAACGATTAATCTTCTATCCATGAACGAATGGACGTATCGTAGAAAATTTTTTGTATGAGAATTTTAATAACACGATTGCTGCACTTAGAGTGAACACCCGTTTATGCGTTGTGTCACGCAACGGAAAATAAACCCATTACTTACTTTACCACATTGAGGACATGCATTCTTGTATTTGATTATTATCGATTTTTGAGAGCTTTTAAGAACCCTGATGTGCTCAGTGCACGACTATCGCTACAGAAATTATTGCTGTATTATACGTCTATCTTGCTGATAATCACTATATATAATTGTGTAACGCATCTAACGTGTTTTTGTCTTTTTACACCATCAAAAAGCCCGCCCTCTCCACCCGTGATCCATAAGGCTGAATATATGCACATTTTCAATATCGGCTACAGTACAGAATCTAACGGAGCCGAGTTTTCGGTTTACCGTGTCATATAATGAGATTAACTTCTATTCTTTGATGACCATTTATATATACTCGCCCAGGCCATTCAAAGAAGAATTATGAAAAATCTGCAATTCCTATTTTTGGTACCGATCGATATCGACCGGTCCCTGCGCTGTGTTCCTTGAGCACAGAATCTCGCTTGGTAATCGCGGCTCAAGTTAATTCGCCTCACCACGCAATGTTGTTGAGTGGAACCAATGCAAACTGAATAAACAACTTATAATAAATAATAGACTGTATTATATTCGCTTAGAAATATTTCAGAAATTATATCTGTCTTTAATGGGAAAGGGATATCAAAATACTTACGAGGGAATACATTTCAAAAAGGGATATTTATTTTCCCTACAATGCATAGCACATGAAAGTGCTTTGATACGTAACGATAAGCATATATATCTATAGAGTGGAGCGAATTCTGTCCTATAACAAGGAGTAGCATAAATGCAAGAAAGTGTTAATCTGATCATCACCACCACCACCACCCATGGACCATTGTTTCTCAGTTACTGCCGTTCGTCAGAACGGTGCAGGCAATGAGATGATTAGTGAATAAAAATGTTTTTTAATGTAAATATTTCATAATTATCTGATCGAAGTTTTGAAACTTCTAAACCAGTAGCAAAATACAGTTAGCGTTCCGTTTATCCGAGTCCGGATTATCTTAGGTTTCACGTTATCCTCATTTTTCATTTGCTCATCACATTTTTATGAAGTTGAAATGTCAACTTTCGTGGCATACTGAATATTTTTTTTTCAGCTGAAAACTAATGACAATAATAGAGCTAGTAGTAAAAAAAAAATCTCCCCCTTTCAGAACTTATAGTGGCAGAAAACATTCAAGATTGAATAAGAAAGAGGAAATGATTGTAGACATGATTATAAATTTAGTGAGTGGGGAAAAACAAGAGAGTGAAGATGAGGATGATGCGTCTTCAGGCGAGCTCAATGCGATTGAAACCAACCACACTGCGATACATTGAACGATAGAATGAGAATATATCCGAATATGTGCAGTATATCGGAATATGTGCAATGCACAAACAAACAGGTAATTACATACTTTAAAATAAATACATCCAAAAAATTGGCTAAAGTCTTTTATTAAAATATCCTTTTAAGACGTACTAAAATTACACGGCCATAGCGCTTTCGAGCAGCATTACTATCACCTTCAGCAGTGAAGTGAAAATAAGTGGCGAATATGTGCTTAAATGAAGGCCACAACCGCCAGACAAAATTTACTTATTAATATGTAAATTTTGTCTGGCGGTTATGGCCGCAACTGATTTGCAGCAGAGAATTGGTACAGTTTTGCTCGGGGCATGGCTGTTTCCCAACCGTTCTTTACAAAATCCAAAAGAAAGACACCGAAAACTGTATTTATGATGAAATAGGATATCCGAAATATTTCGTATTTGATTCCCAACTTACAAAGAACTATCACCTTAAAAGGCCTAGTAGACAACATATGCCAATATTTGCCAAAAACCGTTTGGGTAATAGCTGTGCTAAACAGAGAATAAAATCTATAATTCAATTCCTAGAGGAAAACGAGCATATCCTGTGAATTATTTCTGGTAACCCCCACACATTAACTCACTGTTTATTGCATATTTATTCGTAGTACACTCAAACCATAAAAAAAATAGCACAAAACTTCACGTGTAGCTATAAAAAATAGTTTTCGCAACACAATTAAAAAGTATTTTTTTTATGCGGTGAATAGGGATCGCATAAAAAAAGTCTCACGTAGAAAATAACTTAAAACCTTACGAAATAACTAGGAATTGCTTTTTTAAACGAAATCAAGACCCGAGGATTGGCAGCTACTTGGAATCTCGCCAAACCTTTTGGAATCTGATTTAGAAAATACATATGCGAACATTTTTAAATATTTTATTTACATATGTACTTATTTTACACATACACAACTTTTCAAAACGTATAACCATTATCCTTCGTAGTCTGACAATACGCGAACTTTCTTGTGGTAAACTGGTTCAAAATCGCTTTCCTCACTTGAAGATACTACCTCGCACTCGTTTAGAGTTGACTTTTTTTCAGTTACCATGTAGTCGGTGATCAGTTTTTGCGACGACTGTTGTTTCACTAGACGCCTGTATATGTCTCGGTAGCCAGATATGCAAGATTGAAGCTCCTTTTGGAATTTTGAAGTTCTTTCAGAATTGGCATCGAAAAACTAAATGGCCGATCAAACCTACTAATTTTTTTTATTGATAACTTCGTCAATTATATTCCAATTTGATTGAAATTTTCATATACCGCACAAAAAAAATCGCACAAATAAAAAATCGCACAAAAAAAGACCGCACAAAAACAGGTTTGAGTGCACTTGTAAATTTTGTTATATATACTGCAATCAAATTACTTTTAAATTAACATTTATTTTAATCATTGTAAATATCATTGCATGTATCAATGTAGTATTGAAAGTCATGGTAATCTATGAGATTTGTATGTATATGTTGTATATATAGTTTTGCATGTATGTTTGCATAAGTAAATTTGTATATATATATATATATATATATGTTACATGTATATATATATATATATATATATATATATATACATTAGCCGTTTCTGGGAGTGTTTCCCGACATTAAAAGCACGCTTCAACCAGGAAAAGGGGTCACAATCCCCCTTGACATTGCTAATACCCCGTAAGCACACCTTTATTTGAAATTCTCCTTTTTTCAATTTCCTTCTTTGTCTTTTTGGAAAATATATATATATATATATATCTTTGAAAATTAATCGTGGTATTATATATATGTAATAGCCAATTTTAGAAATATTTTTATATATATCGTTGCTCCCATTTGAAACAGTTCTGAACACAAGTGTTTATGGATGTGAAACATTTGTGAAATGCCATCTGTATCTAGTATAGACAAACGCATTGTATATAAGTGTTTATCATTTTTATTTTAGCATTAAGTTTTGATTTCTGGTTTGGGGAAATATTCCTCCACCATGGGCTGTAATTACTGTAAATCTTCGGGTGGTGCCTATAGGTGGTTAATCTGTTAATCTAGTGGTCAGGGCCTGTATTTAAGCACATGCTCGCGACGTATTTTCACTTGCATGAAGTGTATAGTGACCGAAAGCACTATGGCCGTATAATTTTAGTACGTCGTAAAAGGATATTTTAATAAATGACCTTAGCCATTTTTTTATGTCTTTATTTTAAAGTATTATTTATTTTGACGTGAGATAATTACATTATTACTTATGAGTTTATTGCACATATTTTTCTCAAAATACAGATTTTCTTTATGGCAGGAAAAAGGAAGATCCTAAAGAGATGGGGTACATTGTCGCAGGATCAGCGCTAAATTGTTACAGTGCATGGTGTTTTTTTTTGTTCGTAATAACTGTATCCGAGTTGTTCTCGATCCATATTAACTCAGATAATCTGCACTGCACTGTATACCTATATTTTAAATCTTCGAGGGCCATTTCTTATTGGGGTAGGAGTAGCCTGGTCCGCCAGCATGAGAATGATTCCTTGATTTCATGCAAACTAAATCAAATTAAAAAAAAAATCCCCGAGATATATATTTTTTTTAATTCCATACTGTTTTTCTTTCTGCATTTGAATACCAATAAATTCGTAGCAATACAACTAATTAACACAGAGTTTGAAGGTTAATGTTATAGTAAAGCCCATAGAATATTGAAACCTATTTTCAATAAAGTTTGATTGGTTATTCTTGATGAATTTTGAAACTTTGCTAAAAATCTATCCTTTTGTAAAAGGAGCAAAATGAAATTTTATATTCTCATATTGAATAGATTATTAATCATATGAATATGAAATTTGATAAGCAGAACACTGCACGTATTCGTATTTAATTAAAATATTAATGTGGCATCATTTCCCGAATTTTTTTAAGGAAGTTTAAAATTTGTATTTGTTTAACGAACTTTAAAATCGAAGGAAAAAGCATTTTATCTCTCCGCTAGGAAATTTGCAATGCAACCTGGGAAATAATCTGATGCCAGATATATGGCGTCTAATTCAATATAAGTGCCTTAAGCAACTGGTTACTGAAGGCGATTGATTTCCATTTTTGAACCGTGAAAAGGCTAGTTTTGAGAGTTCCGAGATTTTTCGATAAAGCGATTGGACTAGATGAGGCGATCAATCATATAATAAACAAGATATTTATGACGAACCTCCATATGGTAGTAACTGGTATGTACACTTTTTTTGACACAACTATTGACATTTCTATTCTCTTTTGCATAATTAACTCATGCAGTTAAGCGAAATTTTGTAAAAACCGAAAATAACATGTCCAGAACAGGAAATGGAAAACCTTTATGAACCCCCCTCTACTCCCTTTGGAATTCGATGCTAAATATACATCCGTCATCATATAAGCAATATTTATAGTCACACTTGAGAAATGAATCTTTCAAGGAAGTATTTTGAATCGGAAGTGGAAGGGAACCCTCCTCCACTGGAATTTGATGCTGAATCTATATCACTCGTTGTCTAAGCTAGAAATGTTTCAAGGGAAATGTCAATTTTGTAAAGAAAGTAATATATTCAGAATAAAAAATGGAAATGTTTAACGACTCTCTTTATTCTCTATAGAATTTGATGCTGAAAACATATCGTCCATCATCTAAGCTATATCCATAACAGACTCGAAAAATAGATGTTTCAATGTAAGTTTTTAATCCAAAGTTACATCTCCAGAAACAAGAGTGGAAATGCTTAGTGAGTTCCTTAACCCCCTCCGGAATTTGATATTAAATCCACATCCGTTGTTATCTAAGCTGTATCTATAGCCAATCCTGAGAAAAACATGTTTAATAAAATGTTTGAACTGGAAGTGAAAAAGAAACTGCAATTGATAATTCTTAGTGAACTTCCTTACTCCTCCAGAATTTCATGCCAAATTCGTATCAGTTAGCATTTAAGAACTATAACTAATATTGAGAAATATAAGTTCCAAGTTAAACTGAAAAAATGTTAACCGAATTGTAAAAAAAGCCAGAAGTAAAAACTTTAGTGAACTTCTCATTATCCTCCGGAATTTCATACTCAATCCAAATCAGTTATTGAGCTTTATCTGTATATCAAGTTCTGATAAATAGATGTTTTAGAAAAAAAGTGGCAAAAACAATTATATACCAAAATCTTAGCTACCAGCAATAAAAGCTTGGTTTTAACTTTAAATATAATCATACACATTGTATATATAAACGTAAGCTGCAAATATGTATTTTAAAAATTCACTCAGATTATAAGATGCTCAAGTTTTGCAATTTTGGAAAAAAAGTTCTATTTATAAGATCGATCGATAGCGGCTGGTCGAGGAATTTTATCTTTCTACCTAGTGCATAGAATCTTTCTCCTTATATTCACGGCTCAAAGACTGTCCGTTCCACCATCCTCCCTTCCTGGAATGGAATGGAATGAAGGCGAACTGAATAAACTACTACAATATTTCCTCTGAAAATATGTCGGCAAATAATTTTATTTTTTTACAGACAGCAAATATTTTGCGATGTTTCCACTTTCCTTACAATGCATGTATGACGGGCTCAATATACTCAATAGACGAGCTCGCGAAGGGGTGTGAGACCACCCCACTATAAAGAATTACACTAATATATATATATACATATATATATATATATATATATATATATATATATATATATATATTTATTTATAAATTAATATATAATATAAGTGTACAAATTATAAAATACCAGAAATCACACGAATAAGGCGCGATGCTGCACTACAATGTGGATTGAAATATCATACCAGAAAAGTAGACAAGTAAAAGGAAGCAATATATCAAAGAATGGCCGGGGGGGGGGGTGACCCCCACTCCCCGGTTAAGCAAGCTTTTCTTCTAGACAACACTCTCGGTAGCCGATATATTGCACAAGAAATGAATACCGAAGTATCAAAATTTAAAAAGATGTAAAAAGAGGTGCAGAACATGAAAACGTGGAATAACCCACTTGACATGTAATCCAAAGAATTAAGACACGTTAATGCAGATTTTGGATTACATGTCAAGTGGGTTATTCCACGTTTTCATGTTCTGTACCTCTTTTTACATCTTTTTAAATTTTGATACTTCGGTATTCATTTCTTGTGCAATATATCGGCTACCGGGAGTGCTGTATAGACGAAAAGCTTGCTTAACAGGGGAGTGGGGGTCACAACTCCCCCGGCTATTCATTGATATATTGCTTCCTTTTACTTGTCTAGTTTTCTGGTATGATATATATATATATATATAATCTAGATACAACTATATCTTTATCATCATTTATACAACAAAACAGTATAAATATTAAGTACCACTTTCTAAGTTTCAGAGTCCATTTCAACAATATGAGCTACTGGGACGAAATTGCAAGGTCTAATGTATAGCGCCGGCTGGCCAGGTCGGCGATACAGGGTTCGATTTCAGGTTGGGGCAGCAAGGGTCTTTACAATGATGTCCGAAGAAATCAACCCTGTATGTTAGTACAGAGATGTCGGAGTCTGAAAGTGACCCTAGTACGACTAGTACGGATTCAGTGGACGTTGAAAGATTGAGCGCCGATTTCAAAAATTGGGAGAATAACGACCACGCAGGATACTAACCTGGGTAAAAAATTGTTGTAGTAGGAGGCTAACCTGAGGTAAAAATAGCAGAAGGTGGTCTGTCAGATTGTCAGTTCCCGCCAATCTGGTATTAGAGGGTGGAGAATGCATAGTCCACTTCAACGATTAGAGCTTGCAATTTCGTCCCACTAGCTCAAAGGTAGAGCTCATGCTGGCCACTTCAGAGATCCAGGGTTCGATTCCCGGTTGGGGAAACAAGGGACTTTACAAAGTGTTTATTTTATTTATTTTTGTTTAGCATCTATGGTTGGGCGTATCTATGGCTGAAATCGGAGTGTTTAGAAAAATTTAAACAATTCGGACGTTTATACATCTACGAACCTAATAGACATAAATGTGAGCAATTTTTATTTACTTTGTCGGAAATAGGGTACAGTTTATAAATGTATAAAAGTAGTTTTAATATTTTCATATTTTGAACTTTTTTTTTTCGAAAAATACTATAAAGTTTTTGTATGAGATTTTGCTTGACTTTGCCTACTTTCGCTCGAATTATCTTGAAAACTATGAAAGATAGATTTAAAGTGTATGTAAAAAATATGTTCAGTAGATAAGATACTAGATAGCGTTAAATAGTAAACGACAAATATATGCGTTAGAAAATTTAAGTTTCGAAATCTTTCCATTTTTTCAAGTTTATAATGCTTATGTCTCGAAAACTAAACGTGATATCTATGAACCATAAAAAGTAATTTGTAGCACTTCAAATGTTCAACAAGGACATATAATAGGATTTTGGATTGAGTTCTTAGTTCTTGAAATATTGCAGTTCTAATTTCGATAGTTTAATATATTTGAAGTTTTTTAAAATGTTTAAAAAAAACAAATTACCCGCAAAGAAAGATGTTTTGAGCGCAAAACTGTTTCGGCTCCATCGGAATGGAACCACTGCCGATTTTTTGCTTTGACTTTTATGTAAAGTTTGCTTTCTTAATTCTTACAGTAGAGATGGGTGCATGTTTTACACTGTGCTATGCATAGGACATGGAAAAAGAAAGTATCTTATAAAGAGTCACACATTTCCATATCAAGTTTTGGATAAGTGAGCAGCACCATAAGCCAAGAATTTACTATTTGTAACACTAAAGTATTTTCTTGAAATTTCTTTACTGGTAAAGAAAAATTCGAAAATGTCAGTCATTTTCTCTTTCTGAAATAGCAATGATTTCCCAGTCAGGAAAGCTCTTCACATGAAATATCTTAAAGTCGCAAACACATATATTCTACTTGTAAGGGAATTTTTGCTAGCAGGAAGCTCCACCTGTGGTCAAATGGTTTACTCTCTGGACTTCAGGGCCAGAGAAACCAAATTTGGAATTCCGATACAGTGGTAGAACTCTGTGTATGCATATATACCGCTCGGAATTTACATATTTTAAACATTTGGCCTGGTCAAAGTAGTTCTAGTATGCTAAAAAAATATAATAATTGTCTGGTATGTTTGTATCTTTCCAACCACTCCAAAATCTCACTGATGACGTAGAACGCTGAATTTTTTCACTATTATAGCATCAACCGTGGATCAAAGTCTAATTGAGTTTCGAGTTCTCTCTTCGGGGAGAATAAAATGAGAATTTTAAGAAAGTACTTTTAAACCCTTCGGAAGCACCTATGGTGACCCAGAAGGTTGATTTTTTGCACATTTATCGTATTAACTACGGCATAAGACCTAATAAAGCCGAATTTCCGAACCTGCCTTGGAAGGACGGGAACGGAGAAACCAGTATTTATATTTATTTTTTTTTTCCGAAAAATAGTTTTAGACTGTCCAGATGCCCCCCCCCCCACATCAGTGTTTTAGAAAGTTGAATCTTTGCAATCTTTGCACACGTATAGTGTCCCGGCCGTCCAAATAGCTGCTCTTAGTCCTCTGGACGAGTCGGACGGTCTGGGTCTTCAACACGTATAGTGTCGACCAAGGAGCAGAACCTTCAGACGACTATAAGCGTCGGCTGAGCATTACGAAGATCTAATGTTAGGGCCCAGTCTGGGACAACATGGTTTTTTTACAATGACGTCCGAACAAAATCAACCCTGCTAGTTTGTGCAACGATGTCGGGGGAGGGGATTGTTTGAAAGTGACTCTGGTACGACTAGCACGGATTCAATGGTCTCTGGGATATTGAGCTCCGATTTCAAATCGGGATGACAATGACCACTATTCAAGATAATAAAAATAGCATCTAGGAGGCTGACCTACGTAAACAAAAACCACGGCAGGACGTGGTGTCAGATTGTCAAGTTGTCCGTTAGTCTAATATTAGAGGAAGGGGAATACAGAGAGTTCACTTCAACGATAAGATCTTGTCATTTCTACCCCAGTAGTTTAATTGGGAAAGCATCAACAGATCAGCACGACGATCCGTATTTTGAGTCCGGTCTGGGACAGCAAGGTTCTTTACAAACCTAACAAAGCCAGATTTCCTTTTTCTCTCTCAGGGGTGGATTAAATAGGGAGATGGTCCAAAAGTTTTTTTAGACCCTCCAGAAGCACTTCGGTGACTTAAAAGACAAACTTTGCACAGGTTGAGTATCGACCACGAAATAGAGCTTAATGGAACCAATGTTTGATAAAAACGACCATTTTCTGCGATAAGCTATATTGTATTTTTTTTTCAAATGGCCAGGCACTTGACTTTCATCATTCGCCTTTGTCAGCGGCCAGAACGTGAACCATTTAGCTGTACTAGGACGTTGCCCCAGACGCACCAGAGGGGGGGGCGGAACACTGCGCCCACAACACAAACATCCATGTCTTACGTGGGACTCGAACCCACAACGCGGCGGTCGAGCGATTGCTGTGGAAACGCTCGCCCTGACCACACCACTCGACCACCACGTCGGCGACTATAAGCTATATTGTTAAACAAAATAAAACTCACTTTTTAATTAAAATGAAAATCAACTTCTTCAGAAAGTTAGCTTTCCCTGTCTTTGACAAACTGTGATACTAGTGTTTTGAATTTTTCTTTTTTTAATTTGCAGCGATATTGTGCGAGATGTATATACCTCTGAAATCTTGAGCCAAATCCTATTTCTGGTTCCAGATCGATATCGACCGGTTGAGACGCTTCATCCATTTGTCTGCACGGCTCAAGAGTTGTCCTACCCTCGGCTCTTTCCCGAATAGGATCAAGTCAAACTGAATAAACTAGTAAAAAATATCCTCCAAAATATTTCCGAACTTTTCTTTGTGTTTCCGGGAGCCATATGGCAAATATTTCAAAGAAGGCTCGTTTTTACTGACCATACTATATGTAAACGGTGAGTGGTTTAGAAATTCGAGATGTGATTGGTTGAGACATCTCATGTGACTTTCTTCACAGACTCAAAATTCATATTTTGTCAATTTATAGGCTTCATAGGTTTATTTCGTACAAAAGACATAAACATGGATTTTTTTCCCTTACAGTGAGTTTTTCCCTTATGATAATGTATAGGAAAACATTTAAAATAGTGTCGAAAATCGTAACTCGGGTTTTCGACGAATCTGTATGTTTCGGATACTCTAGAATAAGAATGCAAAATTTTCATCGTAACGTCTGTATGTGTGACTGTCTGTGTGTTTTATATGTGTGTGTGTGTGTGTGTGCAATGTATGCATCAACTCTGCTCAAAAACTATTAGACATAATTTTGCAAAATTCAATAGATAAGTCACTTGTATAGGTTTACTCTGCCAATCAAATTTTGATAGGATTAGCAAAAATTAAAATCGTCAAAATCTGAAATGAAAGACAAAATATGCTGAAATATTTTAATTAAATGCTTGTTTCATACATAAATTTTGACGATGAAAATAAAATCAATGCCATTCTAGAACTAACCGTTTTTGAGATATTTAAGTATTTTGAAATTTTGAAGGGCCGGCGACGCTGCAAAATGAGCTAATTTACCAAATGAAAAATATGATGTATTAAACAGCAATTTAATGGATTATGAAAGTAAAAATGAATTTGAGTCTACAGGGAATGTCATGTGTTGGCCACGCAGACATCGGAAATTTTTTCTTGTACACTGAATCTTGCTTCAAAGTTACAACTCCGAGTGTTATTCCACATAAGTCCCCCCCCCCCTCCCTCTCTCCATGAATTGAAAAGCCTTGGAGTGAATAAGCTAATAATCTTATTTGAAGAATATTTCAGAAATTTAATATATTTCTGGAGTAGACAGACGTCAAATATTTGGCAAGAAGTGCTTAACGTGGAACATGTTTCCATGAATACTGATACATTTTGATTAAACTCATATACTCGCAGCATTGGCGCAACTAGTATTAAGCGTGTTTATACGACACGCAGAAGCACAAAGATGTCTGGGATATTTGCAATGTTCAGAATATAATGTTTTCATCTAAAATTATATTGCAAAAATAAAGCATTTTATTGTTATTATAATAATTATACGTATTTGCTATTTATGACTTATTATTATGATTTTTATAACCATAAATAGCATAATACGTAAGCGTGTTTATACGACATTAAGAAGCACAAATATGTCTGGGATATTTGCAATGTTCAGAATATATAATGTTTTCATCCAAAATTATATTGAAACATTAAAACATTTTATTGTTATTATAATAATTATACGTATTTTGCTATTTATGACTTATTATTATCATTTTTATGGGCATAAATAGCATAATCCGTATAACGAAACTACGGAGTATATGAGTTTACAAGGTAATCTCATATATTAGTAGCAGTAGCGTAACTAGTATCAAGTGCGTTTATGCGACATTTAAGTTCCCAAGAAATATGTCAAGAGAGATGTTGGATATTTTCGGCGTTCAAAACAAAATGTTTTCACAATTATATTGAAAAAAAAGTTTTATTGTTATCGTAACAATAAATAGGTTTTATGCTATTTATGATTAATTGAAATAAGTTTTCATATATACGAAATCAATTTTACACAAAATATCCATCAATTAATAAATATAAGAAAAATGTTTCTTAAAAATTAAAAAAATTCGAGGCTAAAAGAAACGTTTAAAAAATTCAAGGTACAAAAAATTCAAAGCATGCGAGTGCGTTTTATTCACAGCGTGGAATAGAACACGAAGTGTAAATGATATCAAGTTCTATCTTTTTTTTAAATATAAACTGAAGCGTGAATAGTTTCTCAAAGTATTTTAACACATTTGAAAATAATTTTCATTGGTTTATCTGTGAAATTGATTTACCTGCTTGTGAAAATTTAAGTAAAACTAGTGCAGCTTCAAAAAGAAGAACAAAAAAAAATGGCAAAAATTTCATATTTCTGCTCTCTTACACTACAGAATATAAAATAGAGAGTATTGTTTCCACACAAAAATCGAGAACTTCCGATTATAAGTTTTAGGGTCTCCTGAATAAGTTTTGACTATTTTTAGAATGTACTAATGGATTTTCACGAAAATTTATACGCGGATATTTTATCAAAAATCCTGAACTAAAAATTTTTTGAAATTCTAGCAAAATTTTCAAAATTTTATATTTTTTTTTAACATGGCAGTAAAAGAAAAAAAATGACACATTCATGCATAAAAGGATTTATTTATGGCTCAATGATTACGATATTTAAGAGTTTCAATCATTGTTGTGCGAAAAAGCCGCGATATAATTTTTATATTAGTGAAGTAATTCGGGGGGGAGGGGGAGGGGGATGCAAGTTACACTCCGAGGGGATACATTGTCGAACTTGTATCCATACAAAGATTTTTACAAGCCCTTTAAAATGAAAAGTAGCATGCTATAATTGTGATCATTTGGACCAACGATAAAGATTTTTCAATTTTTTCTTGCAACATTTGTAAAGAAAAAATCAGAAGCTTGAAAACAAATGGATACTAGTAGGAGATAGTTGAGTTAGTCACATCCATTTATGAAAACACACATAAGTTATGAAAATGACCCCCCGCCCCCGAAAAAAAAACATTTTCTCGTAACAGCATGAAGGAATAATCAGAATTGAATCAAATTTATTCCACAAACGACCAGTATTGATACAAATAGACGATTAAATTTACAAAGCAAAAAGCAATATTACATATCGAAAATCAGTATTTGGTGAAGACACCACGCGCTGCAATAAGGGCTTCTATACGACGTGGCATCGAATCAAACAGATTTTGTATTTGTACCTGAGGAAGAACCTTTCAGATTGCGTCTATCCAAACCCGAAGTTCAGCTCTATTAGCTACGGGATGAGAGTCACGAGCGAGACGCCGACCGATGAAATCCCAGACATGTTCAATAGGCGACATATCCGGTGATTAGGCAGACCAAGGAAGAAGCTGTATCTGTTGTGCTGAAAAGAAGTCTTGAAAATTCCTAGCAACATGTGGACGGGCATTGTCCTGTTGAAATACAACTCCAGGATTGCGTTGAAGGAAGGGTACGACTTCGGGCTCCAGAACTTCTCAGATATACCGGTTGCTGTTGAGATTAGCCACAATTCTTAGCATCTGAGGTCGTCCAAGATACCCAATGGCGCCCCAGACCATCGCGCTTGGTGTTCGTTCAGTATGACGTTGGATAGCGCACTTCGGAAGATGGCGTTCACAGCTATAGCGTCTAACGTGGATGCGGCCATCACTGTGCCCCAAATTAAAGGGGGATTCATCGGAAAGACGACTTGCCAATCGGCACGCCAGTGTGTATGTTGATGATCCCATTGTAGCCGCAGGCGTCGATGGTTTTGCGTCAGGGGAATCCTATAAAAAGGAATTCTTGCACGCAGTCACGGTGCAGCAGACGCCGAAAAATTTTTAGAGCAGACAATGGCACACCTATAGCAGTGCTCCAACGTTCTGCCAACTGTCGAGATGAAGATGAACGGTCCATCACTACCATGCGGATGAGGTGTGTATCAGCCCGTGCTGACGTAACATTTCATCGTCCACTGCCGGATTTGCGACTTGTCCGGTTCTCTTCAGTCCACTGCTTCCACGCTCACATCACTTTCTGGCATCGCTCTCCATACCAGCTGCTATTGCATTATAAGAAAAAACCTTTTCACCAGGGCCGATCATTTCTCCCCGTTCAAATTCAGTCAATTGCTCAAATGGTGCTCTCTGTCGTCGTAGAGGCATGGTGGCTTCTCTTGAAACGTTTAGCGCTGGCAGATAACCGTAAACTATTTTCAAAGTTCCGCTATAGCTCTCTATTTATACGGCTAAAACAGAAGTTCAGAGGGCGCTACTTAGCCCACGCGTGCGCGGTGACTGAAATTCTAATCATTTGCTTAGCACATCCTAATTTGCATTTGTTGTAAGTTTCAGCTTAATCGATTGATTGTGTTGATTGCGATCATGGTGTTGTAATTTTTACAAACATTTATTTTGGGGGACCCAAGTTAAAATGTTGCCCCCAAAATTTTAATTTTCCCTAAACTAAAACATTTTGGGAAATTTAGGAAAATATTTAGGAAAAGTATTTAGGAAAGTGCTTTAATTTTTGGAGCTAAAACAAAATTTTTGGAGGTCCTTTTACATATTTTACTTGAGGGACTAGAATTACGATTCACGCCGCTGACTTTTAGTATGGAGGTGATAGAAGTTCGATGTTGGATATACTGGATACATTTGGCTTACCTGCGTTTATAAAAGCTATTTTTTAGTTATTAGCTTACTTAGTTGCTTAAATTATTAATTTCTCCTTTTACTATATACTACCGTCATTGTTCCAAGAATTATCATTATTTTTCATAGTATTATTTTCATAGCATAGAAAATAATGCTATGAAAATCTTAAAATTCGAATTAGTGTAATATTGAGAACGATTAACAATTTTATCTCGTTCCATTTTTTTATACAATGTAACTATATCTAAAATGCTATAGTGGTAAATTCAATCTATCATAAAGTAATGCGGCCACATATGGGAATGCACACATTCACAAAAACAAATATATATTCGAAATGGGTTCAGGTAGTCTTGAAACTTGCCTATTCGACAAAATCTCGAAAAACATTTGGAAAAACAATACTTTTTTGATCTATACAATTGTAAGAAATTTATGATCTTTGTTAAGGAAAAAGCACATAAGTCAGTTAAGCTTCTAATATGTCAAAAAAGGAAAAACTTAAACACTTATTAAATTCTGTACGGATAGCAGTGGGGTAAAAAATATAAATTAAGAAAAGTTATTATTTATTTAGCTCATAAATGCATAATACACTCCATAAAAATTTAATTTGTATTCCGAAAACAAAAAAATCTGATGTGGGCAATACATGACTTTCCTTATATAATACAATGAATTTACTACTTTTACAATAAAAAAATAGGTTTTTCTTATGGTAGATATTTATATTCTTTCCAAGATGTTGAATTTTCGTCAATTAGTCGTCATTTTCATTGATTTGGTGTCATTTTTATCCATTTGGCGAGATTTTCGTTTATTTGGCAACATTTAGAAAGTCGCCAAGTTGGCGACATTCCGCCAAATTTGACGCCAAAATCTCGCCAAGCGTCATGAACGAAGCAATAAGTTACTCTTTTAGCAGATAAATAACTATTGGCGTTCATATACAAAAGTATTACTCAAAGTATCATTTCTCATGAATGGAATGAGCTGAATCCACGAGAATGATGTTCACAAATTTATCGTATGTTATTACATATGAAAAGTGAACATGTTTCTCAACAGTTAATATATTTTTTCCAATTTATGGGATTTTTTGATACATTTATTTAGAAAATGTGCAATATCTCGAGAACGGTTCATGCTAGCGTTCTAAAGTTCATGTGAAACGTTTTCTAAGGAAAAATTACATTAGAAATGTCTATATGCGTAACTTTATTAAAGGTTTTGATTTTTTGATGATTTTTTCAAAATTTCACTCGACAATTTAGGGGGGTTCTGGACATTCGATTACGTTTAAAAGCAACAGGCTTCCAGTATTCATGGATTATGATTTTTGTACCAAATTTTGTTCGAATCGGTCCATTTGTTCGTCAGTTATCGTCTCCTCAGACTCACTGACACACACATACTTTCACACACACACAGACATCACTTCAAAACTGTTTGATTCGTGATCAGGGATGCTTGAAACTTGCTCTCCCGTCGAAAACTCGAATTCGAATTTTCGACCCCGTCACAATACTTTCGTTATACATTATGTATATAAGGAAAGTAAAAATAAAATTAAAAGAACGTTCTCCTGAAAGCATCAAATTCTTTTTCCTTGATATTTCAAAATCCTTGTTTTTGACTTATGTGTTTTTCCCGCCAGCTCTAGTAAATATTACCTGTATTTCTAGAAACGAAGTTAAGTGTTGGCCACCTAGGAATTTAGTTTTATTTGCAACTGATAAAATAAAAAATTTCTTTGTATTCTAAATTTATTTTTAAAAAAAGTGAGTACAGTTAAGTATGTGATAACGATAACAGTTCTAAAAGCTTCAAACTTGAGTGCACATTATGAAAAGTTGCGACTGGAAATTGCATAAGTTAAAAAGCTTCAAGTGTGCAAAGTTTTCCTTTGCTTTTCATGCATGACTTAGAATTGGCTCAAATTGGTAAAAGTTCGATTTTTTTATGCATCATATTTAGTCATCATAAAATGGTGCTTTCAAAGACAGTTTTTAAGGTTTTTTTTATATGTGCTTGTTAAGTGGATCTTGAAACTAAAAACTTTTTAATTAATCTTTTTTTTTACATGCTTGTAGGAGACATTTGGGCAACGAGATATAAAATCAGTCATCTATAGCATAAAATGCAGAATATATTCCTGCGCACAGGTAATAAATAACTAGAAAACAACGTAAAATACTACGCAAGTAAATGTAGAAAGCAGGCGATTGTTTCAGAAATTTATGAAATTTCATCTTCAGTACGAACAAACTTAGATTATTGAGCGCCACAGGCTAAACCTTTAGCAAAATGGCTAAACCAACGAGCCGACTATGGTAGTGCCATCTGGTGGGAGAATGTGAAGCAAAATAGGAAAAAACGGTAAACTGTAGAAAATATGAATCTGCCGACGCGGTGGTCGAGCGGTCAAGGCAGGCGTTTCCGAATGATCGCTCGGTTGCCGGGTTGTGGGTTCGAGTCCCACCTACGGGCATGGATGTTGTGATGTTGAGGTTAAGTCAGTCTTCTGCTCTTGGGGAGTGAAGCTGCATACTACCCTTCGCCATGGACCAGGAGTCTTTGGACTTGGTGTAAGGCTTTCCTACACCAAGGGGATTTGTAACAACAACAGTATGAATTTTAATTGCAATGCGGAGAACGAATGTAACAGATTGATAAAAATAATTAAACGTATTCACGCCATAACTCCAAGAAATGTGTACCATTATGCTTAGCTAATATTTTATGCATATTATTGGTATTTTCTAATTTTGACTCTTTTTCGTTACACTAGGTAGCACTACAACACTGGTTTCGTTGGTTCAACGTGGCTTTGGGGTTGGGTCGCCGCACCATTTTCATCTGAGAATTTTGTCTTTTTCTTTTCTTTTAATTATACTCAGACAAAAGTGGATATTAAAATTAGCTTAACTTTCAGATATATTTACAGATACTGCACCTGACATATATGAACCTCAATGCATGGTTGTTCTTAAATAACCTTCCAGATTGTCTATTATTTAACTATGAACAAAATCTAGACAATGTTATGTAGAGAATATGCATATAACCTGTGAAAACTTGTTTTTTTTTCATTAAGCATACTGGATATTTCTCGTTCGAAGGGTTCTAGAAAAGTCGCCAAGAGGCAATATTTAATCAAAGTCGCTAAAAGTCACCAAATTGCAAATATCATCAATTACATTATGATTGTGACTACAATTTCATTGGAAGAGAAACTGCATGAGAAGAAATTATTTTTTTCTTTTTTCATCCATTTGAAAATTTAAGTGAAAGGCCAATACACACTCTAATCAGTCGCTTTTGAATCACTCAGTTGAAACTCGCTTCCAATATTTTACACGTTTCGGAAAATAAATAATTATAGATAGCCTAAAGACCTCAAGAGTCTCTTAAGGGGATGGTGGACGTTGAATTTTTTTTTATTTATTTAATGACTTAGAAACATGAAAATTTGTATAAATATTCCTCTTAACATTACTATATAAAATACCATTAATTTTTTTTCAATTTTGTTATAATTTTATATTTTTTGTTTAAATTAAAAATTTTTTAACGAAAATTTGAAAATGCTCCTTACGTGCCATATGTTCACATTTTTGATTCATTTTACGTTATAATCACTCAAAAACACATTATGAACAAATTTGGGTATTCATTTTAAAACCCCTAAGAAAGTTAATTTTTTAAAACTATTTTTCTGCATTAAAACTTAATTTTCATCATTTAATTAGGTTCTTATTCACTTTTAATTACCTTAACAAAGTCCAATTATAAAATACATACTCAGTTTCATTAAAAAGTATGAAAGGTGTCTTTTTGACAAATTGCATGCATCTCGAACACAAATTAAGACGCATGGAGCATTTTAAAAATGTAAAACCTTTGAAAATTCGGTTTCGAAAAAAATGCATTTAACCTTTTGCTTACGGGTGGGACAGCGTCCATCCGAACCGAAGAACCTCCCAAAAAGACAGGTATTTGACACATCGTATCCCGA
This sequence comes from Amaurobius ferox, assembly GCA_951213105.1. Taxonomy (NCBI): domain Eukaryota; kingdom Metazoa; phylum Arthropoda; class Arachnida; order Araneae; family Amaurobiidae; genus Amaurobius; species Amaurobius ferox. The sequence goes on from OX578146.1 coordinate 119,821,030, forward strand.
ACAGTTCGACCACCCTTTGCAGGCATTGGCGTCAGTGGAAATCGCCGACAGAAACATTGCCGCCGACAGAAACGTTGCATCTGCTTGCAGGTGCAATGTTTCTGTCGGCGATTTCCATGGACGCCAATGCCTGCAAAGGGGGGTCGAACTGTTCGGGATAGGGTATGTCAAATACCTGTCTTTTTGGGAGGTTCTTCGTTTGGGATGGACGCTGTCCCACCCGCAAGCAAAAGGTTAAATGTGTAAAATAATGTTATATATTTAAAAAAACAAGGTACATTTTTAGTCGATTTTTGCTCATTTCAACGTCCACTGTCCCCTTAAGCTAAAAATGCATTAATGTGGGGTAATCCTATTATTAAACAGAAACTCGTGCACTGAGTGAATTTAATTTTCTGACAGTACTCAAATATGCATAACTACAAAAAATTAATTCCTAAAATTATTCCTAAATCCAACCAGTGCTACTTCATTTTCGTGTAAATAATGCATCATCTTTGGATATTCAATAAGAAGTTTCTGAATAAGTTTGGGGATTATTTGCCGAAACAAGTGTCTATAGTTAATATCGTCTAGACAACAATTATTACTTACTTAAATCCTTATTAACATAAATGAGATGCCAGCTATTGAATATTTTATTAGCAAAAGAAATATATGTTTTATATCAACGGCATACCGTACAGCATCTTTCCTCGCAGTTTTTACTCCATGGCCAAAGACTGAAAAAGCACGTTCGAGATCATCGACGATAGGGGGTAAGTAATTTTCCATGGATTAACGATGGATGTTTGTACCTTTTAACCCCCATTCGTGTTCGTGCATATAATACAGATAAAATTAGCCGAACAGAACAGCTACGTTTACTTTTAAATTTACGGTAGCTAAAAACTCGCATAATATATAAGCACGCATTAGTGCCATTACAATAATGTTTACGATAATGTATACGATAATGTTTAATTGATAAATTACGCATCGTAGTCATTATCAATATTAAATGAAACCGCTGATATCGCTGATACTGGATCCGCGAATATCGGAAGGGGAGGGGTACGGCACGACTGTAAATAAAATAAATAAATAAATAAATTTCTCGATACGAATTAAATAAAAATACATCAAACTACTCATTTTCATATAATCACAGACCTTGCTTGTAGTAAGACAATAGGCAGCATGCAAACAATTTCAAAATATAAGTGAAACATTCACAAATATCGAAAGGCGAAAAAATGCTAACAGACAGGAAAAAAATTATTCGAAATCTAGATACTGATAGGGCGCGTCCTCTAGAATCGAAGGTGTGGATACAAAAATGAGTCTAAATTTCTAGACAACTAACGTATTTAGTTAAAGCACGTAAATAGTAACAATATACAGCTAGTAACTCTCAAGCAATCTTACAAACTCACAAGAACAACTGTCAAGTACAACAAAATAGTAATTAAATGCTTAACTCATTAACAAAAAGACAATTAAATTCTCAAGACACTGATGTATTCACTAATAATCACTTAATTAATATGAGCAAAAGTGACTATATTCCTCGTATTACTTTAACAAAATCTGACGGAATGACAGCCGGCTTATATATCCTCTGTGGAATAATTTCTAGAAAAGTTGACGTAACTTGATAACATCTTAAACTATCCATAAAATTCGAGCAGTTGTTAAAACTGGCCAAAAAGCGCCAAATTGGTGATATTTCGCAAAATTTGTCACCAAGGTCGTGTAACCCATAACCTTTAACTAATAAAAATGGCCGCCTTTAAATGTTGTTTTTCCTTAGGGACAGGTAATATGACATGAATATATTTTATGTATTCGTAACAACACGAAATGTGTCGTTGAGTCGTTTTACTCAAATGTTTAACAGGGGAAACCTGGTGGGAAATTATAGTATCGCTAAGAAGACCTAAAGCAATGCACAATGATTGCATTTATTTCCATCGACGATCGATCTTTACAGACACAAGAATATTTTAAAGTAATAAAATATATGCATTTATATCAGATAATTTCAGCAAAGATTTGTTTCCGTCTATGTAACATAATTTTTGTGGTTGGAAATATACTATTCTTTCTTTCATTACCATGCACACTATACAGTGATGCCTCATAAGTCCTTATGCATCTCTATAAATTTCGATTGAAGTGCCCTACAGTTGCAAAAGCAGGACTTATTAAAAGGTAAGCGACTGTGCGCTATCGATTGAGAAAGCTCGCAGCGCCTCCAGCGGCGAATAAAAGAAGTTGGAACTCTTATCTCGAAAATGAAGCAAGATGGGTGAAATTTTTCAATTACAAATTTGTATAAAGTTCTCTATTTAGTATGGAAAGACGTGTGGTGTGCACATAACATACACACAAACGATAAATAAGGTCAACTAAAAGCGGTAACGCAAATATCTCATTATATTGAAGTACTTTGAGTGTTAATGGCGAGTAATACGCATGGAAAAATAGTAAACTGTATAATACGGTATTTTTAGTTTATTTATAATTCTCCTTTTGTCGTGAAAATAAATGTTATATAAAACTGTCAGACATATGATGCAGTATAATAATTATCCTTCTTCGTTGACATAATTGCTTTTTATCGTTTGTGTACACGTTATGTTCAAACCAAGCGTCTTTTCATAATAAACAGTGAATGTTCTGCAGGTTTCTGGCTGAAAATTTTCGCCTATCTTGCTTCGTTTATGAGATAGGAATTATAATTTCATCAATTCATCTCTGCAAACTTTCGCAATCAATAGCGCATAGCCGCTTTCCTATTCGGAGACCCTGCTTTTGCAGCTCTTCACTTGTACCGAAAGTTAAAGGACTGCATAAACTAAATGTATGCAGGCTTTTCGAAGGGAGCCAATATACATTTAGTTTATATAAATATATATTATACTTTTCAAAAAATTTCATCAGTACAGAACAGCAGTTGCTGGAAATAAACAAGATTTTAGCACATTGCTTAAAGTAGTCTTCGCGATTATATAAATTCTCCGACGGATTTCAGACTATCAACTCGTGACTTTTCTTTGCCAATCAAAAATACGTTTACTGGGTCAGCGTTACACGAATAATTGGGAATTTTTGTTAAACAGATGACAATGCAATCTGTATTCTTAGGATTTCAAAGTATTATTTGTAGGATTTCTAATTATGACCATCTAATTTGTAATTCTACTTCTGTATGGATATCTGATGGAAATAAATAAGATTTTCGCGCATTCTTG